>JAHRHZ010000022.1:28871014-28966263 GCA_024137785.1 Ginglymostoma cirratum | reverse complement strand
CCCTCTGCCCCTCCTCACTATCCCACTGCCCCGCCTCCCTCCTCCCCTCTGCCCCTCCTCATTATCCCTCAGCCCCGTCCCTCTGCCCCTCCTCACTATCCCGCTGCCCCACCTCCCGCCTCCCCTCTGCCCCTCCTCACTATCCCTCAGCCCTGTCCCTCTGCCCCACCTCATTATCCCTCCACCCCTCTGCCCCACCTCATTATCCCTCAGCCCTGTCCCTCTGCCCCTCCTCACTATCCCTCAGCCACCTCCCTCTGCCCCACCTCCCTCCTCCCCTCTGCCCCTCCTCATTATCCCTCAGCCCCATCCCTCTGCCCCACCTCCCTCTCCACCATCTCTCAACCCCTCCCCCGCCTGTTCTCCCCTCTTCTGCCCCTAACCTCTGCCCCTCCTCATCCACTATACCTCAACCTCCCCTCCTCCACTACAGTCCTCCACTCCCTTCCATCTCCTCTCTCCTTCCTCCTGTCCACTCCTCCTCCATTCTCCTCCAACCCTGTATCTCTCTTCTTCTGCGTCTCTCCTGTATCCTTCTTTCCATCTCCCTATCAAAACCTCAGTATCCCTATCCACATACCCTCCTCATTTATCCTCCACCCTCACTGTCCCTGAACCCTCTGTCCTTCCCTCCCAGCCCTCCCATCTCCCTCATCATTTCTCCTCATCCACCTCTTCTTAATCTCACCCCAGTACTACTCCTCTGTTCTCACACTCTCGGCCTCCCATCCCCCTCTTATTCCCCCACTCACTGTGTCTTCCTCCTCACCTTCCACCTTTCTCCAATCCTCCAATTCTGTCTCCTATCTCTCCTTTCCCTTCTCCAGTCTCCCCCTCTGCAATTTGTCAATGGTGCACTTCTCACCTCAACCAAACCCCACTGCCTCTTGTCACACACTCTTCCCTTTACCCCACCACTCCCTCCATGCCAGTGCCCTGTTACCTATCCTCATCTTTCCCTAGTACCCATGCTCTGTAGCCCCCTTTCATGCTGCCACTTCTCCTGAACCCTTCCCTTTTTGTACCATCATTTCCTTCCCCCCCATCCCACCCAAACCTGTATCACCTCCCTACTGGCAGCCCTTTGTTCTCATCCCCCGCCCGCCACTGCCACCCTGTTTTACCTGCCAATCTCTTCCTTTCGCTGCTCCTTCTTTCTTCCCTCTCCACCTCTTTCCCTCATCTCCCCATCCCTTTCTTCTTCCTCTTATCACTCTTCCCCCATCACTTCAATCTCCTCATCTGTCCCTACTCCTTCTCCCCTTCCCTGTCCACTCCTCCACTCTCCCATCTCCTCTGTTCCCCACGCTATTGTCTCCTCGTCCTCCTTTCTGCTCTGCCTTCCTCTACTTCCATTCCCCATCCACTTTTCATCTGTTCCCCACCCATCACTTCTCTCCCACTTTCTGCCCATTCATCTTGCCCTTCTCATCCACTTCCTTCTCTTCCAATTCTCTCTCCTCTTCACTTTTCTTTCATTTCTTGTCCACTCCATTACCTTCTGCGAAGAGAATATTCCCCAATTATCTGGGTGAAACTACGGGAAGGTAAAACTAATCTGTTGAGATTATTCATGATTTCCTTTAGTCTTTCTCTCTAAGTATGCAGGGAATATTTGTGTTTTCCTGCAGTTTCTTTGAGATGATTTGGGACTATTTTTGTTTTCCTATCATTTTTCTCCTTAAGATTGATAAGAATCTTCCTGTTTCCTGTAGTTATTCTCCATTCTTGCTGCCTTGTAGTTGTTAGGCATTTTCTTTACCAGTTGTTAGTTTCTTTTGCTTGCATCAGTACAGTGCTCCACTTGTGTCTTCAGAGCCATCAGCATTTCACAATCTTTGAAACCATGTACCTGTGTTCATATTGGCTCCTAACAAGAAACAACAGTTGAATGATTCTTTTCTATTATTTTATATTTTTCCATAAATATTTGTGTTTCACATCAATTTGTGCCCTGTTTGCAAATTTTATTTTGATGATAAAATGTTAATTATCTCACATTCTTATCAAGGAAGGGACTAAAAGCTTAAATGCTGCAATAATTTGGGAAATCCACATTAAACCATTCCGAATCTTTCAAACATTTCCTTTATATAAAGTTGTATTTGGATGACTGAAGTGGGATGATGTGAGATTAAACAAGCTGTCAAGGCTGAAATCCTTTGTGTTTAAAAATGTAAAGTTTGCGGTGATAAATCCTGATAAATATTGTGCTGATACCAGCCTGGCCTAAAATGCAGCAACAAATGGATCGGAAGTAATCAGAAATGGAGACCCACATTAATCTCCATCTGCTCTCCTTTCTCGCTCTGTATCCCCTCACCATTTTTTCATCTACTGTTCCTTCATGCTTGTCTTTTCCTTTTACTTTTCTTAATTTCTTTTACATCCTTTATTTCAATATTATGCTTTATCCTCTCACCTCTTGATCCAACCACTGACTCATTTCCTTTCTTTCTCCCTCTTTTTTAACCATTTATTCCTCCCTCTCCCTCTTCAATTCTTATCTCTTTCAGCTTCCTCAATGTGCTTTTCTCCCTCTCTCATATCTTACAGAGCATTACTTTTCAGATTATTTCTGTAGTCAAAAATAAAATCAACATTGAAAGAATGTAAAATAACTTGGTAGCATATTTGCGTAAATGGTTAGCAAAGTATTCTCTGGTCAGCTAGCACATGTTTACAATTTAGATTTGCTTTCTCACCCCTTAATTAATTAATTTATGTCTTGCTAGCCCAAACATTTTTAGCAATACTGGGGAATATGGCTGGCACTAAAAGCAGGTAAAAAGTAATAGGCAAATTGTCAATGGAGTGGTTTTGCTGGAATAAGTGGCATAAATCATCAATGTAGATAGAGAAATGTAATCTCAATATTGTTCATGAATATGTTTTTCAGAATACGTGACTAGGGTTTCGTTCCACATCCAAAATTCATTTGATTTTGGCCCATAGGAGTAGAATTGTGGAATGTGCAGGTATACAAGCCGCAGTCTGACTAGACCACTGCATATCTCCAGCATACCAGCCAGAATCAGATTTGTCTTGCTGAGTTCTGTTTTTCAGTAGCTAGATTCTCTTTCCTTTTCCTCTCTCCCTGGTTCCTTACTGTCATTTCTTACTCTCACTTTTTGTCTTCTCTCTGCTCACACAATTTGCTTATAGTTACAAATGCTGCCTTTTCTCTGTCTCTCAATTTTCTGTTTTTCTCTTCTTCAGTCTTTTTCTTTATCCTGCTCTTGTTTCTTTCCTTACTCCTCCCCCTTTTCCTTTTACTCCACGTTCCCCTAGATTTCCCCTGTCTAATTTTTTTGTCTCTTTCATTTCCCTTTTTACCTCACTTTCTGTCTCATTCTTGCCTTTGTATTTTTGGTCTTCAAATGCAAGTGAATAAAAGACTTGCAGAACCGAAAGAACTGCCTCAATAAATCTTTCTCAAACAATATTTAAAGAGAAGTTGCCACTTGTAAAAAGCTGTTTGCTGCCACCGCCTGGACATCATGAACATTTAATAGTTGTAGGTTTACAAAAATTAAAGGTGCCTTGAATAGCTCCTTTAAAAAAAATGTTGCTTTTATAGAGCTCCCTAGGATGTCCCAAAGTTCTGTACAACCAATTAAACACTTCTGTGGTGTAGTTTATGTCATAGTGTAGGAATTACAGCAAGTTTGTGCATGGCTAGACCCAATAAACAGCTCATACACAGTTCTGAGGAAGGGTCACCGGATCAGAAATGTTAACTCTGTTTTTTCCTTCACAGATGCTGCCAGACCTGCTGAGCTTTTCCAGCAACTTCTGTTTTTGTTCCTGATTTACAGCTTCCGCAGTTCTTTTGGCCAATAAACAGCTATAGTCAAAGTCACCTTAGCCCTAGAGGATCATAGGCTGCTCTTTCATTATTGCAAGATGGCTGGTGGTGAGTTTAACCTGAGGGTGATTATGCCCCAGGCAAGGATTGAGGTTAAAAAGGTAGAGTCTTCATGGTTAGAGATAAAAGGTACTGCAGATGCTGGAGAATCCGAGATAACAAGCATGGGGTGGATGAACACAGCAGGTCAAGCAGCATCATAGGAGCAGGAAAACTTGACGTTTCGGGCCTAGACCCTTCATCAGAAAAAGGGTCTGATGAGGGGTCTAGACCCGAGAGTCTTCATGGTGTTTTCAGCCATTATGGGAATTAAGTGGGGCATCTATTTTAACGATGACGGTTGAGAGATAAATATTGATAAGGACGTCAGGAACAATCCCTTGCTTGTTCTCAAAATAATGACTTATATGTTACATTCCCTGAAGGGCTGATGGTTCAAAATTTCATTTTAAAATCAGTACTTCCAACAGGATGGGACATTCTTACTGTGGTACTGTGTCAATCTGGATCATAAACTCATATCATTGGGTTGGGTTTAGCCTAAAATGCTCAACCTTCTGAGTCATGCAACAGAATAACCGCTGAGCCATAGCTGACTTCAGAATATCTCCATCCAGTTTGATAAGGGAAATTAATTGCTGTCTGGATGAGAACAAAGCATAATGAAAGAAAAGAGAGCAAGTATTGTGTTTCATTATGGAATTATTGAGTTTGAGTTGTCCAAATGCATTGATTAATTTGGAATTTATCTCCATTTATTGTAAATTCTCCTTTCCGAATCTCCATCTGCGCCATTTTAATGTGTCCCCCAGGAAGTTCAATTTAAAACCAAAGAGATGCAGTTATTAAATCCCATGGATGAGACAGCGATCTAATAATCAGCTGCATATTGCAGTTTATGAGAGTGAAACACTTAAGACACACAGAATTAAAAAAGTAACAGAAGTCCAGTCCCCTATTCTACAATTACCGACCCCTTCTTGACTTTCCCTCCTCTCCTGAAGAGGCTGAATCGCAACAGGATCCAATTTTTCATTCACACATTAAGCCTCTGTACATCATTCTCAGCCCCATTTACAGCAGCTCACAAGACAGTGTTCCAGACTGACAGATTTTGGTCTTGCTAATTTGTGGTTGATTCTAACATATTTAGCATTTCCCTGCCTGACTTACATAACTCAACACAGACTATGCATTCAACCTTAAATCATTTTGAAGTATATGGCTCAGTAAGTCACCACATAAGCCCATAGATGACCATATTGCAATAGCTGATGTAACAGGATCTGGTGGCATTATTCTTAGAGATAGTCTTGTGAGGCAGTGAGTTGAGTCCCCTCCTGAGCTAAAAGTTCAGGTTTAAGTCCTACTTCAGGATTTTGATAGCTAAGGAAAGCTCATTCATAATGTGGCAAAACTCAGGTTGTGTATAAACTTGTAAATCCTTTCAATATATACCAGCATGGAAAAGATTCCTCATCAGCCATCCACAGAAAGCAATAGCAAAATACTGCAGTAACTTGCTTGGTATAACCATGGTCCATCCCCACTGGTGCAAATTGTGGTTATTGGACAAACAATCCCAACAACTTGAGGTCAGATTCTACAACAGAACTTTTAATTCTCAGGTTTTAAAAATAAAATTCAAAGACTGGTCAAATAAAGCTTTCAGATTCCCATTACAAACCTGATAGTTTCATTATTGTCCTCTCTTCAAAATCCTATGTCGCATGCTTTCATCCTGATCTAGAAGTGGAAGTGTCAAATTACTGAACCACACTTACACCTCGACTATCCTTGGGGAGCACTGACGAAAGGATATTGTTATCAGTTCAGTATTTGCATATTAAACCTTTGCTTCTACCTTACAATTCAATTATGGGAGTCATCATTCTATCCATTGAAGAGCAATAGCACACTTTCCTCTCTGTAAATTTCCTTTTTCTTCAACTTTATTTCTGTCTATCTATCCATTCATGGTGACAGATAAAGTGCAATTAGGACTGTGGAATCGATTCATTTTCAAATTGAAGTGTATCAGTGCATCAATGTGTTGTGACAAAAGTGAACTGTCAAGCACGGTCCTAAACAGATACCAGGCAAAATTCAGAAACTATAGCAAATTTCAGCTCATTTACACTGTCTGCACCGACACTCCTCCTACCAAAGCAGCTTGAGAGGTAATTCATTACACTAGCGTTTGTAAATAGTATTATATCACGTAGTATCTCTCCCACATTTAAAAAAAATCATTCACAGTATATGTGCAATGATGGCTAGGCCAGCATTTATTGCCCATCCCTAATTCCTCAGAGGGCTGTTAAGAATCAACCACATCTTTGGAGAATTGGTGTAGACTCGATGGGCTGAATGGCCTGCTTCCACACGGTAGGGATTCTTTGATTCTACGGTCTGGGTACATTCCTACAAGGGGGTGGAATGGAAATAGATCTGTTTACTTCCCAAATGAGTGAGTGACTTTGGAGCAAGTGCAGCAATAGTTCATTAGACTGATTTGTGGGTTGAGCGGATTGTTTAAGGAAGAGAGAATAAGTACCTTATTGCTGGAATTTAGACAAATGAGAGGCTAGATTCTGAGACAGTGTTTCTCATGGCTGGGAATCTGGAACTAAGGATCACAGTCTCAGAATAAACAGTTGACCATTTTGAACGAAGATGAGGAGAAATTTCTTCAATTGATGAACACAGAACATAGAACAGTACAGTACAGTACAGGCCCTTCAGCCCACGATGTTGTGCCAACCTATTATCCTACTCTAAGATCAAACTACCCTGCATACCCTACATTTTACTATCATTCAAGTGGCTATCCAAGGGTTGCTTAAATGTCCATAATGTATCTGACTCCACTACCACTGCCGGCAGCACATTCCACACACCCACCACTCTCTGTGTGAAGAACCTACCTCTGACGTCTCCTCTATACCTCCTCCAATCACCTTAAAATTATGCCCCCTCGTAATAGTCATTTCCGCCCTGGGAAAAAGTCTCTGGCTATCCACTCTATCTATGCCTCTCATCATCTTGTACACCTCTATCAACTCACATCTCATCCTTCTTTGCTCCAATGAGAAAAGTCCTAGCTCCCTCAACCTTTCCTCATAAGACCTGCCCTCCAGTCCAGGCAGCATCCTGGTAAATCTCCTCTGCACCCTCTCTAAAGCTTCCACATTCTTCATATAATGAGGTGACTAGAACTGAACATAATATTCCAAGTGTGGTCTATTCAGGGTTATATAGAGCTGCAGCATAACCTCGCGGCTCTTAAACTCAATCCCCCTGCCAATGAAAGCCAATACACCATACGCCTTCTTAACAAACCTGTCAACTTGGGTAGCAATTTTGAGAGATCTATGGACGTGGGCCCCAAGATCCCTTTGTCCCTCCACACTGCCAAGAATCCTGCCATTAACCCTGTATTCTGCATTCAAATTCAACCTTCCAAAATGAATCACTTCACACTTTTCCGGGTTGAATGCGTTTCCAGGTTGAAAAAATGATGAATTGTGGATGTCTGGAATTCTTTGCCCTCAAGGGCTGTGGATGCTCAATTAGTGTTTCAAGAAATACATTTGTTCATTGTATAATTGTGGTTTGCCCTAGTCATGTGACCTCTGTTGTGACATGCCTTCAGTTTAGAAATAGTAGTCACTAAAAAACAGTGTAAAACATGATGTCAACATTGTGTGCAATTCTCAGGGCTGTAAGAGAGCCAGATACTGTAAAAACAAAACAAGAAAGAATTAGAGATAACAGGGTGTAGAGCTGGATGAACACAGCAGGCCAAGCAGCATCAGAGGAAAGAATTAGAACTGATAAAGAGTGTTACAAGCTGGTAATGCACTCTAGATCTCACAGAGTAGTTGGAAAATTGTATTTTGAGTTGGAAAAGTAGTTGGAAAACAAACTGGATACATTTAGAGTCATAGAGATGTACAGCATGGAAAGAGACCTTCGGTCCAACTTGTCCATGCCAACCAGATATCGTAAATAAATCTAGTCCCATTTGCCAGCATTTGGCCCATATCCCTGTAAACCCTTCCTATTCATATACCCATCCAAATGCCTTTTCAATGTTGTAATTGTACCAGCCTCCGCCACTTCCTCTGGCAGCTCATTCCATACACGCACCACACTCTGCATGAAAAAGTTACCCCTTAGGTCCCTTATAAATCTTTCCCCTCTCACTTTAAACCTTTGCCCTCTAGTTTTGGACTCTTGCACCCTGGGGAAAAGTCCTTGGCTATTCATCCTATCCATGCCTGCCATGATTTTACAAACCTCTATAAGGTCACCCCTCAGCCTTCAATGCTGCAGGGAAAATAGCCCCAGCCTATTCAGCCTCACCCTATAGCTCAAACTCTCCAACCCTAGCAACATTCTTGTAAATCTTTTCTGAAACCTTTCAAATTTAACAACATCTTTCCTTCAGCAGGGAGACCAGAATTGCATGCAGTATTCCAAAAGTGTCCTGACCAACATCCTGTATAGTCGTAACATGACCTCCCAACTCCTGTACTCAGTGCATGACCAATTAAGGCAAGCATGCCAAATGCCTTCTTCACTGTCCAGTCTAACTGCGCCTCCACTTGCGAGGAACAAAGAGTCTGCACCCCAAGATCTCTTTGTTCAGCAACACTTCCCAAGACCTTACCATTAAGTGTATAAGTACTGCCCTGATTTGCCTTTCCAAAAGCAGGACCTCACATTTAACTAAATTAAGTTCTATCTGCCACTCCTCGGCCCATTGGCCCATCTGATCAAGATCCCGTTGTGCTCTGAGCTAACCTTCTTCGCTGTCCACTACACCTCCCATTTTGGTATCATCTGCAAACTTACTAACCATACCTCCTATGTTCACATCCAAATCATTTATACAAATGACAAAAAGCAGTGGACCCGGCACCGATCCTTGTGGCACACTGCTGGTCACAGGGGTCTAGTCTGAAAAGCAACCGTCCACCACCACCCTCTGTCTTCTACCTTTGAGTACTCAAATAGCTAGTTATCCCTGTATTCCATGTGATCTAACCTTCCCAACCAGTCTACCATGAGAAACCTTGTCGAATGCCTTACTGAAGTCCATACATATCACGTCCACCACTATGCCCCCATCAGTCCTCTTTGTTACTTCTTCAAAAAACTCAATCAAGTTAGTGAGACACGATTTCCCACGCACAAAGCCATGTTGACTACCCCTAATCAGTCCTTGCCTTTCTGAATGCATGTAAATCCTGAACCTCAGGATTCCCTCCAACAACTTGCCCAATGTCAGGCTCACCGGCCTGTAGTTCCCTGGCTTTTTCTTACCACCTTTCTTAAATATTGGCACTATGTTAGCCAACCTCAGTCTTCTGGCACCTCACCTGTGACTATTGATGATACAAATATCTCAGCAAGAGGCTCAACAATCACTCCTCTAATTTTCCACAGAGTTCTAGGATACACCTGATCAGGGGATTTATCCACCTTTATGCATTTTAAGACGTCCAGCACCTCCTCCTCTGTATTATGGACATTTTTCAATATGTCGCTGTTTATTTCCACATGTTCACTATCTTCCATATCTTTCTCCACAGTAAATACTAATGCAAAATACATCTTTAGTATCTCCCCTATCTCCTGTGGTTCCACACAAAGGTGGCCTTGTTGATCTTTAAGGGGCTCTATTGTCTCCCTAGTTACCCTTTTGTCCTAAATGTATTTGTAGAATCCCATTGGATTCTCCTTAACCCTATTTTCCAAAGCTATCTCGTGACCACTTTTTAACCTCCTGAATTCCCTATTAAGTATATTTCCACTACTTTAAATTCTCCTTGGGGATTCACTCGATCTCTGCTGTCTATACCTGACATATGTTTCCCTCATATCCTTAACCAAAACCTCAATTTCTCTCATCATCCAGCATTCCCTACACCTAAAGATCTTGCATTTCTCCAACTGAGAGCTTTAACTTATGGGTCTGGTCTATCCTTTTCCGTCACTATTTTAAAACTAATAGAATTATGATCACTGGTCCCACATTGCTCCCCCACTGGTACCTCAGTCGCCTGCCCTGACTTATTTCCCAAGAGTAGGTCATGTTTTGTACCTTCTTTAGTAGATACATCCACATACTGAAAATTCTCTTGTACATACTTAACAAATTCCTCTCTATCCAAGACCTGAACACTATGGCAGACCTAGTCTATGTTTTGAAAGTTAAGATAGCCTACGATAAGCACCCTATTATTCTTACAGGTAACTGAGATCTCCTTACAAATTAGTTTCTCAATTTCCCATTGACCTATGGGGGAAGGGGTGCAGTCTATTGTACAAACCCATTAAGGTGATCCTCCCTTTCATATTTCTCAGTTCCACTCAAGTAACTTCCCTAGACATATTCCCAGGAATGTCCTCCCTAAGCACAGCCATAATGTTATCCCTTATCAAAAACCTCACACCCCTCCTCTCTTGCCCCCTTTTCTATCGTTCCTATAACACCTATGCCCTGGAACATTAAGCTGCCAGCCCTGACCATCTCCATAATTGCTATGGTATCCCAATCCCATGTTACCAACCATGCCCTGAATTCATCTGCCTTACCTGTAAGGCCTCTTGCATTGAAATAAATGTAGTTTATCAGTCCTACCTCATTCTCTGTTTTGTTTCTGCCTGCCCTGACTGTTTGATGTGCTCCTTTTCCCAACTATACCAGCCTCTGACTGGTCTCTCTCCTCACTATCTCCCTGGGTCCCTTCACCTCACCCTCCCACCCTTACTAGTTTAAATCCTTCCGAGCAGCTCTAGAAAATCTTCCAACCAGTATATTAGTCCCCTTCTAATTCAGGTGCAATCTGTCTTTTTTTAAAATAGATCACATCTACCCACAAAGAGATTCCAGTGATTCAAAAACATGAATCCTTATCCCTTCCACCAGTTCCTCAGCCACACATTTATCTGCTGTATCCTCTTGTTCCTACCCTTACTAGCTCATGACATTGGGAGTAATCCGGATATTACTACACTCAAGAACCTCCTTTTTAAATTGCTGCCTAACTGCCTATATTCACTCCTCAGAATCTTGTCCTTTTCTCTTGCTATGTTGTTGGTTCCAATGTGTACAATGACCGTTTGCTGGTCCTCCCCCTCTTTGAGAATATCCTTCACCCTCTCCAAGATATCCTTGATCCTCACACCAGGGAGGCAACACACCATTCTGATGTGTTGCTGTCAGCCGCAAAACGTCTATCTGTGCCTCTGACTAGAGAAACCCTACAACAATTGATCACTTGAAACCTGATATAGCCCTTGTTAAATTAGACCCGGTCTTGGTACCAGAGACCTGGCTGTCAGTGGTACATTCCCTTGAGAGTCCATCACCGCCTACATTTTCCAAAACAGCATACTTGTTTGAGATGGGGATAGCCACAGGAGGTTCCTGCACAACCTGCCTTCCTCTCTTACATTCATGGAGGTAACCCATCTACCTGACTCTATCTTTGGTTTATTTGCCTTCCTGCAACTGCCATCCATCATACTGGCAGCTCCTGTAAATTCTTCATTGCCTCTAATCGCCTTTCTGATAGGATTTGCAACCAAACACACTTCCTGCAGACACAATCATCAGTGACATGGAAACTCTCCCTAATCTCCCACATCTGACAGGAAGAGCACCTCACACTACTAAAGGCCACCATTGCACTATAACAATCTACAGACCCAGAAAATAGCACAGTCTTACTGCTCTAAAAACACTGTTCAGGCTAACTTAGTTTTTAAAAAATATTTTTAAAGTTTAATCAAGAGACAGATCTCAATTAAAAAAGATAATCGAAAAAGAATCTACTCTATATACCATTGTAGACTTACAAAAAAAAACACACTTTAAAATTAGCCACTTAGCTGCGCCCCTGCTGCGAGCTCCACCACATAGGTTTCTCCAAGGTCAGCTGTGAATTTTGTTGTCTGTTCTTAGACAAACTCAGATATCCAGAGATATTTGAAATCACATAGCAGAGACAGTCAGCTGTGCAGGTTCACTGCCGGGTTGGACAGCAGTGCAGGTTTATGTCTCAGTTTGATTCACTTCCTGTGTGATCACTACCTTTGTTTCTCTTATTCCTTTTTTAAAGTGCTGTTGTTTTGATCGGTTTTTTTCCCCGAAGTTTCAGAACACGGCAACAGCTTATGTAGCAGTAATTACTGCTCCTAGAATTTGAGGAGACCAGCTCCAACAGTGAAAATACCTCAGAAAAGGTGCAGCTCTTAACAGCTACAACTTTTTGCTGTCCTCCATCTTGGATTACCCAGAATTCTACTGTAAAGACCTTGGAGATGAGTTTGAACACTGCAATAAGAAATATTTGCAGAAATGTCAGCAAAATAATTATGTTCCGTGTCCAGGACATAAATATTGCAGAGGATACCAAACCAAAGGGGATTTTCAATGTGGGGGGAGCAGTGGTCTGTCTGCAAGAAACTGAATTATTTTGCATGCAAGAGTTTAGCTGGAAAGCAGCAGGACAAACCAATAAAGATGGTTGCTGGAGAGATGTTAGATGATGGTTCTGACAAATCACTCTACACCATACAAAAAGTTGGCATCACCTGGACTAAAGGTGATAAATGCTTTGTGACTGTTGGAACAATGACGACAGAGGGAGAGCATCCAGCAAGTGTAAAGTGCCAGACACTGGTACTACATGCAACATCATGAGCTTTGCAGACCTGTGCAAAGTGGCTCAAGATGGCAATCCAAACTGAATCACTTGAAAGTAAGGCAGAGGTTACATGATGGAATGATACTTATCCAAAAGGTGAAACTAAGCTAAGAGCCCAATGCTGTGGAAAGAATGAAGATATGCAGTTATCGGTTGTAGACACTAAGCAAAATCCATTCATCTCATCAGAGCATGGACTAGTAACATTAAATGTGTCTGAAGAGGCTTGTTGTATTTCATAGGCCACCAAGCCACTGCTTGCTCACCAAATGCTGGAAAATTGCAAGGGTGCTTTTACAAGTCTTGAAGGACTTCCTGGTGAATATCACCTTGAAGTAGATGAGAGTGTGAGACCATAGCAGCAGCTGCCAAACAGAGTTCCAGTTACCCTCAATTCCAACCTTAAAGGTGGGATAGAAGAGCTGGGAAAGAAGGGAATAATCAAATAAGTGGCAACTCCTACAGAATGGCTTAGGAGCATGGTAGCAGTAGAAAAGATCTGGAAAGCTAAGTGTATGTATAGATTCAAAGGATCTCAATAAAGCTTTGAAGTCATGGGGACTGATATATGAGGAGAGGTTGGCTTGGATTTAATTTGCTGGACTTCAGAAGAATGGGGGTGATCTCAGAGAAGCCAATAAAATTCCAAAAGGACTAGTCAGGGTAAGTTCAGGAAGGATATTCCCAATGACATGATCAATGTCTAAGGATTTAGGCAACTCTTGGTTAGGCAAATGGATGATAGTAAAATGAAGGGTATGCAGGTTAGTTTGATCTTAGAGTAGGATGATAGGTCGGCACAACATCGTGGGCCGAAGGGCCTGTACTGTGCTGTACTGTTCCATGTTCTATGATATGGGGTAAACCATTTAGGACAGAGATGAGGAGAAATTCTTTTACCCAGTAAGCTTGGCAAATTTCTCACTACAGAAAAAAGTTGAGGCCAAAACATTGTATGATTTCAAGAAGAAGTTGGATATAGCATTTGGGCTAAAGGGATCGAAGGATATGGAGAAAAATTGGGAACGGGGTATTGAGTTGGATGATCAGCCATGATCAGAATGAATGGCAGAGCAGGCTCAAAGGGCAGGTGAAGCTGGAGGAAAGCAGCAATTTTCTAACTACATTCTGAATGCCATATGGAAAATACAGATGACTGCACATGCAGCTTGGCGTTTCCACAGCTCCAGAAGAGTATCAATACAGATAACAAGAAATAGTCAGTGATCTTCCCAGAGTAGAATTATTGCGGATGAACTACTAGTCTATGGTTGTGGAAATACAATGGAAGAAACCATTTCAGCCTATTACCACAATCTAGTGTGACTCTGAGACAGAGCTCACCAGCTGAACCTGAAGCTGGATAAGAAACAGATACAATTGAACTTATCTGAAGTCAAATACGTAGGTCAAATATGAACAGCAAAAAGACTTCACCCAGGATCCTTCCCCTGACAAGGTGACAACAGTAGCAGACATGCAGTAGTCAATAGTAGTTAAAGTAGCACAATGAGCTGTTTGGATTTGTGAACTATTGAGCAAAGTTTTTGCATAATTTGTTGTCAGACTGTGAATCTCTTTGTACGTTCACTGCTAAATATGTGCAGTTGTACTGGGGCAAAGAAAATGAAGTGGCTTTCACTAGAATCAAACAACTAGCGATGACAACGGCAGTACTGAGGAACTATAATGAACTAGAGGGCATAGGTTAAAGGTGAGAGGGGAAAGATTTAAAAGGGACCTGAGGAACAACTTTTTCTTACAGAGGACAGTGTGTGAATGGAATGAGCTGCCAGAGGATGTAGTACAGGTGGGTACAATTACAACATTTAAAAAATATTTGGATGGTACATAAATGGGAAGGGTTTAGATGGATATCGGCCAAATGCTGGCAAATGGGACTAGATGTGTTTAGGATATCCAGTTGGCATGGATGAGTTGGACCAAAGGGTCTGTTTCTGTGCCATATAAATATGACTCTATGAGTACCTTTTAGTGAGATAGGACATTGAGCAACCCTTGTGCAGCAAGGACAGCTGGTTGCAATTGCATCCATTGTGCTACTGGTTCTACACCCTGATTGAGAAAATGTGCCTGGCTATCATCTCTGCCTGTGAGCATTTTAATCAATACCTGTTTGGGAGAGATACAGTGACAGTGGATTCTGACCACAAGACATTTCAAAACATTTTTGTGTAACCATTTCTACCTGCTCCAAAACATCTGCAAAATATTTTATTTAACCTGATGGATTTCACTTAGAAGTGACTCACAAGGAAGGGAAACAGATATATATATATATAAAACAAGCATGCTGTCGAGAGCAGCACTGCCTATGAAGAAGGTTAGGGATGTTAATACAGAGTATGAAATCTTCCAAATTCAAAGAGAAGCAACACTTCAATAAGCTCTGAATATCATAAATGCAGTAGAGTTATTGAGCTGAAAGTTATTTGGCTAAGTGTGAATTAAGGCAAGTCATTTGGAGGGATGCACGCCCTGAGAACTAGTGACTTTTTTTTGCCATATCTTACCAAACTCACCTCATCAACTACCTACCACATCCCTGTGACATCTGTCATGTTCAATTCCATCCCCATCTTACACATGCCATTCCTGGAACATCTCGACATTCAGCAGATATCTGCCAAAAGGCGGGCACCACTTGTGCCCATGCTATATTTCAAAGCCCATTTTGCACCTAGAGAAGCTGTCCTGCACAGTTCTGGCATGAGACATGGCGGCACGGTGGCTCAGTGGTTAGCACTGCTGCCTCACAGCACCAGGGACCCGGGTTTGATTCCACCCTCAGGTGACTGTCTGTGTGGAGTTAGCACATCCTCCCTGTGTTTGCGTGCGTTTCCTCTGGCTACTCTGGCTTCCTCCCACAGTCCAAAGATGTGTGGGCTAGGTGGATTGGCCATGCTAAATTGCCTGTTGTGTTCAGGGATGGGGTCTGGGTGGGATGCCCTGAGGTTCGGTGTGGACTTGTTGGGCCGAAGGGCTTGTTTCCACAGTGTAGGGGTTCTATGAAACAGTGGGAAATATGCTTCCCACATTACAGGCAGGGTCCTTAAGGTCCTGCCAAATGTTGTGGTGCCAACACGGGATGGCCTTGTCTACCAGAACCAGCAGACAAAACACCAGACCACACCGGCCATCTGGAGGAATGCACAGCATTGCAGAAAGAGGGTTAATGATGTTCTCCACTCCACTAGCTGTGATCTTCTCATTGATACCTCACATTCACTCCATCTCTGCTACTGTACCCGCTTCCCACCAAGACTCATACTCTACCGCTCTCGCCATCATTTGCAACATCTTCCCCATTCACTGGCTTCCACTAATACCACTAATCCTGTACCCAATATTTGCTGCCTACTCACCCAGGATACCTCCCCATCTGCACCAACACGAATAGCTGTGCATCCCACTTCCATTTCCCTGAAAATCTACCTGTCTCTAATTCCAAGAGGAAAACAGCTCACAAAGGGCAGAAAGAGTCAAGATAGTTGGTCGGCTGTCTGACATTTGGCTCCTCAACGTTAATGTGGACAGCATCCTGACTCTGACTGTCCACATCATTTTGACTCTATTCCCAGCTGAGTGGAGAGGCTTAAGCAGCAGTAAAAATTGCCAAAGAGATCATTAAAAATAAATCAAGCAAATCCAGCGCAGACTTGTACAAGGAAGCCATAGATCTGAGAAGTATACTTACAAAATGCATGTAAAGTAGTTGATTCCAAATAATAAAGTCATGCTGTGCCCAAACTTCTCATGCAATAGCTAACAAACTACTGAAGCCAGAAGTAGTGACAGCAGTGAGGGAAAGCCAAATTCACGAAGCTTCATAAATCTGTCAAATCATTGTCAGAGTGGAGCCTTAGTGAGCCAGTCAGGGTACGACCATTCAGCACTGTCAACAGGAGTCAGCATATGTGGCAACTTGGGACCTGTGTAGTGCAGTCATCACCTTGATCATACACGGTGAATGTGAATAACCAGCTATAGCATCGCATCCAGACATGTACACACAACTAGAGCAGCTCCTCCTTTACTGCTCACAGCCAATGAAGAAGCTATGATGTCACCAACTGTACAAAGTATTGTATGAATATCAATCTCAGAGGCCAACCCTGTCCCAAAAAGGACAATTAATCACAACAATGGTTATCACAGCAATAGCACTCATCTTGGGACCAACACGCCCCAGAGATGGTAAATCCTCCCAGGACTTGTCAGATACCAGGTGATCTTACAATGACAATGTCCTTACATACCATTGGAAGACCTGCATGATTTAAAGATTATGTATGTGCAGACACTGACGAAAGTGGGACAGACTAGAAGGAACAAACAGGTCTTATTCACAAATGATAATTTTCTTTGTTGACCATGTATATTGGGTAACTTGTAACTGGAAGTTACTTTTTTTTGTTCTGTTTTATTTATGGAAGAGGCATATTTGGAGAAATATATTTGTACATTATACAGTTGTGACTTCTGCTGTAAATCACTTTCTTTTTAGAAGTAAGAGCCAGTAAAACACATTACATGAAATAGTAGTTGATAATATCCTACGCAGAACTTAATATTTATCTTTGGATTGTAAATGAAACAAGAGATATTGTGATATTGCCTGATGTGCAACTGAGGTGGAAGCTCAGCTATAATCATCTTGAATGGTGGAGCAAGTTTAAAAAGGCCAAATGCACCAAATGCTGCTATTTCTTATGTTCTTAGCATGAGTTTGGCTTGAGCTGGAGGATTATGTCTAAATCTGGACACCAGGTTTTCAGAATTGGAGAAGGGACAGAAAAGATTTACTGGAATGGTTTCAGTGATGAGGGATTACAGTTATATGCTGGGATAGGAGAGATGTTCTCATTTGAACTGGGAAGGCTAAAGAGAGATTTGATCAAAGTGTTTAGTATCATAAAGGGTTTAGATACAGTTAAAGAAAAATTATTTTCAAGAGCTGAATTGTCACTAACCATTGGGCACAGCTTTAAACTGATTAGCAAAAGAGCCAGGAAGAAAGGAGACAATTCTTCTTTGACACAATGAATGGTTCGGATTATGAATGCCTTTCCTGACAGACTCATGAAACAGTCAATAGTGGTTTTAGTATCGGCAGAGACTGATAAAGTCTAAAATGAAATTCATATTTCCAATTGATAGTTGCAAAGGATGGCATGAGGTTCTGCGTTTTAAGATTTTTACTGTAGCAAATGTCTAAAAACAGAGAAGTAACAACTACTTTAATAAGCAGTTAATATTTTAACCATGGCACGAAATGTTCCTCTTTTGTACTGAACATAGGAAGAGCTGAGTTTTTCTAGAAATCAGCTCCATGAAACTTTTAATGAGATTCATGGACAGTTTCTCTTCATGAGAACCAATGAGATTGTTCAGGGTATTTTCTGAAACCTTGATCACTATCTATGCACCATGCCCTTTGGCACCTGACACGTCCTATCTTTCCTCTCAACAGAGACAGACGTGTTCATCACTTCTACATCTTCCCAGGGTTCCTCTGAAGTAGCCAGTTGTATAAAACTTTTGTGCAGCTGCCACTTTGACAGCCACTCAGATCCTCAATCGCTCCTCATATGACAAGCCCGTCTTCCCTGGGATCATTCTTGTAAACCCCCTCTGGACCCCCTCCAATGCCAGGAGATCCTTCCCTAGATATGGGGCCCAGAACAATTCACACCATTCAGGATGGACATGTCGTCTAAGGAATGGGAGGGGGAGTTGAAATGGTTCGGGACTGGGAGGTGCAGTTGTTTGTTGCGAATCGAGCGTACGTGTTCCGCAAAGCATTCCCCAGCCATCTGGGCCTACTGCAGTGCCACAACGATGCCACCCGAAGGTTGCAGGAACAGCACCTCATATTTTGCTTGGGAACCCTGCAGCCCAATGGTATCAATGTGGACTTATAAGCTTCAAAATCTCCCCTCCCCCAACCACATCCCAAAACTAGCCCAGCTTGTGCCCTTCTCCCTAACCTGTCCTTCCTCCCACCTATCCCCTCTTCCCACCTCAAGCCCTACCCCCATCTCCTACCTACTAGCCTCATCCTGCCCCCTTGACCTGTCCGTCCTCCCTGGGCTGACCTATCCCCTCCCTAACTCCCCACCAATACTCACCTTTACTGGCTCCACCCACTCCTCTTTGATCTGTCTGTCTCCTCTCCACCTATCCTCTCCTCTATCCATCTTCTATCCGCCTCCCCCTCTCTCCCTATTTATTTCAGAACCCCCTTCCCCTTCCCCATTTCTGATGGTCTAGGCCCGAAACATCAGCTTTCCTGCTCCTCTGATGCTGCTTGGCCTGCTGTGTCCATCCAGCTCTACACCTTGTTATCTCAGATTCTCCAGCATCTGCAGTTCCTACTATCTCGGGTATTAAAGGATATTGAGTTTGAACAGGGAAGTGGGATTGGACAGATTAAGGAGTGTGAGGTTGAGCAGGAGAATGGGATTAGACTGGCTGTGATATTCAAAGGATTGGGAGCAAACCGTGGAATGAGATTTGATTAGGAAGAACACGTTAAGAAAAAGACAAACACAGAATTGATGGGCAAAAATAAACATCTTTCTGTGCTGGTACATTGTAACATTTTTTGATTCTAAAGTTGTAGATGAGCCCAATTCTTGTCCTCATCTATCATGCATACCACATACTAAGAATGCAGGAGGAACAATCAGGAGTGAGAACCATGGCTCATGTATTTCCCACTCTTACTCAGGGGCACTCACTGTTATTGTAGTGCCTCAATACACAGTCCCAGGATAAGCACAGGTTTCAAAATGAAATGTTGACCACCCTCTGCTGTCTGGGTTGGCATCCTGCTTGGTAATACATTTAGCCTTGAGTCCAGGCAAAGTAGGAAATGATTACATTGAATAAATAGAAGAGAACTTGCAGTCCACTAACTAACTCTGATACTTAATGAAATACTCAAGAGCATTTCATAAATATGAGTTATTTAACAGATTGGACTGGACCGGCCATTACCTCAGTGCTGTGAGCACTGTGATTGATTACACATTCCTATACGACTGAACACAGAGCTGATGATATTTAATTTTCTTTATCCCAAAGGAAAAGATGTGTGAAATCTTTGAAATGACATTAAATCATAAAATAATTTGAACTGTCATCTGTCCAAATAGTGTACATTCATCACCAGGGACCACATTAACACAGTCCCCTTTTCAACCTCACTGATCATCCACTCACATTTCTGTATTGGCCCTTTCACCAATTTCAGATCTTCCTTCTCATCTTTCAATAAGAAATCACGCAACACCAGGTTATAGTCCAACAGGTTTATTTGAAATCACAAGCTTTCAGAGCATAGCACACTTCACCTGATGAAGGGGCTACATTCTGAAAGCTTGTGATTTCAAATAAACCTGTTGGACTATGACCTGGTGTCATGTGATTTCTGACTTTGTCCGCTCCAGTCCAACACCAGTACCCCTACATTATCTTTCAGTTAAGAACTTTACCATCTTCTGGACTCAAACATTGAGTTCAACACTTCAATCATACACTCTGACACCCCTTTCGTTCTGTTTTGCCAAGTGCTATTCTGTATTTTGTTTTCGTATCTCTGTTTAATACAGAGTGAATCATAGAATCCCTTTGGCCCAACAAGTCCACACCGACTCTCAGAGAATCCCACCCAGACCCATTCCCCAAACCTACCTAATCTACTCACCCCTGAACACTATGGGCAATCCACCTAACCTGCACATCTTTGGACTGTGGGAGGAAACCGGAAAACCCAGAGGAAACCCATGCAAACAAGGGGAGAACATGCAAACTCCACACGGACATTTGCCCAAGGGTGGAATTGAACCCAGGTCCTGGCACTGTGAGGCAGCAGTGCTAACCACTGAGCCACCATGCTGCCCAAGAGTTGTTCTTTATTCACCATTTATATTTATTCTGGACTAATGTTTTATTTCTTTATTACAACCATTGTCAACTCCTTTGCCTTTTGTTCTATGACTGCTTTGTTATTTAATTTTTCTGCCCCTCTAATCTCTCTCTAAAATTCCTCTTTATCCTGCCTGACTCTCTCTGATTTTTCAGCAGTATAAAATGTATTACATTTGTACCGCTCTTCAGTTCAAAAAAGGATTCAAAATGTTAACTCCCCCCACTGATTCTGACAGAGCTGCTAAGTTCTCTAGACTTAACTGAGATCAGCTACCTCAGTATGCGGTTGAGATGATGATTGGGACCTTCCTTGGCAATGTGACAGTATGGGGCTGTGTGATATATGAACTGACCCACTCAGCCATCCATGGAACTCAGAAACTTGATCAATATTTGACAAAAGGGTAACAACCAGTTAGAAAAACATTGAGTGTGATCGGTCACTACTGTACCTTTGATGAAATATTATGTTAGTGTTCAAATGGAAAACATTGTGGCAGGAATCAATCCTAAATAAATTGTGTATGACATGTAATCCTATTTGTCTAAGATGATTTTATGAGTCATTTTATTAATTTAATAGTCTAAGTACAGAATGAATGCCAAATTAATGGTCATATTGCTCCACAGAATTGATCAAGTTGCATCAAAAACCATTATCTTGCCAAGGTAAGAATATCACAAAAAGAGAGAGACTTGTATTTCTATATCAGCTCAGCATCTGTCTCAGAGCTATTTCTCAGTACTTCACAAAAACTGAATTATTTTGAAACAAGCTGACTTTTTGGATAGTATTTGCTAACTAATTCAAAATACGCTATGAATTATGCTAACAACCAATTTAAAATCATCAGCTAGAATGCCACACTTGTATATAATAGAGCTATATTTGTTAATGCACAGGCGCCCGATTTATGCAGATAGAAAAGAACATATACGTACATTGTGCATGTTTCAACTTAACTAAATCCGTGACAGCCACTCTCTGCTGCAGGTCTTAGGCCGATTCCCTGATCAATCAGAGCCTGGTTCAAATTTAAACAAAGCTTACCAGATATCTACCAGTCAAGATTTAATTGGTGCATTCTCGATGACAACACCACTAACAGCCAGTATCCACTTCCAACAAACCAGCACTCTCTCCTCATACAGTATAAAATGTTGTTGCCTTTAACATTGGCATTCTTGTGAATTGTCCTGATGAGTACAACATGAAAAACTTTGATAAAACATTACTCAAGTTCTGTGTTAATAGATTACGACTTGACACTTGTTATTCCACAATGCATTCTGTGACAGCTGCAACGTACAGCTAGGGTCAGTGGTGTTCCTGGACACTCTTGTAATTTACATGAGAAAAAGTTCATAGACATTGTCCCTACTGTTGTTTCACTCCAGCCAAACTCATTACAAACAAATCAGCTGTAATCTAACATAGAAACATAGAAAATAAGTGCAGAAGTAGGCCATTCAGCCCTTTGAGCCTGCTCTGCCATTCAGATATGACCATGGCTGATCACCCAATTCAGAACCCTGTTCCCACTTTCAACCTATACCCTTTAACCCTAAGAACTATATCTATCTCTTTCTTGAAAATATTCAATGTTTTGGCCTCAACTACTTTCTGTGGCACAGAATTCCACAGGCTCACTACCCTCTGGGTGAAGATATTTCTTCTCATCTCAGTCCCTGTATCCTTAGACTGTGACCTCTGGTTCTGAACTCTCTGGTCATCGGGACCATCCTTTCGGCATTTGCTCTGTCTAACCCTGTTAGAATTTTATAAGTTTCTATGAGATTCACCCCTCATTTTTCTAAACTCCAGTGAACATAGTCCTAACCAATCCAATCCGTCTTCATCCCAGGAATCAGTTTGGTTGATCTCCATTGCACTCGCTCCATGGCCAGAACATCTTTCCTCAGACAAAGAAACCGAAGCTACATAACATCTGTAATAAGCACACAATGTAGGCCTTGCATGTACATGTTCCAACAAAATCATGCAATGGATCAAGTGGTTTCTGAGTGTGGAGGATAGTGGGTACTCTCGTCAATATTATTGATTGACTCATGTCAGTTGCACAATGATGGGAAAGTTGACATGGTCCATGAATCATAGAGTCATACAACAAAGAAGCAGGCCATTCAACCCATTGACTTGCACTGTTCTTTCAAAGAGGAGTTGTGTCAGTCCAACTCACTTGCACATTCCCTATTTCCCTGTACGTTTTTTATTCTTTCAATTCTTTGTTTGAAGACTATCACAGTTACGGGGTTCATAAGGTTATTTTATTTTGTATTAGGTCTTTAAAATTAGGTAAAAATGGAGATTTTCATGTGCCTATCCTGTTTGAGAACAAGTTTGGCTTAGTCAAGGTAGATGTTCAGCCAAGTATTTTTTAATTCATTTAAGGGAAGCGGGCATCTCTGGCTAGGCAGCATTTATTGCCCATCCCTAATTGCCCAGAGGGCAGTTAAAAGTCAACCTCATTGCTGTGGGCCTGGAATCACATGTAGGCCAGACCAGGTAAGGATGGGAGTTTCCCTTCCTTAAGGAACATTAGTGAACCAGATAGGTTTTTAGACAACCAATAGTGGTTATATGGTTACCATGAAACTAGCTTTTAGTTCTAGATTTTTATTGAATTCAAATTTCATCATCTGGCTCGGTGGAACCCAAACCCATATCTCCCAAACATTAGCCTAGGGTTCTGGATTGCTAGCCCAGCGACAATACAATTACACCACCCCTTCCCTCCCTTGAAGTTCTCACCGTTGAGAACAGAAGGCAAAGGCACTGTGCTAACAGTAAAGAGACTTGATAGCTCCAAGCTTTTTTGGCAGAAGAGAAGAAGCCAAGAAAAGAACAACAGTTACCATGGTCAGCAGATAGAACAGGCAGTTCTTTATGAGCTGCCAATGCTGGATGAGACACAGAGATGATCACAGAGACACATTCTGTTGTCATCTCAGGAATCTGGAAGTTTCATTCTAGCACAGCCAGGAGGGATAAAGATTCCTTGGAATTGGCTTTGCTGTTGGTGGTATATTTTGGAATCTCTCCAGAAACTGAGGGAAATGCTTGGACACAGCACTGGACACTCAAAATTACTGCTGATGAAATAGGAAAACATGAGCCTATTTGAAGGTGAATGAGGCTGGACTGCTTGCAGTAAGGATGATCATTCTGTGAAGGATATGAGCAGACTCTTTGCCAACCCTGAACAATCTGGACATTGGAGAGAAAGTTGGGAAGGTCAAGTGAAGATGACAGTGATCAGATTCTCGAGTTCAAGAGAAAAAAGTTCAATTCTGCAGTGAAATGTTGAACAATGGGATGTATATCTCATGAGAGGCCTTTCTTTGTCCATTTACATATATTAACATGTCATTATTAATTAATCACACCTCATTAATATGCAGTTTTCTGTTCTCCCAGCAGCCAGTTAGAAATTAGGCAGAGACAGTTCCCGACATGAAACTTCAAGCTCGCTTCCATCAACTCCACTCACCAATTGCACCTACAGACCTCCATCTTGGACAGCAGTCACCCAGCGTCTCTGGGCACACTCCATGGGCAATGACCACCCACACTGCCCCTGTCCTTGGACATTGACATTGGTCATATACCAGTCTCTCCTCAACCTCATGGTATATCTCTGATCCACTTACAGTGAGGTCCTGCGCTTCAGTGCTATACATTGGAATGCACTGCAACCTTTCATTGAAATGCAGGGACAGGCAGCCAGCTCATGAACTGGACCAATGCCCACCTCAGGGCTTCTCGCTCGTTCTCGTAGTACTCACTCACTTTGTGCTGACATGGATACCCATTGCATCTCAGCGTTCTCCTGCCTTGCCTTCTTTGCACTTTGCTTCCTCAGTCAGAGCCTAAAGGCTCACAGTTCTTCTGCCATGAATTGCCTTTCAGTGCAGACATAAGGCCAGGTAACTTGTCATGGTTGCCAGCAGTGATCAGTCAAGGGGTAGGACATATTGCTGCCTGGCAACGTGCTCTGTAAATCTCACACCTTCCCCTTATGCAGCAAATACACTGAATGTCCTTCAAACAAATGGCCACGTCTTAAAGTTAAAGGAGAGTATCCCTCAGTCAAGGGAGACTGACTTCAGTCAGGCATCCCAGTGCAGTAGGTGAAGGATAACATCCACGATAAGTCCAGGGGCTTTGACACCTTTCAGCCTCTTTCGCCAGTCTGGGCTAGGGTGGTCCATACAGTGACAGTTTGGGGAGTGGGTCATGGCTCGACTTCCGGGTGAAGATGAAGCAGCCCAGAGAGCCGCAGTAAGTCAAAGGGAGTTGCGCAGGGGTCTGGTCATTCATTCCTTGGGGATGTCTGTCTAAGCTAGTCAAGGGGGTAAGGAATGGTCAGACCTGGGGGTCAGCTCAATGGAAATCTGTGGGGAGTTTATCAGCGACTATACTGAAGTGGGGAAGTCAATTATTGGGAATGGAGGCAGCATGCTATGATACAGAGGGGCCAATACCTGTGAAAGGAGAAACACAACAAAACTGTAGGGCCAGGGCTCAGGGGGCAATGTTGAGGGATGAAGTCATAATTCAAAAAGGTGTGTGGGAATATTTAGAAGCTCAGTACAGATGGAATGAACAGGGGATGTAAGGAAGAAAGGAACATGGATACTCAGGGCCTCCTTTCATTATCAGGCTGAGCCTGCGACTCACTTTGCCAAGTGCGACCTGTTTGCTTTCCAGGGTCATGCACAAAATGAATGGAAATGGCTTTAACCATGCTGAGTAGGTGGAGTAAGGTTTCTTTCTGCCTTAGCATATGGGCTGTATTTGTGAGTGATGTGTCCCTTTAAGGGGCAATTGTGTTAATCAGGCACTTTGTACGGTTTGAGCTAATCTCCTACATGGGAATATGTTCAACTGTCTGGGATACAAATCCTGGTCACAAGCGATCATTACCATATCATTGATGGTTGCAGACTGAAGATAGTCATCTCTGTGAAACAGAAGTAATCACAGCTGACCTTAAAAGTGGCACCTGTAGACCATAAATCACAAAGACACTCCTCCAAGATCTTGTTTGTTGCACTAGGGTGTGGAACATAATTCCTTTCACTGTGAACTGTAAGTATTCATCAACATGCTTTTCTATACTATGTTAGCTTTCTTGGGTGATGTGTGGTTGGGAGGACAAAGCGTCAGTAATCATACAGCACTTACAATCTCCCCCTGTAATTGTTTGACCTGGCTTGTACTGGATTCATTGGAATAAGGTTCCTATATCAAAGGTCCATGTGCAGGCATTCCCTGGGCCTCTTTGTCACTGTCCTTGATATTCCACTGTAAGGAAGGCCATGTTAATCTGTTGTTTGACAGTGATGTGAATGCTGAATGCTCACACACTAAGGATCTGCTCAGCTTCTTATGTTTCCCACACAGCTTCATTGGAAATAGCATCAGTGGATCAGTGGGTATCGTTGCTGTGCAGTGAAAGGCACAGAGAAATCGAATGCATCAGCAAGACCAGGGGCAACAACAACATCCAGCAGATGCCAGGCAGCCTCCACATGCAGAGGTTGCAGCTGAGCTCCTGTCAGGATATACCGGAGGGGTGCACCATGCCCAGACCCTCCTGTCCTCAGTACCATTTCCTCCAGATAAATAATGCACAGTGTTGCTGCAGGACTGAGGTCATTCTGGCACACTGTTACAGAACTATGCCAACTTTGGATTAGGATCTACAAAATGAAGGAGTGAGTGACCATCTGTACTTGGAGTTTAGAAGGATGATGGGGGATCTCATTGAAACTTACAGAATACTGAGAGGCTTGGAGAGCATGAACGTGGAGAAGATATTTCCACTAGTAGGAGAGACTAGGACAAGAGAGACAAGGGTTATGGGAAGAAGGCAGGAAAATGCAGTTGAGAAACATATGAACCATGATCGAATGGTGGAGCAAACTTAATATGCTAAATGGCCTAATTCTGCTCCTATAACTTATGGTCATATGGTCTTACATCACCCGAGCTGATCTCACTTTCCTGCTCCTTTCTGATAGGCTCTAATATCCCATCCAATCATATTATATTTTTCTACTCATTCCCTGCAGGGAGGGAATATTCTACAATCTATTGTCTTACATTGCTCTGTAATTAGTTCAAGAACATTAAGAGGAGGAGTGGAGCCAATTATGAAGCAAAAATGTGGTCTATGTGGGGAGGCACAGGAAATGGTTGAAGTGCCAAATTAGCAATTTTTGATGACGCCTGAAGAGGTTATTGCCAAAATGATAGTGAGGGAAAAGGTTATTCAGATACGAGGTAGGTCATGATCCAGAGGAGGTATTAGAAACGCTAACAGTAGTTACAGTTCATTAATCACCCAGACCAGGCAGGATGCATACAAGGATGTATCCAAGGGGAAATAAGGGCAGAAACTATTAAGATACAGATCACAATCATTCATTTTTCCCTTGATACAAAGATGGTGCCAGAACACTGAAAAATTAGAGATCTTACACATCTCTTCAATAAACAGTATAAGCTGACCCGGAGGTTCTGTTGGATCAGGTAATGCAGGCAGATTGTCCGTTGCCCCCAGAACCAGCAAAGGAGGCCACAACACCAGGCCATACCAACCTGGTCCAAGTTGTCGCCTGGATCAGTGCAGTGTCAGTTACATGGAAGAACACACAGCACTATAGGAGGAAGGTCAATGACTTCCACTCCACTTCAGTAAATGCCTTCATCTTTTCTCTACTCCCTCACACCTTATCTCTGCAACTATATCTACCTCCTACCAAGGATTATGTTCTGCCATTCTCATTACTACCTACAACATCTCTCTTACGTGCTCTGAGCCACACCAATAACCAACACCACTAACTCTACCTGCCTCTGTGCTGCCGACTCACTCACATGCACACCTCCCTACCTCCACCAACAGTAACAGCTGTACCACACACTTTCATCTCCCTTAGTACCCACCTGTCTCTCATTCCAGGACGAAAATAGCACACAATAGGGTAGAAAGTGTCAAGACAGGAGGCTACAGCCCAATAGCCTAAACGTGGAATTCATCAGCTTTAAAATCTCCCCACCCCCAGCCTCATCCCATGACCAACCCTCCCTCTCAGCCCCAGCCTCCTTAACCAGATACAACCTGTCCATCTTCTCTCCCACCCATCCACTCTTCCCACCTCACTGACCGATCCCCACCACTGCCTACCTGCACTCACCTATCACCATCCCACCTACCTTCCCCAGCCCCACCCCTTCTCTCTATTTATTTCCCAGCTCCCTCCCCCCCCGAAGAAGGGTCTCAACCTGAGATGTTAACTTTCCTGTTCTGCTGATCCTGCCTGGCCTGCTGTGTTCCTGCTCTGTGCTGTCTTAAGATGGGTAGTGGGTTGTCTGACATTCAGCTCCTCACTCCTTATGACTCTGAGCACTTAAAGACTGACTGACTGTGGCCAAGTCCCTGGATTGATACTAGAGGCTGCTGTTGACTTACTGTGCTGGGGGCCTGTGACTGAAAGGTATCTCCTTGACTTGTTTGAGGACTGATAACCACAAGAGGTTTCCTGACCTTGTATCTACACTAAACAACACTGCATGACAGCTGTACTGCGAGCTTAGTATCTCAGGCTGAGGGGCAACGCACAAAAAAGTGAGCATCCAGGCTGGCTCTAAGAGATTAAGTAAACAGGCCAGAGTTACAGCCTGGTTGAATCTGGGTACGTGTCCCTAGGCTCAAAGTACCCTTGCTGCAGCATTACAATGATAGTTTCCCTTGTGTGTGGGATTCTGCCTTAAACGTGTGGAAATGACCTGTAAGAGAATCAGAGATGAGCCATGAGGGCTCTTGGAGGCTGGCACATATTGATGCCAGTGTCCATAGACATGGGTTGTGTGCGACAGGCACTCTTGGAGCATGCCCTGAAATGTTGGAACAGGCAGCAATCTGAAGTCAGCAGTTATTCATTCTGACTTCTGTATCAAGAATTCTCAGTCTAGTTTGCTCATGGCAAGAATTATGATAGAAAACTGCAAATTAATGAGACAATGAAGTTGTTAACAAGCAATAATCCAAGTTAATAGGCAAGTCACCACTGCCTAATAAGAATCTCATCCTGACATCCAGAACTGTGCTAAAAATGCAATGAATTGCTTTCAATTTCAAGAAAGTCCCCACTAGGCTTCTCTGCAATTCTTCCAGATTTCTCACCACAGCCCACATCGTTCAGGCCCCTGTAAGATTTGGTCCATAATTACTAGTTACTTGGACAAATGTGGATTATTTTACAAAGTGAGTTTTGTTATGACAGATTTGAATGGTTTTGTGAGGTTTAGTGTGGTGTGCGTGAACTTCAAAAAACAGTTGTTAAAGTGCTGTATAACAAGGTTTTCAACAAATTTGAGGTCAATGGAATAAGGGAGTCAGTGATAGCACAGATATGAAATTAGCTGATAAACAGAAAATGGAGAGTAATGTTTAATAGCTATTTATTTGACCAGAGGAAGGTATATTGTTGTGTTCCCTGAGGGTCAGTACAGACACCACTAGTTTCCTTGATATATATGTATTAATGACTTGTGTGTGCAAGACACAATTTCAAATTTTTGCAGATCATACACAATATGAAGCAGTACTGTGAATGAGGAAGAACATTGCAGATGAAGGTTAATGCAGAGAAATGTGAAATGATATAAGCTAGCAGAAGAAAAGGGGGGAGAACGTACCAAAGAGTACATTTCTAGCACAGGTGCAGAAACAAAAAGACACTTGGAAATACATTTGCCCATCTTGGAAGGTGAAAGGGCAGATTGAAAAAGTGGTGATAAGCTGGGTCAGGACCCTGGGCTTTACAAATTGAGGCAGAGTACAACATGAAGGAAGTTATGATGAACCTTTGTACAACAGTTGTTTAGCCTTAACTCTAAACGCTGCACTTTGGAAAATTGTGAAGGCATCAGAGAGGATGCAGAAAAGATTTATGGAAATGATCCCAGAGACATATTGGAAAAATTGAGACTGTTCTCCTTGGAGAAGGGAAGGATAAGAGGAGATTGGTTGAGAAACATTGCAGATGAAGTTTAATGGAGAGGAATGTGAAATTATTTATGTTGGTGAGAGAGGGAAGAATCAAAATCCCAAAGGTTTGAGACACGCTACAGTTTACTTTGGCAGAGGGTTCCAGAATGGGTGGACACAGACTTAAGAAGATTGGCGAGGGAAACTAACACAACAGAAGAAAATGTTAATGACCACAGTGAATAGTTAGGATGTGGAATAAACTGTCTCGGAGAGTGCTAGAAGCACCCGAAGATAAAAGGTGAACAGCTAGGTGGAAGGGACTAGGGAATTTTTCTGAACTGACGCAGACTAATAGCCTCAATCTACCGAAGAGCCTCTTTCCTTACCGTAACCATTCTTTAAGGCAATAAGGGTGAGGTGAGATTTGAGAAGGAGGCATAGGACAGGAACATTCCACCATCCTGAATGGTTATGGCAACTTGAGATTCAACAACTTCAGTCACAGTTATGCCCCTGTTGTAGCAAGTTGTCATGACCAGAGGGCTCAACAGCTATAGGCATGTCTTTCCCTCACTGATTCACTGCTGCTTTCTGCAGTTATGGACCATACTGTCCTACAAAGAGACAGGGAGGAATGTCAGTGAATATGTTCAGTAAATTTGGATGATTTGTTGAATTACAAAGTGAAAAAAATTTTACAGTGTCTTCTTTGCCCAAAATGTTCATCTTTGCCAGTTTTCTTCTCAGCTGTGTCTTTGTTTAGTACAAATACAGGCTGGGAGCTATATCGTGCAATCTTGCTGAGTCTCTTTGCGTGACATTGATAGATTCAGGCTAAGCACTGAACTCAAGCTTCAACAGTAACTCAAGCTTCATGCTTTCCATACAGATACAGGCCTTTGAAGATCAACACGTTTAGAAGCATTTCAAACACAAAATGCTGCACAACACAATGTTTAAATGCTTCCTAGAATTGATTTAATATTTATACTTTAATTGTGGTAGGAATCTTATTTATAATACTGGGATTATTTTCATTTCAGTGGGAATATTAAGATTGTTGCTGTAAGAGGTTTTGGAAAATTGGGGAAAATGCACTGATTCTCTTCAATGGTAGCTTTTACTGACTGCTCTTTACATATTTGTTGCAATCAGTGTATTGTAATATTTTAATGTGATTATTTCCTCTACCTGTTCCAGAATGGCACAAACCTTGCCTAGACAATTTTGATTTGTTGTGGTGAAATTTTAGCTCATCTCCAAGTGTGCTATTGAGGTGTGCATAAGCTCAGGTGAGCCATTCATTCTCAACTTGCATGTATTTATCTCCATCCTCATCCCCCAATTCATCTCCATTTTCCCGTACTTCATGTTCATCCCTTCTTCATCCTCTCCTTGCACTTCTTCATGGTGATGGTGTTTTCTTTGGAGAAGTAAGGCACATGCTGAAACAATGATCTGGCGAAAGTAATGAATCATCCTGTGTAGACAAGAAGATGATATATGACTGGTTGACTTTCAGTTCTGCAGCCTCAGAAGATTTATTTTCTAATATTGCAATGGAGAACATTGAACCACAATTATTTAATGATTCCTTGTCATGTTATCTCCACATTTCTAATCTCCTCTTCTTCAAAGCATCGATTCACTCTGAGGTTTAATTCAATGGAGCCAACCACCCTCTAGCATGGCACTCAAATGGCCTTTCACCATGTGTACGCCGAGATAGTGAATGCCAGCGAGCTGTAAACTGTTGGCATTGCTTCTGTTTGAATTTTCCCCTAATGGACATTTACACAAGAAATTCTTCTCAGGCAGAAGAACCCTTTCTCTACTCTCAATCCACTCCTCCAATAATCTGGTTAAAGATAACTGAAGAAGCTCCATCACCAAGTCAGATATGTGAGATTGGCTGCAACAAACAACCAGGCAGAGAGATATTCACAAACTGAACCTCTAGCTCTTCCCCAGCTGTGAGCAGCTAAATCAGTATTGATCAGGACCATTTGGTGTGGCATGGGGTCTCTATCAAGCTTGGCAACACCCAATTCTGGAGGCACCTAGAACCTGAAACTGCTGCGCCTATATATCAGCATATTCAGGAATAAATAAATCAATAAAGGGAAGACAAAACAAACGAACAAAACTTCATTTTTTAAACCCAGAATATCCAAAGAAAGCAGCTATTTAGCTGAGCAGCTGTTCATTTATGGCTTTGTCAATAAGAATGTAACTGCACTCTGCCATTTTATACTGTGTAACATGCACTAAATAAAGTACCTACCATTAAAATCTGCCAGTTGTAAAAATAATTTATCTGCAGATCGGCCATTTAGTTGGTAATGAGAAATCCACTTGACTGAATATCACCAGTTTACTGGAAAACAAATTATATTGTCATGTATCTTGCAAAGTCTGACACGATGCTGGTGCTGGCAAAACAGTCCAGTTATCTAATTGAAATGAAACTTCAGAGTTGATCTTGCCTTTTAAGGTTTACTCTTGGTTGCATTTAAGACAGTTTTATATGGCCCTATCAGACTCTCACCAATACTCCGTTGTGTTACGAGGCATTATTTGACTCTGGTTGATCTGGGTGGGAAGTGGAAGAGTTTTGAGACCTTGTCCTGATTAAAAATTGTTTAACCATGAACACTGATTGTAGAGTTAATCTGAGTTCTGACGGTTCCAGTAGGTGTTTAACTCTCTAATTGGAGCAATTAAGAGAGTGAGCAGTCTCCAGAGTTTCAATTTAAACTGGCAGAATGTGATACTGAAACAAACATTAATTTAGCAGAAATAAACCCACCCTAACTCCAGGGTGAAGAGTTATCATTAAAATAATAGCAATAATAGACTGAAACAAGCACTGGTAATTCAGTAAAGGCAAAGCACTGTGGATATTGGAGATCTGAAATAAAACAAAGTGCCAGAGAAATTCAGCAGGTCTGACAGCAGGGAAACAGTGTTAATGTTTCATGTTCAATGACTCATTACTGAAACTGGAACAGTGGCTAAATCATCCTCCTTAAAAAGACTCCATTCTCTACCTAATTACAGTCCTATGTAGGTAGCTTCCAAGCAAGGGCTCCTCATTTGCTGAGTTCCTGGGAACTTGCTTGCCAAAGTGCAGCTTCTTCATTCATTAAGTTTGAGGTGATTAGTCATAGTACATGGACCACCTCGGTAATTTAAAGCAGACTCGTGCCCCTCCATGGGTGCATAAACATTTTACGGACATTGGCTGCCAGGGCCCTGACCTGTTCAGATCCTGTTTAACACAGAGCTCTTTGATCATTTTATTTCCAAGTCTACCATTCGACAGGGCCGTTTGGGGCGACACGGTGGCTCAGCGGTTAGCACTGCTGCCTCACAGCACCAGGGACCAGGTTTGATTCCAGCCTTGGGTGACTGTGTGGAGTTTGCACGTTTTCCCCATGTCTGTGTGGGTTTCCTCCCACTGTCCAAAGATATGCAGGTTAGGTGAATTGGCTACGTTAAATTGCCCATAGGGATGTGTAGATTAGGTGGGTTATAGGGGGATGGGTCTGGGTGGGATGCTGTGAGGTTCGGTGTGGACTTGTTGGACAAAGAGCCTGTTTCCACACTGTAGGGATTCGATGATTCTATGGTGGGTGGGGCTTTTAACAAGGAGCTTGTTAGTGATTTCTTGTGTTTCACATTTGGTGATCCAAATGATATCTTCTCAGGAAGTTTTATCCATATGGAACAGTGAGATGGAAATGGGATGAAGCTAGATTGAACAGGTCAGCATGGAGTGGTAAATAAGATGCAGCATGGATGGTTTCAACTGATTTGTGAACTTTCCTAAGGTTTAGTTTATTCCTGTATGGAATGGTGGCATCACTGACTGGTATAGCATTTATTGTCCATCCCTAATTGCCCTTGAGCAGGTAATGGTGAGCTGCCTTCTTGAACTGCTGCAGTTCATTTGATGTAGGCACATTTGGGTCAGTGTGGACTTGTTGGGCTGAAAGGCCTGTTTCCACACTGTAGGGATTCTATGATCTATGATCTACAATGTCATTAGAGACAGAGATCCAGCACATTGACCCAGTCACAGTGAAGGCACAGTGATATATTTCCAAGTCAGGATAGTGAGTGGCTTAGAGGAGAACTTGCAGGCAGCAGTGTTTCCATGTACCTGTGCCCTTGTCCTTCTGGATAGTATTGATCATGGCTTTGGTAGTTATTGACTAAGGAAGGAGGAATGTGTCGGGAGTGACATTTGTGAAAACAGGAAGCGTGTGAGGGGTGTTGAATAGAAGGATTAATTTATGATGTTCGTTGTTGCGCTCAATTGGTTGTCAAAGAGAGATCTATGTATGTTCCAGACAGGTACACAGTATTCATTACAGAAGGTGCTATTTAAATGCATTTTCCTGTTGCTGTTGGAAGGCCACTAGTAATATCCTTTGACAAAGTGCAGAATCTTGGGCCATATCTCAGCACCAGCTCATGTCACTAGTAAAGATTTGGAGCAGAATAAACCAACTAGTGTTTATAGTGTGCAAAAGCTATGGGACTAAGTGGAGCAAGGTGGGGGAGGTTATGTACAGTAATAGTTATTGCCCTGAAATTATGGTACAGCATAATATTAGCAGCTGATTGATCTGATCTTAGTTTAAATCTGAAACGCTTATTAAAAATGTCAGCAGAATTGTTGGGAAATTTAATAATTTTATTATTATTCAAGGGATATCCTTGCTGCTCTGTGCCAGCTATGCTGCACACCTTCTCCTATGCTGTTTTCACAAAACCGATTGTACACACTTATAGAATTAATCGAAAGGTTTCAGAGCCAGACCAGGGACTGCCACCCACAGACTGCATCTTTGGCAATACTGAATTGATGGGGCATTTCACAAAATGCTGCAAATGCTCAAAATATGAGAAAATGACAGGAAATGGTGGAAATGCTCTTCAGGTTAGGGAGAATTTATAGGGAATAAAATAGAGTAAAAGTTTCATCACTAATTAGGTATGTTAGAAATGTGAGAGGTTTTGAGCAAGTAAGAACAGGAAAAGAATAAAAGAGAACATCTGTGATAGGATGAAGGACTGGAAAGCGAATATGATTGAGGATTTCATGGTTCAATTGCTAAATGGTGTACTAGATAAAGAAGTAAAAGATGTGTTTAGATGAGGAGCAACCTGTTGGGTAGATACCATCTGAATACAACATAAACTGAGAAAGGAACAAGACAAAAACTGAACAAGGAAGAAACACACAAATTTAGATTTGTGTAAACCTGTAAACCAGGTGAGGTAAAATTTTCAGTTGAAGAGAAGACATATTGGAAATGTTAATATAGCAGAGAGCATTGTTTGCACAGATGTGACGGAGATGGAGGAATTTGGAGCAAGAAATAGAGTTTAAACAGGAAGCCTGATGAGAGGAAGCATACTTAAGATAGCTGTGGGAGTCCTTGGTAGCTTGGAGACAATAAGGACTGCAGATGCTTGAAGCCAGAGTCTATAGGTGGGAGGCTGGAAAAGCACAGCAGGTCAGACAGCGTCCAAGGAGCAGTAAAGTCAATGTTTCAGGCAGAAACCCTTCATCCAATTAGTTGGTAGCCTATGTCCAGAAATGGAAACAGAGAAATCAAAGAAGGAAAAAGTCAGAAATTGACCAAGTGAAGTTGAGAAAAGGATGGAAATTGAAAAGCAAGTCAAGTTAAATCTTCCAATTTTGGGCAAAAGAATAGGAAGTGACTCCAATACAGTCATCAATGAACCAGAAAAATCAATGGGTAGGTCTGGAATAAGAAATGTTCCACACAGCCCACAAAAAAACAGCATAACCATGACCATGCAATGATCCAAAGAGACACCTCTCATTTGGAAGAAGCTGGTGAACTTGAAGGAGAAGTTGTTCAAATCGTGAACATGTTTAACCAGATGCAGAAAAGTGATTGTGGATGGCCTAGGTTGAGCCTTCAGTCAAGGAACAAGTGAAGGGACATCGTCTGGTCAAATAAGAGATAGTTAGGATCAGGAGACTGGAAACCATTGAAGTGATTTTGGGCATTGGAAGAGCTACTGATGTCGATAGAAGAGACTGGATAAGGTGAGAATGTACAGAGAAGAAATCCATGAGGCATGAATGGACTGAAAAAATGGACAAATAATGCTTTTTACATCCCACTCCAGTATCTGCTAATTCATTATCACACAATATGGGGTCTTCGCCTGGGGTCTATTGACTGTCCTGGGCTGCTGCATGACGGTTACAATGTGTTCAAAGTGACTCAGTCAGAAAACGTATTGCCCAGCGTCTGTCCCAAATTTGATGTCTCTCCAACTTTGATTTTTTTTTTTGTTGTACCTACTCTTGAAGGCACTGACTCCTTCTGGGAACAGCTCCAATGGATGGCTAATGTTGTCAAACAGCTCCTGTAGTAATGACCAGATTTCATGTGTGATTCTGGACAGTGAGCGTTGACTGAGGAATGCTTCACAGGCAATACGACACCATATAGTGGGAAGTTGCTATTTCTCCATGTTGTGAAGGAGCTGTAATCAGAAGTATGAAAAAAGGAAAACATGCCCGATCAAAACATGGAAACTGAAAAATTGAAAATTCTCAGCAGTGAGCAAACATCCGTGGAAAATCAGAACAAGTTGACACTTCAGTGCTGCAACCCTTCCCCAGAAACGGGAAAGATTTTTATTTGTGGGCAGTGATTTAAAAAACAGCAGAACATGGGGAAAGGGAAAGGGACACAGGCAAAATACTCTCACGAGCACACTTGTTTTGTTTTTAATCCATTCATAAAATGTGGGTATTGATGGCAAGGCCAGTGTTTGTTACACATCCCTAATTGCCCTTTGAAACTGGCAGCATCTGGGGCCAGAGAAACAGAGTTAATGTTTTGAGTCTGATATGACGCTTCTTCAAAAGAGGTTTTCTTTAGGTTTTTACAATGATTGATGGTAGTTTCAAGGTCATGATTACTGAATGATACACAAAAAGTGTGGAACCCAGGAGACGGGTAAATAGCAGATGTGATGGTGGCTGGAACTGAAAGAGACTCAAAGAAAGAAATAAACAAGACCAAAAAGTCCCAGATCACCAAGGCAGGAAAGCAGTGAGTTGCCATCTGATTAACAGCAGCAGGCAGATCTGACACAGAAACCCTCTTCAGGTAGAGGATGGGGACACTCACAGCCTCCCTCTGTCTGTGATGTACTTAGAAGCATAATCTCTGCTGTTAGAATTACAGCATCCAGTTTGCACAGAGCAAGATTCCATAGGCAGCTAGTGAAAATGTGGTCCATTAGTTGTTTTTTGGTTTTTGTGATTTGGGTTTAATATCCATCAGTTTTCGTGTAGAATTTCATAGAATCATTGAATCTTAACAGTTTAGAAGCAGGCTGTTCAGCCCATCGAGCCCACATCAACCCTTCAAAGAGCAGCCCACCTTGACCCAGTTTCCTGCCGTGTCCCTGTAACCCTGTATTTCCCATGGCTAATCCACCTAACCCGCACATCCCTGGACACTATGGGCAATTTAGCATGGCCAGTCCACCTAGTCTGCATATCTTTGGACCGTGGGAGGAAACTGGAGCACCCAGAGGAAACCCACGATTATGTTGGGAGCAAACTCCACACAGATAGTTGCCTGAGGGTGGGATTGAACCTGGGTCCCTGGTGCTGTGAGGCAGCAGTATTAACCACTGAGTCACCCTAAAATCTTCTACAATCTTCTTCAAATATATTTACCTGAAGAGACAAAAGGCATGGTGATTTAAAGTGTGAAAACATAACCCTTCTGTGTTGGTAACATAACCTCAGTAGTGGAACTGGTGTGTTAGTCCAACTGTTTGTAGTGACACATAGACCAACACAACATAAATGGCTGGAAAATCTCAGCAGGTATGGCAGCATCTATGGAGAAAAATCAGAGTTAACGGGTCCAGTGACCCTTCCTCAGAACTATTTTAACTGTTCCTACTTCAAATATCAAACTGTGTAGCTCTCCACCTCATTCTTGCCTTCCAAAAGGCAATGTACCTTCTTCTAACCCAGAACCAAAACTAGAATCGAAACCTGTGCAGGTTCTACAACAGATGGTCAAGGCATCGGTTCAAAGGGTCCATCGAACAGATTTTACAACCCAGTCAACAATGGGAAGTCCTGGAATAAGTTTTTGACAGGAAGGTCTATATTGCAAGTGTTGGCATCAGTCAGTGCTTTTGACAGCAGGCAAACAATGATTTCCGAGATAACAAGGTGTAGAGCTGGATGAACACAGCAGGCCGAGCAGAAAAGCTGATGTTTCGGGCCTAGACCCTCATTTGGGTGGCAAAAGAGACTGCTGTGGGATAGAAATGAGATTGGAATGTGCTTTGCCAGACTGTGTTGGCTCCCATGGGTCCTACACTAAGCAGGCAGTGTATAGTAATGGGGGTGGTTCTTTCAGGTATATGGTAAGCCCCCAGTGGGCAATGCTACAATAGTGGAATCTGTTGGCCAGTGATGGGCTCCATCAGGCAACTTCAACCATGGGTGAGCAATGGAATATTTTGGGATTGATAGGGGTCAGTTGGGTAGTTTCTACATAGAGTGGGGGATACGGTCTGGCAGCTCACAAGCCCAAATATTGAAGGAAAGTGAAGCACTTGCCGCCCATTCTATTCTTTTCAAAGTTATGTCCATTGCCCTAGGGTTCCCTATGGCATGACTCCCAGCTCTGAATTCAAAATGTACTTTGTTGAGTTATCTGTTCATTTGAATTGAAATCATGCAAAAATATCCCAGTACTTTTTTTTTAATCTGAAGTGCTTAATTCATACTATCTTACGATTTTTTTTCTTCCCCAGCAAAACCAAACTAATTCTAATTAGCCGGAGGGGTCTCACTGAAAACCGTTCTGAGGCTGTATTCCAGGAAATTCTACGTGCAGTAAATTCTGAGAGCTGCTGATGCAAAGAAGAACAAACCTCACATTTCACAAGATCAAATATTTACTGTGATTCTCATTGAATTTGTTACAGTTTGGGTTTAGAAAAGGACTCATTATAGTCACAGAACCCATGTGAGTAGAGTGTTGTTTTGACATGTTTTGAGCATTGCGTTAAATACATTTATAATGGGTGGTGACAGAGAGACGTGAGGTGCATTGAAATAGTGAGCATTCAATTAATCCATGAGGTTTGCGATAGGACAAGTTTCCAGTGCTATAATAAAGCAACTCCTCGATTCAACATTCAATCTAAGAACACTTCAGCAGCCCTGCATAACAAAACCTCACACTAATACTGTCAGCTATAACAACCCCTAATCCCTACTTGCACCCCCAAGCCTTTATGTTGTAGCTCTCATTGTAACACTGTATAACAGTGGAACACTCTATAGGCCTCAGTCCAACTCTCTCAGTGTAACACACACTCATAATGTATAACAGCTTCTATGGGGGAGATGGAGGCTTTGTGGTAATGTGCTAGACTAGCAATCCCACAATCCAGGCCAGTCCTTAGGGAACAAGGATTCAAGTCCAACCATGGCAGCTTGGGGAAATTGATAAACATGGAACAGTATAGAGTCATAGAGTCACACGGCGCAGAAACAGACCCTTCAGCCCAACCAGTTCATGCCAACCAAAGTCCCAAACTAAACTAGACCCACCAGTCTGAGCTTGATCCATACCCCTCCAAACATTTCTTATTCATGTACTTATCCAAATTTCTTTTAAACGTTGTAACTGTACCCGCATCCACCACTTCCTCTGGAAGTCCATTCCACACACAAACGACGCTGTGTAAAAAAAAATTGCCCCTCATGTCTTTTTAAAATTTTTCTCCTCTCACCTAGTCTTGAACTCCCCTAACCTAGGGAAAAAGACACCTGTCATTCACCTTATCTATACCCCTCATAATTTTTTATGACCTCCTACGCTCCTGTGAAAGAAGGTACAGCCTATCCAGCCTCTCCTTATAACTCAAACCCTCCATTCCTGGCAACATCCTGGTAAATCTCTTCTGAACCCTCTCCATCTTAACAATATCCTTCCTATAACAGGGAGACCAGAATTGGACACAGTTATGCAAAAGAGCCCCATCAGCGTCCTCTACAACCTCAACATAACATCCAAACTCCTACTCAAAAATCTGAGCAATGAAGGCAATTGTGCCAAACACCTTCTTTACCAACCTATCCATATGTTACGCAAATAATTATGTACCTGAACCGCTAGGTCTCTCTGTTCTACAAAACTACCCAAAGCCCTACTTCTCATTGTATAAGTCCTGCCATTGTTTCTTTTACCAAAATGCAATACCTCGCATTTAGCAAAATTAAACTCCATCTGCCACTCTTCAGCCCATTGACTCAATTGATCAAGATCCCGTTGTAATCTTAGATAACCTTTTTCACTGTCCACTATAACCACCAATTTTGGTGTCATCTGTAAACTTACTAACCATACCTCCTATATTCTCATCTAAATTATTTGGTCGCTTATATAGTTTACATCAATTATTCAATGTCCATTAAGGAGAAGACAATTTACTTCCTTACCTGGTCCAACCTACATTTGCCTGCAGACCCATAGCAATACAGTTGATTATTAACTGGCCTCTGAAATAACTCAGTGGCACAGTGGCTCAGTGGTTAGCACTGCTGCCTTGCAGTGCCAGGATCCCAGGGTGAATTCCACCCTCGGACGACTGTCTGTGTGGAGTTTGCACATTCTCCCCGTGTCTGCGTGGGTTTCCTCCGGATGCTCCCATTTCCTCCTACAATCCAAAGATGTGCAGGCTAGGTGGATTGACCATGCTAAATTGCCTGTAGTATTCAGGGACGTGTAGATTGGGTGTGTTATAGGGGGATGGGTCTGGGTGGGATGCTTTGAGGATTGGTGTGGACTTTGTTGGGCCAAAGGGCCTGTTTCCACACTGTAGGGATTCTATGATCTATGAAAACAATTGAGAAAGCAATTCTTACTGTAACTGTCTCCAATGACATACCGTCAATGTTACAGACCTCTCACTATAACACCATCTCTGCATAATAAACCCTCACAATAACAATGCTTAACATACTTTCACTACAGAACTTAATATAACATATTCTCCCTGTAATTATCTAATAAAACCTTACGGTAGCCCTCCCTGTCTAACACACTTATTGTAATACTCTTGTGTAACAAATTCTCATTGCAACTCTCCCTTGATCAGACAATCAAGTGTTACAGACTCTCACTGCAACCATCTCTGCAAAATAAGCCCTCATTGTAATGCTATTTAGCACTCTTTCAGTGTAACACTGTACAACCCTTCCTCACTGTAATATGCTGTGTATAATATTCTCTCAGTGTGACACCATTTACAAAACCCCCTTGTCTGTAACACTGCTTATAATACTCCCTCACTGTAATGATTTCTAATTCACCCTTATTCTATCTATACATGCATTCCCTACCAGGATGGCTCGAAAGCTCTCAGCTTCTTCCTCGATCAGAGGGTCAAACCACCCCACCCACCACTGCTCTCCTCTGCTTAGCTGACCTTGTGTTCTCACTGAACAATTTCTCCTTTAATTCATCTCACTTCTGCCAAGTCAAAGAAGTGGCTATGGGCACCTGCATGGGTCCCAGTTATGCCTGCCTCTTTATGGGGTACGTGGAACAATCCTTGTTCCACTCCTACACTGGCCCCCTCCCACAACTCTTTCTTCAGTGCATTGACAACTGTTTTGGTACTGCTTCATGTTCCCGTCTGGACCTTGAAACATTTGTTCATTTTGCCTCCAATTTCCACCTATCTATAACTTTCACATTGTCCATTTCTGACACATTCCTTCCTTTCCTTGACCTCTCCATCTTCATTTCAGTGAATAAACTGTCCACTGCTATCCACTACAAAGCCACTGACTCCCATAGCTACTTTCACTACAGCTCTTCACACCCCACATCCTGCAAGAATTCCATCCCATTCTCCCAGTGCCTTGGCCTACACCGTATCTGTTTAGATGATGCCACCTTCCAAAACACAACAGCTGACATGGCTTCTTTCTTCCCTAACTGTGGTTTCCCACCCACTGCGGTTGATAACCGCACCTGACCTATCATCCATACTTCTGTCCTGGCCCTTCCCATCACTCACAACAGTGAGGTGATCGGGCAGCTCCTCACTTTTCATTGCACCAGCCTCCGCATTCAAAGGATCGTTCTCCGCCATTTCAGACAGCTCCAGCAGAATGGCACCACCGGACACATCTTCCCCTGTCTCCACCGTCTGCATTTCGCAGGGATTGTTTCCTCCGGGACACTCCATTCTATTCCTCAACCACCAACATCACTCTCCCTTCCCCCAGCACCTTCCTGTGTAACTGCAGAAGGTGCAACACCTGCCCCTTCACCTCCTCCCTGTTCACCATCCAAGGGCCTAAACAGTCTTTCCAGGTGAAACTGCATTTCATGTGTACCTCCTCCAATCCTGTGTATCGTATTCGCTGCATTCAATGTGGCCTACTCTACATTGGAGAAACCAAATGCAGACTGGGTGACTGCTTTGCTGAACACCTCCGATTCGTGTTCAAGCATGTCCCCTATAGCCGGTCATTTTAACACAGCATCCTGCTCTCATGCCCTCTTGTCTGTCCTCAGCAAGCTGCAGCGTTCCAGTGAGTCACAGTGCAAACTGGAGGAACGACATCTCATCTTCAGACTAGGCACTTTTCAACCTCCTGTACTTAATATTGAGTTCAATAACTTCAGATTGTGAATCCATTCCGATTCCTTCCCTTTCTTTTAGCTTTACTTGTTGCATTTTCTGTCACCATGTCCTGTTTCCCATTGACCCACTCCAATGGGACTATCCATTCTTTCCAGTCTGGCAGTTAGACACACCATTGTTCTGCCATTCTCACATTCCGTTCACCTAGTCTGCTCTATCAGCACCCTTTCTCCCCCAGCACTCCATCCTCCCACTATTGCACAAATGCTGTCCGCTCTACACTTCATCTCAGCTTTGATGAAGAGTCATCTAGACTTGAAACGTTAGCTTGCTCTCTCTCCATGGAAGCTGCCTGACCCGCTGTGATTTCCTGCATTTTTTTGTTTTCAGTACAGATTCCAGCATCTGCAGTAATTTGCTCCTCCCTTATTTTATCACTCTCTTTATAAACACCATTTCAGTAATGGTTTGTGATGATTCACTATCGTACCCTGCGTACCTTTTGTCTCTGTCTTTACTATTAAAACACACCTTCACTGCTTTCTGTGTAACATAACCTCAGCAATTCTACATAACACTTCTCACTGTGACATTCCCTGTGTAAGAAATCCTGGTTGTAAGGTTCACTGTATAATAGACCCTAACTGTAACACCCTCTATCTAATGTTTTCACAATAAAACAGACTCTAATCCTCTCAATATAATACTCTCCACACAAACACGTCTACTCCACAGTGAAATCCTTGCTGAGAGACCCTCTTGATGTTTTCCATGCTGTCTATTAAGCAAGGTCTTTCTATGTGCAGAAGATATACATTGTAAGGAAATGCAGAATTTGTAGCCGTTGTATTTAATGAGCGAACACTTAAGGCTGTTTTAAATTCAGTAACAAAAGTAATTATGTTTTCTCAGTGGGCCACACAAGTAATCCCAGAGTTTCAATTTTATAAAAGTTGACAGTTAGCCTGTTGACCCAAGCTGGATTTTTTTTTAATATTCTATGAATTTCAAACAGGATAAGTTGTTTTGCATTTATTGAGAAGATCAATGGTCTAGTGAGTGAAAGATAGGCTGACACAGAACTCTGAATTTACTCTGGAGAGTTTGTTTTGTGTCTGTCCAAAATTTCAACTCCAAACTTGTGTCAGGAGTGGCAAGATGTGCAATTTGTGCGCACAGTATGGTTACATTTATTGTTGTTTCATAAACACGCATGAATGTGCATCTTTAATACCCAGGAAAAGGAATTATCAAGTGTCCAGTGACTTCTTCAAAAAGTTCCTGAATAAATATTGGATTGGGAATGGAATAGAATGTTACCAGCTGAGATAATCAGATACTACACAATGCAAGAGCTGCTGGGAGGTGAGATATGTCAGAGGATTCAGTGACAGCAAAGGAAGTTGCACAATGGAAGTGTGAAGATCAAAGAGCATTCTGAAGTGTTTCTGATTTTTTTTTTGATACAAGTGTATTTGACAGAGCTATTCGTAATTTATTTTGCTGAAAGCAGAGTGCATGATAGATAAATTATCATTCTATTGACGTCAGTCGAGTTAAAAATGGACATGTTGTTTAAATGTGGGCAATCCATTCTGTCAATTTACCAGCGCAGTGGTGACTGCCTGATTTGGTGTCAATTGAAGGAAACCCTGTGTTCACTCAAATCTTTTCCACAGGTATTAGAAGAAAAAGGCCCACCAAAGGCAGATGTTGAACAATGTTTGTGAATCCTATTGGAAGAACAGGCCAACACAATAATCTGGCCAATGCCTTCCTAGGACCCCAGCTCTTCACAATTGTAGCTACCTCTGGCTGCTCTCGCTCAGTTTTAAAGTCTTGATCCTGCAAGCTGTGTGGGGCCACAGATGGCATCAGTTTGCCTCTGAAATGGAAATGAGAACCGGAGCCTGAAATTGGTGGGGGCCTCCTCAGCCCTGAAGCAGGTGTTCAGACAGCTCACTTCTCCAAGCATGGTGCTCATCAGTGAATAGATTACCGATTCTGACCATGTTAACTGATGAGACCAATAACAACTTAGCCAAGGGACTGCTGGCCACTGCGTCTTGGAATGAGACCAGCAAAAACAAGGACAGAAGGGAGCAGGGAGTAGTCTGAACAAAAATATTTTCATGTCCTTGATAAAAATTGGAAAGGATCTTCATTACAATCCTGAAAATGCCTTTAAGGGACAATTCAAGTGTCCAGAGGCAATTAAAATTGAGCTTTATTTTCTGTACAACTTCATTTACTGCAGATTGATTGTCTGGAGTCATTACATTCAAATTAATGCTGCTAGCGAGACCAGCCTAAAAATATTCTTGCTTATGATTTATGTTGTGTCAGTGTTCGGACAGAAGCCATGAGATCCAACTGCTGAATTAGCTTTTATGTTTCTGTATGTTCAATTTGATATCAACTGCTTGGCTGTACACAGGATGGGTTTTAAAGTCAATGCCTTGAAACCAGTGAAGGCAAAAAGTAAATAAAATGCCATCTCCATAATAGGCAGAGTTAGTCGTGCAGTCAGTGAAGAGACAGTTCCGCTGTATTCAGCAGGACAATATACACACTAAAGACCATCAGAAGTAATAATCTGATCATTGCAAACTGCTGTAAAATAAAGAAACATTCAGCTCATTGTTGACTTCAGTCAACAAAAGACATTCTGTCCAGTGCAGCGCAAAGGCTCAAATATTGATTTGGGGTGGCAGCCTTGATTCAACTGGGGAGACCCTCACCTCAGAATCAGAAAGAGGTGGATTCAAGACTCAGTCCAGAGAATTGAGCACAGCATTCCAGGCGCGTACTCCCAGTGCCTGTATTGAGAGAGGGCTGTACTGTTGCGCATGCTGCCTTTGAGGTAAAAGGTCAAACTAAACACATACCTGCCTTCTCTGGTAAATGCAAACAAAAAATCCATGGCAATGTTTCAGAGAAACGTAGAGATAGCTTGCCAATATTTTTTACCAAAAAAGCTACGTTGGTCTTCATCGCATGGCTGAAAAATTTTGCTGTGTACAAATTGGCTGCTTTGTTTCCAACATTACAACTATGTTACTGCGTTTCACTTCATTGGTGGGTTAGTGCACAGGAATGAGGATAAAATGTTTTATGAATTGGTACAAACTGAGGATTGTCATACTAATGGTTATCAGACCAGGAAATGCTTTTCTACAGGTGAGGCAGGAAGCTAAATACAATTTAGCGGAGAGCCTTTGTATGCTAACTTTAATTATTCTTCCTTTCCTTTGTTTCCTCTCCCTTTCTCTCTTTGCCTTCTTGCTTTTATTCTCATTTTTCTCCTGTTCAGACTTCCCATCCACACTAATCTTTTCATGAAGTCCTAATTGCTTATGTGCTTTCATCTCAGATATTGAACAAAAGCCAACCATATTTTGTTTCTCAACAAAACAAGTCAGAGGCAATAGGCCTTGAAGACCATAAATGCCACAATTCAGTTCAAACTGATGTTCAATGGAACCTCATTGAAAGGTAACGATGCAGTCAGGTGCGCAATGCTCAAAACTGTGGAATAGCAACATTTAATCTTCCTCATGTCTGATATTTTATTCTTGTTTCATGGCAACTTCAATTGTTTTGTTTGTCATTCTGCCTACACAGGGCTCCAACAAGACTGCCTCCCTTAACTAATTGCTGTTTTATGCTACTTTCAAATATACAGGTAACTGCTGTTATTTTCTGTGAACATGTTTATATATAACATCAATCCTTTACATCACTTTCATCATTACCCACTGACTAAATACAATAGATGGTATCTGGGGTGTGGAAGAAGAAACAATTATTAGCTAGAGTCCATTATACGGTGTATATGGCCCCACTGGGACTTTGGAATTCACAGAAATGCTCTTAAGCAGTTAATTTTCATTTTCTTTTACCAAGGAGACAAAGAACATTGTTCAATGCAGTTCTGCAATAGCAAGGAAAGCTGGATGTTATGCAAATAATGATAGATGTAAATTGTTTTGCTGTGACCATTTGACTTCTGATTCAACCATCACTTTGAAGCTATTTGTAGCTATAATAAATAAGAACACTGTTGAGCCCTTTAGCCCTTTGAATTTGCCCCACCATTTGGTAGACAGTGGGAGTTCTATATCTCATGCTTTTCAATTTCTCCCCTATTTTCACATCCCTTATTATCTACCCTATAATTGATCTCCATCCATGGCTTTTCTGGTAAGTACTTTCAATATCTCACATTCCTCACCTGAAGTAGATTTTTTTTTTCTGAATTGACCTTTAGATGACTTACTCCTAATTAAAAAGAAGTTACAAACACAAATTGCTGGAAAAGCTCATCAGGGCAGCACGTGTGGAGAGAAATCAGAGTTAACACTTCAGATCCAGTGACCCTTCTTCAGGATTAATGGCAGCTAGGAAAATATTGGTTTTGTGCAGAAGATGGAGTGGGTGGGAGCAGGGAAGAAGTAAACAAGAGGTGGAGATAGAGCCCAAAGAGAAAGAAGAACAGTTGGACAGACAAAGGAGTGGTTAACCATCAGCCTAGGAAAATGAATAGCTGCTAATGTGGACTGTTAGTGGCTAACAATGGGCTGTGTGAAATAGCAGACCAGTTACCAGTGACTGCTACTGTGTAAGAGCTCCAGAGCCTGGGGCAACATTGCAATGATGTCATAGAGCTGCACATCACTGAGCATAAATAGTATAATGTGGGCAGAGTTCAAATTTCCTAGAAGAATAAACTGTACTACTACACTAGAATAGAACTATTAAAGGTCTTACGCGTATGAACGCACAAAGAAGATTAATCCTTACAGAATTTAACTAAAAGCTCACAGCCTAGCATATCTATGATTATCATGTATAGCAGTATTTGGTATTGATATATAATGAATCTTTTGAAGATATATCATTTGAAAATTCATCCTCTGGCCTTAACCACACAACCAAGGTTACTGAACCTGTCCCAGCTCTGAAACCAGATATTCATGGCTTAATTGTGGCAGTTGGTCTTTCTAGCTACTGTCACATTGTCTTCACGACGTATCCCTTGAGGGCCTTTTGTAAAGCATGGTGTCAGTCAACCCTTCCATCTTTCATCATTAAAAGCACCACGTCAAAAGATCTGGCAGGTACTTCTTCCTCTCAGACTGTTTCCTTGAGATTGTTGCAGCATTGATGTATCGGGCGGGCAGCTCCCATTAAGAAGAGAAGGCATCCTTTAAGAAACATGCCAGCCATGCACACTGCTGGGACCTCCACTAGATGTGCAGCAGGCAACAGTGCACCTTGGACTGGGCTGCAATCAACAGAATGAACAGGCAGTATGGACAATGCTTTCTGCCTACCTCAACGGGAATGAGATGAGTGGAATCAAACTTTCCAACACCCCCTGCCTGATAACAAGTCTCATTGAATGTCTCCTCCCAGATCTTTAATCTACACCCTCATTCACAAATTGTAGCATCCCTTATCATACCACACAGAGATGGTCACAAATTTCCCAAGATATCGCCAAAAAGAGAGTTACATTCCATTTCTTTTCCTGAGTAACCATGTCTGTTCTCTAGATAGCCTCATTAGTCCTGCAAATTAATGCTATTCCATCATGAGAGCGTAGAACAATTGTGAAGCTTCCATGTAGTGCAGAATTATGCGTCTTACGTTGCTGTACTTTCCATACAGATTGCTCTGTTCTATGGCGTTATTTGATTTGTGATTTTCTTCACAATCAATAAAGAGGAAAAGGTATCACAAAAAGGCATCCTATGATTTTAATAAAACTAAAATTGAATATATCACTGAGCTCCAGCAGAAAAGCTGGGAAAGTTTTTGGCTTTATTCATTTTATTGATCAATAAAATATATGCCTTGCCTGACATATTATATATATAATATGTAGCAAGCCGTACTCTTACCCATAGCGTGTGTTCACTGTAACTTATTTCTTCCTGGTCTAGTGATCTAGCAGAATCTGATGGAATAGATAAGACGTGCATTAAAGAATGCCAGGGTTACTTTATTGTGTCCAAGAGCTGCCATTTTTGTGGCCTCTGATCAGGGGAATTCAATACCCTACTGTGTAAAATTAGTAGCAAGTTTTATTTTCTGTTGGCCGCAGTCTTGAAATAACGGGAAACGTTGAAAGCATCAGAAATTAAAGTTTCGTATTATGATGTGTGCTGGAATTCAGCCAGACCCCCCCCATTTATTCAGAGCATACATTCCTAGTAGAGCATGTGTTGTTAAGCTAAGTCCCAGAACCAGGGCAAGACGCTTAATAAAAATGCAAGGGAAATTTAAGAAAAGAAAACAAGAAGCCAAAGAGATAGGAATGACAGTTCTGCACCAGTACAGCTCCTTATTATATTTTTCAGACATGTCTCAAAATAATTAACGCAGGACATCCCAGTTGTACACTCCCAGTCAGCAATGACATTTGTAAGGAGTGTTTGACTGCAGCCTTTGATTTTACATCTATTTACATTAATGAATGGAAAATCAAGAGCTATATCCTATTATACGCCAAGCAACATTTGCTACAATCAGTCAATCAGGCCCACGACAAGTTTGAAGTTCAGCGGCTATTGTTATGTGGGCAATTGAAACCTATTTTATGAACAATGCAATTTCAAAATCATTGAGAAAATTATACGGAGGCTGCTCTTGATTTCTCCCCATTTGAACTCAGCGGATGCGGCTCCATGCCAGCAAGGGGCATTTGGAAAAACAACACTTCTATGTGATCTCTGAGGCTCATAGTAGGTGCATATTGGTCTCACAAAGATCAAAAACACTTACCTCTAAGTAAGAAGGCCATGGGTTCAATGCCTATTCTAGAAATTGAGTATGCAGTTTAATTTAAGGTCATATTTCATGGTCAGTGGTGTTTGTCTTTCAGTTGAGCTGTTAAACAAGATATCTAGGCTAATTGTTTGAGTTCCCATAGTAACCACTTGAAGAAGGGCAGGGAAATTTCTGTGCATCTTGGCCAATGTTCTCTACAGTCAACATAAACGCGAAACGGATTAACAGATCATCTCATTTGTTGTTTGTGGGATTTTACTGTGTGAAAATTAGCCACTGCATATGTCTACATTGTAACACTTCAAAAGTATGTCATTGACTGTGAAGAATTTTGGGATGACCAGATGCTATCGGCAGTATTATATAAATATATCTTTTCACATAGGACAACCCAAACAACAAGCACAGCATAGGTTAATTTGATCCAACCCAAACCATTTAAAATTCATCCTTGCTTGATGAGAACAGATTAGACTGGCCATGATCTATCAGGAGATGAGAATGGTCGAATGAGTGATTGCCAGTGATCTGGCACGTGCTTGAAGCAATTCAGAAAGATAGATTCTCATAAACATCTTCAGAACAGCAGCACTAAATGGCAAATGTAAAAGATTTTTTTTGTTGTCTCTCACTACACATTATGAGATAAGGCTGTGGAGTTTTGCTGTAGGATGATAATGATTGTCTTTCTGAGGTAAATACTCTTTGTGGTAGATTTTGTCTGGAGAATTAGTCCCATTCATCTATCTATCACTTACTACCTTGTGACAGGGCATTGAACATTGCTCTCAATGTGGCTGCTTTAATAAGATGATGCATAAAAAAGATTTGGAAAAAATATAGAGATAAAAAAAGTTTAAATATTTATTGTGAATGTTCCCAACTGACACTCCTTGACTTTTTTATATTTTGTTTTGAAGGATGGATGATGAGTCAGTGTGGTGCCTCAGTGTCTAGTCAGTCAGTTAGTGTCTGACTGCTTTTAATGACCTTGTATTGCCCTTCCACTGTAGCCCCCTGCTTATGTCATAAAAGATGACTGCAGTCACTGCCTGACATCATTTCAAGGATCTGAGGCTGAAATTATTTTTTATATAAGTGATTGAGAAAGAGAATTACCTGCCTAAGCTCTACGAGACAGGACAGGTGCTAGGCTGAATCAAGGAGGCAAGGCCAATTGGGAATTGTGATTAAGTAATGCCTAGTTTTGACAATGTCATTCTTTGCGGTGCTACATGTGGCCTCAGTATCTCTGAGGTACAGAGAAGATAAACCAGCCAGTGTTCCAATTGCTGATTGCAATCCAACTTGGGAACGGTCGTTAAATAGAGGGCTAGGATCAACCCTAATCAACCCCAGTTGAATAACAAGTGGCTTGGAAGTATAAAACCCAAGAGACAGCCAAGAGATATCATTAATAGTACAGATATCTAACAGTAACATTTAAGATTACTGAACCATTCAACAGAACAGCATCTATCCTTTAACACATGAAGAAACAAGCAAGTGTACTATAGGATTAAACCTGCTACATCATTTTCTTTACCCATCAACATACAGCTGAAAATGAGACAGCTTTATATTTGCTGGTAAAAATCTATATCTTTATCCCTTTTGTTAGAAGTTTGATACCTGGAATTAAAGATTGTTGAACATTGAAATGCGGTCTTAGCTTTAACTCAATTCTAGATTGTATTTTTCAATTTTTCCTGAGGATGCAGACAGACAGGACTACATGTATTGCACATTCTTAGTTGACCACATCCATAAGATTCAACCACATAACATGGAACAGGAATTGTATATAAGCTCAGGCTGAGTAAAGCCGCCATTGCCCTAGAGGACCATAGGGCTGCTCTTTCTCATTAGAGAGAGGGAACTAGTGGTGGTTTAACCTGACAGGCACTATACCTAAGGTGAGGGGAGAGTTTGAGAAGTAGAATCTTTCATGGTAACCTCAGCCAGAGTGGGAATTGAATATTTGTTGTTGACATCACACTGCATCACAATCCAGCCATGTAGCCAACTGACCTCAGGCTGGGTAAAAGTTACAGGTTTCCTTGCCTGAAGGACATTAGTAAACCATTGTGTTTTCACAACAATTGACAGTTACTTTGTATTTCTTTTATCCCACAAGTTATCAGATTTATTGAGTTTAATTTCACAATTTACCACAGTTCCAAAATTTAGTCAGTATGATGTTCCTGATGTATTGTGGTTGTTGCAGTTGGAGATTCAAAACTTGCTAAAACATGGAGGACTGGTTCTCTTGATGGCTCAGTACACATCCTGTATCTCAGCAGTTAGTTATGCAGATGTCCACCAGCATTACATCCTCATGCACAATACAATACTTATAATGCCCAAGAAGCAAGCATCCATAGTAATATGTTACCAGGGAATATTGAAGATGTTAAAACTTACTTGCATTTCCAAAGAGAGAAGGGTGGAAGAATTTAGTCAGAAGGTTGGCAAGTGGAATAAGGAGATGCAGCAAACATAACTAATTGGGTGTTGGGTGGTTTTTCGGTCTTTTTCTGTTCTACAAAATTTCTTTTCCACTTTTAGTTAATGTGAGATTGATCCTTGTAGCTCCCCTAAGGAGTTTGCTGTTTCTAGTGTTGCAATGGCTTATTGCTTGGTGTGAGAATGAATTGAAAAATCACATACATGTTAGCCTAGAATTTCTCATTCTCACTTGGAGAGTACTATATGCTAAATTAATATGTACTCACCATATATAAACAAGAGTTTACAAAATGTATTGGAAGTTAGACCTTATTTCCATTTTATTGTAAGATATGAGGGATTCTTTTCAGTACCAGTTGATTAGAATGCAGGAAAGGCATGTTCCTGTGAAAATGAAGGACAGACATGGCAGGATTCGGGAACCTTGTATGACGGGTGAAATTATCAGCTTAGTCTGAAAAAAGGAAGTATACCATATGTCTAAGCACTGTAAAACAAATAAAGTCCTTGAAAAATATAGAGAAAGTAGGAAGGAGCTCAAATGGGGAATTAGGAGGGCGAAAAGGGGTTACGATATGTCCTGGGCCAGTCGGGTTAAGGAGAATTCCAAGGCATTTTGTACATATATTAACAGCAAAAGGATAGCTAGGAAAAGAGTAGGCCCACTCAAGCATAAAGGAAGGGAGGTTAAGCATGGAGTCCAAGGAAATGGGTGAGATCCTTAATGAATACTTTACATCAGTATTTACCAAATAGAGGGACGTGAGGGATGATTAGAGCAAGGATTTGGATTCATTGTCACACATTAAAGACTTTATAACCAGTTGGAACTGCCAATCAAAATGATTTGATAGGCACCCCACTGTAATAATGAAAGATAATAAAATTAGTCATGCAGCATTAATTGTAGAATGTTGGCTCTCAGGCTTATGCCAAAAGACAGAATTAAATGAAAAACACTGATTTCTTCCAATGCTGCAGTTTCCTTCAAATATGAAGAGGAAAGGACATTTAATGTATTGATAGCTTATCTGACAGTTCTCTTGAAGGTTCTCTTGACAACAGTCTTGGCAGTTTCAGTAAGCTTGACAGTTCCAATGCATTTGTGCTGTCTTTGTGTCCATTCCCATCCACGTTTACCAATCCTGAGGGACGCATGACCTTTTCCAAAGGGCATCTGACCATCTGTAAAGGTATCCCAGAACCATATCCAAAAGGTTGCACAACCTCTTCAAAAGCTCTGGTAAACTTAGACCTTTTCCTACAGGATTTAAAATCTACAAATTGCATTTTAGACATCCCACTGACAAAAATCAGATCTAACTGAGGAAAGTGCACCTTGACATGAAATGAATCACGGATGTGAAACCTATTACCCACCCCCAATTTCCCAGAAAAATGCTAGGAGCTGGGTTTGGCACTGGGACCCCCTGAATTCATGCCTCTGGCAACACATACACTCAGAGGGAAAACCCGCTCGAAAAGCCACATTAATGCTTCAGGTTGTGACTTTCCATCAGTGATGTGTTCTGATGAAAGGTCACAGGATGAAACATTGGCTGGGATTTTTCATTTTAGAGTTAAGCTATGGCAGCGAGTATCTTATGTGGTGTCACATTGCCATGGCATGTGAGGAGTTTTCCAGAGGTATTCAGCTCAGTGCATTCTATATCAGATCTCTCCAGAAACTCAACTGGTGAGTGATGATAGATTTTGTGTAGAATCACTTGCCCCAAAGTCAAAGGATCTCATACCATATTTCCAAGGCACCCAGCCACTGCTTCCTTTGCTGCCAACAGGGAGCTCCACAACAGGCAGTGGTCTTTGCAGCCATGATCTCTGCCCTGGAGGTATTTGCAAAGCACTAGAAGATGGCTCCACAATCACGTGTCTCTCACCGAACACTATTCTCCAGGAAATCTTGTCCCTCTGATTAGTGAAAGAAGCTATCCCTTCAGATCCACACGGCTTGGTCCAAGGATACACACGAGTGCCTCTGGCAGGCAGAAATGAAGCTGGTATAAATAACCAGGGCAGGAAACAGATGAACAATCTGATGATTAAATGCTGCCATCCTCTCGCTGCGACCTCACAACACGTAGGGCCATCACTCAGTTGAACTCTGCATAGGCATGCCCACTTCACCATCACATGCGCAATGTGCAATGAGGGGCTTACACCCACTTTACTCTGCCAGTGTTCCAATACCTCCTGGGCGCTACACTTGCTGCTCACGCACTGGGGAGGGCCGCTGTGCCTGCTCAACAAGAGCTCACGCACACACTCCCATCAAACTCAACGCACACTTTCTCTTGATACAGGACAACCTGGCGCACAGTAAAAAGGAGGAGACCCAGAGTCAGGGAGGTTGGGGGCGTGGTTCCTGACTGATTGGAAAAGCTGATTGATGAGGACCAAGACCGGCTCTGTACCGATGGAGAGATCAGCACAGCAGGAGCCAGAGAGGGACATTGTTTTCTACTTTTTTCAAATGTACAGACATTCTGACACACACTTCTGGATAAGGGTTTGTACACCTTTCGCAACTAATTTTCTTTCTCTTCTTCTGCACGTATGACCAGTTGATGGACGGCAAAACACAACAAGCCCCAGATACCCTCCAGCAGCAGCAACACTGACACCTCTGAGGGTAAAACTTGTGAAATCTCAGAGAATTAATTAGCAGGGCAGTCCTGCCCACTCCACCAGCACAGAGATTGTTAGATCAGTGGATATTGAGCCAGAGTTCACTTGGGGTTACAATCTGGTGAGCACATCGCTGACACTATTACAGTACTGTCGGAGAGCGGGCACCCACACAACCCCATGCAGAAGATGTGCCTCTGTATTTAGACATCCGTGACATGATCAACCTATGGAGACAGGCAGAGAAACATCAGGCAGCGATGCCAGAGGTCCTCAGGAGACTGGAACAACAAATGGAGGAATCTGTCTGGGTTCCCATCGCTGTGGCAGCTCCAGTATTTCAGGGCTTGGCAGTCTTCATAGAAACTTAAGTGGAGACCTCGGTGCAGCAGAATGCTCAGTGGTTGCTGGATATACTCTCAGACCTGTACTCGTGAGTTGTCAGTGTCACAAGGCAAGAGGGGTACAAAGCACCTTGTCCTCACTTCAGGAGCCCCATCTTCCCAAGGAGCCAGGGTGGTGCCAGCAAGCTCCCGCAGCAAGGACGCACTCTGGGAATTTCATCCAAGGAAATTCCACAGGTGCCTTCCACAGGAAGCAAAGGAAGAAGATATTCCTTTCACGTCACCACAGAGATGTAGGTGTTTTATTAATGCGTAGAAAAATAACACATGAACATAGATCCACCTTCACTGTGCTTATGTCTACTGTGGCTCAGTTCCCCACAATACGTCCGGATGGTTGTCTGAACTGCAGTCACCGTGGCAATCTAAGAAACACAGCAGCCAGTTTGTACACGTCGCACACAAAACACAAAAAATTTCATAATGACAGGCTAATCTGATTTAATGGTGTTGGTCAACATTGACCAGAACTTTGGAGAGAATGCTTCTGTTCTTCTTCAAATGATTCCAAACTCCTCGGAACTGGAACCTCAATATTGTGGAACTCCACAACTTTCTGGGAGAGAGATTTCTTACTCCAAAAAAATTTGAAGGAATTTGAGAAGTTTTTCACAGTAGTCTCTATTGATCTAATGAGCAACACTGGGACAGTGAAGCCGTGTCTTCATGAAGCCTGACTGATAGATAACAGGCTAATCACTTATCAATGCCTTTGTTTCAGAACTGTCTATCAGCTTGTCATTGTACACATTAATTAGATGTTGAACGTGATAAATTTTAATAAATTCTGTTTTCCTTTTGTTTGAAAATCCTCTAAAGACTGTTTCCATTTCCTTCTGACCTTTTTATATCCTCAGCTTGTTGTACATGACTGCAATTAAATCCATTTGCAGAATGTCTCAGTTAGACACAGGCAATTCAATAAACGTCGACATTTCTTACACCTCCTACTTCAACTGTTTCAAAGCAACCGAAAAGCAAAACACTGTGGTCCAACAGAACCAATTTAAAAGGTTAACATTAGTTAAGAGCGGATAGTGTGACTTGTTCTTTACAGGCATCCTTAGGTGCGAATCCATCTTCAAAGGGCGTGACAATCAGGATTTTCTCATTAAAAGGGCAATTCTGAGGGACAAACCCTTTCTTCAGAAAGATTTTTTTATGTGTTGTGGGATGTGGACACTGCTGCCTAGACCAGCATTTATTGTCAATCCATCAGTAACTTTCAAAAGGTGCATGTGACCCATCTCCTTCAACGACTGAGTCCATGGTGGGATAGAGAGGGGAGGGTGGTACGTGCTCCCCAGAGCTGTCAGGAAGGGAGTTCCAGCTCTCACCCATCAAATCCTTTCAAACTATTTACTTCTCCTGTTTTCAGCACTTCCTGCTCACTTACTGGGAACACCTCCCTATCTCTCCTGCATCACCAACAACTCATCTTCCATCCAGCTCCATCATACTCAATCCCTCCTTTTGTCTCAAGCAGGAAAAATTGCTACAGAATGGAGTCAAGAGTTCGAGAACTAGCAGGAGACGTCGGATATCAGGGTGCTCACTCCCTACAAGGGGAAAATCATTGATCTGGCTAGACAAGAGCAGGAGCACTTGTGTGAGGATGGAGAGAACTCAACTGGTAGTAATCCAGTGAGCTTCACTGTGCTGCATTGCACTGCTGTCCCAGTACCACCAGGGTTCGCTCATTCTTAATCTGCACAAGCTTTTCTGTATCTTCGACAGCTAACTTGCTCTCTAGTGACACGTGCTAGGTATAAGGGGCACATAACAAAACATCCACAAGAAGGCAAACCCCAGAGCCCCTCAGCAGCACCTCCCCCTCTGAGGGGGAAGCCACTGAACTCTCGGAGAATACACTGGCCAGGCTTTCACCTGCACCTTCCACCAGCTCAGACACTCCCACCTCGGTGAGTTCTCCTTCCAGATTAAAGTCGGGAACACAATCTGGTGAGCACCTCACTGACACACCTCTGCAGCTGGTCAAAGAAGAAACGGCCCAGGTCGCTAACACTCAGGGGACTGCCTGAAACCAGGAGCCCACTCAGTCCCAAACAGAAGATGTGCCACTATCCTCAGAGATGAATGAGTTCATAAACTGCAGAGACAGGCATAGGAATATCAGGCAGGTTCCTCAGAAGCACTCGGTAAGCTGGATCAAGAACGGAGGAATCCACCAAGGTTCCCAGTTATGTGCCAGATCTGCTCTGAGTGTGCCTGGCTGCCTCATGGACAGGTTAGGAAACCCCATAGATCTCCAGGTCCAGCACTCTCAGTATCCACCTAGTGTCCACATAGCCCTGTAATCCATCACTCAGCAACAATGCAAGGGTGAGAGGGGCACAAGGGACCTCAAATTCATTCCAAGTGGCCCTCATTGCAGGCAGACAGGTTGGTGCGACCAGACATCCACGGCGGGAGGAGTAACAAACAGTTCCCGGAGCAGCTCCTTCTCAGGACGCTCTCAAGGTGCCTGATGCCCCTCCTCCTGCTACCTGTGATCCCAAAGCCTGCAGCAGTTCACACCATTGGGCTAGACACTCTCAGTGAACCATGATCTGTCCAGGCCGAAGGACACCAGGGGGAGAATGCCCAGGTCTTTGACACTGCTCAGGCCAACTACAGAGCAGGATCCCTCCGCCCCAGCTGCAGAAGTCGGGATTGCACTTCGATGCAGTAGGCAGAAAAGAAAGAAAGAGACATACTGAGAGCAAACAGGTGGCACCGGTAAAAGGTCATTATGAATAACTGTCACCTCTGTAAATATATGTTCACTGCACTGTCCACTCATAGAGACATAGAGATGGACAGCATGGAAACAGACCCTTCGGTCCAACTTGTCCATGCCGACCAAAAAACTCATAAGTTAATCTAGTCCCATTTGCCAGGGTTTGGCCTGTATCCCGCCAACCCCTTCCTATTCATATACACATCCGGGTGTCTTTTAAATGTTGTAATTGTACCAGCCTTCACCACTTCTTCCGGCGGCTCATTCCATACACGCACCACCCCCTGCATGAAAAAGTTGCCCTTATGTCCCTTTTCAATCTTTCCCCTCTAACCTTAAACCTTTGCCTTCTGGTTTTGAACTCTCCTACTCCAGGGAAAAGACCTTGGCTATTTACCCTATCCATGCCCATCATGATTTTATAAACCTCTATAAAGTCACCTCTCAGCCTCTGACACTCCAAGGAAAATAGCCCTAGCCTATTTAGGTTCTCCCTATAGCTTAAAGCCTCCGAACCTGCCAACATTCTTGTAAATCTTTCTGAACTCTTTCAAGTTTCACAAAAACATTCCTATTGCAGGGAGACCAGAATTGCATGCAGTATTCCGATAGTGGCCTTAATGTCCTATACAACTACAAAGTGAGCTCTTAATTCCTATATTCAATACACTGACCAATAAAGGCAGGCATACCAAATGCCTTCTTTACTATCCTGTTAACCTGGGACTCCACTTTCAAGGAAATATGAACCTGTACTCCAAGGTCTCTTTGTTCAACAACACTTCCCCTCACCATTAAATGTATAAGTCCTGTCCTGATTTGCCTTCCAAAAATGCAGCACCTGACATTTATCTAAATTAAACTCCATCAATCATTCCTTTGCCAATTGGCCCATCTGGTCAAGGTCCTGTTGTACTCTGAGGTAATCTTCTTCACTATCCACTACAATTCCAATTTTGGTTTCATCTGCAAACTTACTAACCATAATCCCTTTGTTCACATCCAAATCAGTTATATAAATGACAGGAAGCAGTAGACCCAGCACCAATCTTTGAGGCACACCGCTAGTCACAGGCCTCCAGTCTGAAAAGCAACCCACCCCCACCGCCCCCTGTCTTCTATCTTTGAGCTAGTTCTGTATCCAAATGGTTATTTCTCTCTGTATTCCATGTGATCCAACCTTACTAACCAGTCTATCATGTGGAACCTTTTTGAATGCCTTACTGAAGTCCATATAGGTCTGTAGGATAATTTTTGTTGTCCAACCTGGTTGAGAGAGGAACATCCTTTACAGACATCCCAAGGATGAAAGCCGTTGTAATGAACAAATTGACGGCAGACAGGCTCTGGCATCAGGGATCTTTCAAACATGACATTGATGTCTGCAGCCAAGGCAGGGCACTTTAATATGGATAACGCTGAGGTTAAACGTTCTGTGCAGGGATTGTGCTGGTCTGCACTCATCATTCCACATTTACACACATCCCGTGAGTGAAAGTACAGAATCAATGCATCTACACAGGGAACATTTCATTCTATCCATCAGCTCTCCAAGGGAACAGACTGCCATTCAAGGCTGGGAGATGTACAATGTGCAGTTTATATGCCCACCCCCCTTCATATTGCACTGGTCTGCTGACTAAAGCTGCATAACATGCTACCTCTCACAGACTCAACGCTGTTTTAGAAGATCCTCAAGCATTTCAGGGCAATTTAGCAGTCTACATGCACTCTGAAACACTGAAAGGTTACTGATGATGGAATGGTCAATTGGAGATTCCCCAGAATTCCTTTCAACCCTCTGGCTATCATGAGGTTCTTTGTTGCACAGCACTTGAATATTATATACTGATGTCTATAGGTCAGTAGGGCCTGTAATGTGCTCATATTTTAAAGTGTGATCAACCAAGGATATCAAGTATACACTAGCATTGATAATGAGACATTTATTGAGTTCACTAAAGGTCAAAACTGCAAAAATAATAAGGTCTATGTGTTCCTTGCACTGAGCATGGGCCGTTCCTAACAGAGTCATAAACAATTAAACACAATCCAAACCAGCTGCATTCATCCTGGAAGCAGATTTCATTTGGATTCTCTGGCATCGGGCTCTGTGATGCATTGTCTGGTCATTCTCTCTTCAATGGCCATCATGGTCAATATCCTTTTCCTCAATGTCATCTTCATCCTCAGGAGATTGCTGTCAACACTCATTTTGTCTACATCCAGGACACCCCCACATTACCGACTGCAGTCATGAAGGGTTCCCACAGTGATGAGGCCCACTTCTTCTGGGATGTACTGTGCAAAGTCCTGCAGAGCAGTCCAAGCATCGAAACCTCATCTTAAGAGGCATATAGTCTGTAGAAATGATGCTCCTGGTTGAACTGCAAGCAGCATTGTGCCTTCAATCTCCTCAGTCTGTGACAATTCCACTGCATCAATGCCCTCTATCAAACATGATCTGCCTTTCAAAAGGATACATTGACTCAGCCTGATTATATTATTGATTTTTAATCCATCCTGCTACCACACTTTAATAATGGATCTAATGTTTTCCCTGAGTTAGTGTTAAGTTAACTGGCTGACAGTTCCCTGCTTCTTTCTTGAATTGAGGTCTTATATTTGCTGGTTTCCTATCCACTAAGACCTTTCCAGCACCCAGAAAATTTTGGAAGGCAATCAATACGTGCATTATCTTTGTGGTCAGGTATTTTAAGATCCTAGGACACAGTCCATCAGATCCAGGGCACTTGTCAGCTTAAGTCCAATTCATATTCCCATTACTTTTGCTCCTATGATGGTGATGGTTTTAAGCTGCTTTCTCCTTTTTGCCTCTTGATTTTCTTGAGATGCTTTTCGTATTTTCTGCTATGAAGATGAAGAAAAAGTATTAGGTCATTGTCCCTGACATGTCCTGTTTCTCAATAGTAATTTCCTACTTACATATTTTAAGAGACTGGTGCTCACTTGAAGTACTCTTTTCCATCTCCAGTAGATTTCTTTATGGTTTCCTGTTGCCTTTTCTCAAGGTGTCCTTTGATAGTTTTGAAAACTTTCACAATCTTCTAATCTTTGCAACATTGTATGCATTTTATTACAAGTGAGACCACCGTTAATTTCCATAGTTAGCAAAGGGTAGTATATCCATCTGGGAGACCTTTTCTTCATTAATGAGATGTATCTTTGTTATGTATTACTAATCATCTCATTAAATGTCTGCCACTGCTTTGCTACTTTCTTATGTTTTAATCTATTTAGCCAGTCCACATTAGCCTTAACACATAGCTGATTTTAACACATAGCTATGTGCACGAAGCAAGTGCAGTATGCTTACTACATAAATTGTTGGCACATGCTACAAGCCTGAAGGGCCACTCAATGACATGTCCATCCCTTATCTGAGCAATAGATTGTTGTCAGCTCAGTGCTCCCTACCATCACAAGCTGCCTGCATTAAAAAGCCATGGCAAGTCACATAGACTGACAGCTTGTTCCTGAGCGTTAAAGACCCTGTGCTCCAAGAAACGAATGTGGCCCATGCACAGCCTGGCAGCCCATAACTCAGTGTAGAAATCATCAGTATGGGCTAATGAAGTAAACAGTAGATGGCAGGCTCCTAGTAAGTAGTAAAGTGAGTTTGTGTTGAGAAAGCAGGCAAAGAGCCTTAAGATGCATGTGTCCAAGTGATTGTAAGAGCATCCTATGTAGATGCATGAGAGGCATGTTCCCCTGCTTAGAATGCAGCCTGGTCGATGCATCAAAGTTATATGTCCCTGAGCTCCAAAGTGTCGAAGGGCTGAAGTGGTGTCTAATTCGGTCTGAGAGCAAGAGTGATGATGCGGTGAGACTGACGGATTGCCAAAGTCAATTTGCATGTTTGAAGGGTCAAGGAGGTGTGTGGTCATGGCACATATAGGCTGTTTTGTGGAAGAAAAGCTAGAACAAGTATTTGGTGGGTTGCAGCCATCAAATGCTCTGCTGATTTACATGTCAGCAATCTGCGCCATATAGTTTTGCTTTAATCGTTTCATGAGAAGTGGCCATCAGCTGGATCAGCACTTATTGCTCAGCTCTGATTATGTGTTAATATAATTTGTGTTTTTCTTTTGTGTGATAAATTTTTTTATTCTTTTGTTGAAAGTACATTGAAAGCTGTTATGAATATGTGTCATAACAGACAACCATTTGAAACAAATAGCAAAATCAAACTTGTGGTTTATTGAGCTAGGCCTGACTCCAGAATCTCAATTGTTGAGTATAACCATCAGTTTGGATCTTAACAGGGGAGAATCACTCATTTTGAAAAAAAGATTCTAGATGGCAAATCTTCCATTTTAAAAGGAGTCCCGAGTAGCTAATCTTCCTTTTGAAAGGTATCCTTGATGCTGGGATTTCCCCTTTGCAAAGGTCCTGAATAGTAAGCATTTCTTTTTGCAAGTGATTGCAATAGTGAGATTCTGCTTTAAAAAGAGTCTTTAACATGGGATGCATGAGAGTGTCCTTCATCAAAGGGGCTCCAATGGTAAGATTTCCTTTTTAGAATTGCTTAAGTTAGACTGAAAATTCCTCAGATGTCTTTATGCGGGTACTGTCCTGTGGAACAATTACCCAGGATATAATAACTTTATTTCAATTACTCTAACACTGCACACAGACAGGTACAGTCCACAGATTAATTTCCTATCATGGCCGCAGTTAAAGCAGATTGCTGCCGCCTTTAAATATTGAAGAACAGCAATTTTTAGCCCTTTAACCAGATGACAGTTATTTTAATGCCAGAATCTTTGGCAGTAATTACCAGTGTCAGTGCTAAAGCAGGTATGCACTTGCCATTTGCTTTCAGCCAAAGAAACTTGGGCAGTTGAAGGCATTAGTCACATTACAAGGCAGTCTCTTATTGAACTCATGTAGTCCTGTTACTCTCAGTCCTTGATACCAATTTCACAAAACATTCAACCCATGACTAGTAGCAACAAGTAAGCGTTCCAGCTTCCCAAAGACTAGTTAACAAAAATCAGTCCTCCCAAATTGCCAGTCACAGCAAGTCGAGTACATTGAGTGTTACTGACACCCATGGGATGTACTTGGAACAAAATTCTGTGGCACAGATGCCCGTTTAACCCAGTTACCCATTTATTCAGCGTGTATGTTCGGCTATCAGTGAGGAATGGATCCCTAGATGCAAGCAATTAGCCAAGTGATAATTAACTCCAGTTTTCTTTTTTTTTCATTTACACTGTAGCTAATTAATATCTACTTCAGGCCCTGAAACTAAACACATTCTCAATAAATGTATTAACATCATTGCAGGCGTATATAGATCTCTCTGAATGCTGGATTTAAACAGAGCAGTTCACCTTCAGAAGTTATTGTCATTGACTAATGTCGCGATATTTTACAGGATTGTACATGGATGTGGGCAATTTTTATCTGATTTCTCAGTGAAAACCTTCAACAGTTAATGTGGTGTTGAGCCTTGCAGATTGGAAAGGAAAGGTTTGATCCTTAGTTTTGCTCTGGACTGCCTGAACTAACACCTTTATGTGAGCCAGAGAAAAGACAGACCGTATTTCTGCTCCCCATGGCAATGGAGTTACTCCTGCTGAGCTACCTGTGCAATTTAGCCATGGATTTGGATTAGCAATTATGGTTCTGTTGTAGGATATCTTTCTAATATACACACTTAGGATCAGTGCACTTGCTATATGGGAATAGGTCAAAAGGGTGATATTTAATCATACAGTAATTGGAAGAAAGTGTTGTGTATGAGAATGAGAGAGTCTGAAAGGGTTAACACTTGATTCAGTGCAATAAGCACCACCCAACTATGATAATGCCATGGACACTTGGTCAGAGTAAAGAAGGAACTTGAAGGGAACAGACTCCAGGCTGCTGTGCTCCCAGCAGTCTCTAGACCTCTTTTTCTACAAAGTCTTTCTGCCAAAGTACAGCAGGGGCTAGTTCAGTTATCGGACCCTCCTGATGCCTCAAATACATGTAAATAATACCTTGCATAAGTAAGAAATGGCTTTGGGTTTTTTGTTGCAACTGTAGAGAAAGTCAAACCCCAATGTTTGCTTGCTTTCCATATGCAAAGACTGTACAGAGCCGAACTGCTTTAGTTACTATGTACCATACATAACGGCTTTTTTATGAATAAAATATATCTTTTGCAATGAAAAAAGTACAGGTATTTTCAAGTAACCAGTATGAAATAAACTCCATATTGTTTATTTAACACAACTCTTCTAGTTAGATGGGATAAGTGGATATTCTGATCCACACTAGATTACTTTGGGCCTGAACAAACCTACAGTTTGGGATCAGTGGGCCCAGGCACAATGCAGTGAGCAGCAATGACCACCATCATATCTAAATAGTACAAACTCAGAGAAGTGAAAGCTTAGGACTGCAAGAAAAAACATACTGATGACCCAGAAGACTGCTGATTACTGATGACAGTGAACCTCACAAAACATCATGACGACACATCACATGGAAGAGTATTTCAGAGAGTGAAGGAGAAAGTATTTCAGACTGACAGAAGTTGTAAAAGAACAGGAGAACTCTGAGGCTCCAAGGCAGAGGTAACAGCTACATCACTAGGCAATGGTCTATGGAAATGATCCAGAATCCAAGTCATGGTGAACTGAGCAGATATAATCACCAGAGCCCAGGAATACCACGAGGTAGGGCTGGAAAGATGAAATTATGAAGTCCATAAGAGAAAACTTGGAAAACTCCCACTACAGCAGAATAAAAATCTTTAAAGAAGATAATTCACTGTTAGTGTACAGTATCATATTTGGAAGCTACTAGTTCAGCAATAGTATTGCCAGGGAGATTTAATTTCAGAGATGGCTCAATAGAATAAAATGAATAACACAGAACAAAATTTGACATGTTAGAGATGTCAACTGTTGATATAAAATAGCTTCTAAACTAGAGAGTGAAACAGAAACTGGACAAGTGAATATACTTTTGTGCACAATTGGGAGTATAGCAGATGATGTTATTGCCAGCTAAGGAGAACATTAATCATCAGACAAACTGAAGGAGCTTTGAAAGCCTTCAACTAATACATTTCTTTAAATGGCAAGATAGAACAAAGACTTCAGCATCTAGGTGAATGCATAGATGATTTCTTTAATGATCTCCACTATCTAATGAAGCAATGTGACTATGGTGACTTACAGTCAGAATTCATAAGAGTCTGATTATGGTAGACACTACTGCTGTCAGATTGATTACAGCCCAAAGAGGACCTAAATCCATGGTGACCAAGTTTCCCAACACACTCTCTCCAATGCCCAGAACTGACTTTGCCCATTTCCTTACCACAGCACTGACCACTCATTACCACTTGACTTTCACTGAGCTGACACCCAAGACTATCAACGGCCCAGCTGCTGACCATCTTGGAGGGATATCCCCACTGATGTATGACCAGACATCTGACCCGTCTCTGTGCAGTTCCCTGACTGACTTACTCTGAATCCCTAAACTGATCGCACTGGATTTACAGGTTGACTGCCACACACTCATGGACTGTAGGGGTCTGGACCTCATGACACTATGAGATGAATGTAATCAGATCTTTGTTGACCGGCATGGACACAATGGGCCAAATGGCCTCCTCTGTGCTGTAAATGTCTGAGTCTATGAACTGTCTCTGTAGTAGTACAGGTCATATTTAAGTAACCTGTAAAAAGTTGCAGCAAACATCACATTGTCTATTCAACAAGACTCTTCTAGTTAGTCGAGGAGGATGGATATACTAATCCACTCGAAACTACTTCAAGCTTGAAGAAACCTACCCAAAATACTAAGCAACATACCAACATTGTACGGTCTCCTTACTTACATGATTGCAACATGCAGCTACTACTAACCACACTGTTTTACTCAAAAGGAATCCCGAACCTGTAAGAGCCCAGCACCATTGAAAGCTCACGCTAAGCAAGCCTGCACTCATTAAATGATTGGTGCACTGAGACCATAACCAGTGATGGAAACCATTGCAGAATTCATTCTGAAGTAGGAAAGAAAATAATAGTGGTACCACATGGGAAAAACTGGGTTCTGAGCTGTTCTGATACTGCACCAGATGCCAACATCGAGGAGGTGCAGAGAAAGAACGTGCTCTATTTATAGGAGACTACAGATCCCTCCAGTCAAACTCACAGAGGCAATAGAATTAGATAATTAAGCTGGTCTGTGCAGACAGGCATGAGGGCCTGAAAGCAGTCTCCAAATATTTCAATGACCTCCCATGAATGGAGGAGGTCAGTGAATTCATCTTCGAATAATACAATCTACAACTGCATAACTGCAACCATTGAATATAACGTATCTTCACCTACCAACAGTCTTCATTAATTAAGACTCTGTCCTAACATTCATGGCTACTTTTAACCCCCACACAAGCCTCACATTCACCTCTCACCACTTGCTCAACTGCCAGCTATTCAATGTGGACAGCCACATCATCCCAACACATTGCACCACACTCACTGGCGCACTTCCTTCTTTCATTCTGACGGCATCTGCATGTGGTGAGATGCAAGGCACAAATGGGGTCAAGGTTGCCTGGGTGCGAGAACCCCACAGGGTAAAGCCACATAGAAGTTGTACTGCAGGGGACTGAGTTGAGCTCATTGATAGGGAGGCTGCTGGGTATGTATGAAATGCAATAGTAAGTCTCCCAGAAGTTCTGTATACAATTTTGAGGAACATGGAGGAGTCCAGTAGCAGGGCTTTGTGGGTACCATGAAGACTACGCATTCTAGCATAGAAAGGATAGCCAATTCCAGTACCAAACTTGTGAATTCAACCACAATACAGCATCTATTGTCTGTTAACATAGCTTTCACTGCAGCAGACTTAAAAATCATTTGGAAACGTGAATACTGCCAGGAGAACAGAGAAGGAAGTGAGGAAGGAGTAATCATTATGTGAGAGACCAAGGACAAACTCTAATAGAAAGGGGAGAGGGAGGGAAGCAAGGATATCAAGTTTGTCCGGGATCTGGGCTTTCAGACAGTGAGGATGCAAGGAGGAGAACAGTGTATATAATCAGTGAATTTGAAACTCAGAAGGAATATTAAAGGATATTTCATTGGAGAACAGTTCAAAATAGAGAGAGGAAGGAAGAACGGCAGAAAAAAGCTGCCTATGTTAAAAATGAAAGATATTTTATTTCCCCATTGCACCATTGCAAGAGAGAATGTCAGAGGTGCATTCTATAATCCCTGTATTGAATTTCTTATCTAATGAGGCTATGACTGGCTGCTTCATCTCTGGATGCAGTTTGCAAAGGCTAAACAAAGCTCAGCGTTCCCAGAAGAAATGAACCCATCAGACTTCCTCTTTTTTTCTCTAAGTGTGAACTGATAAAAGGAAAAAAATAAATTGGTGCACATTCTCAGACAAAATATAATCCCTCCAAAATTATTTATTGGATCAACAATTGCATGGTTGAGATCCAACTGCGGTTAGTTTCAGTAGCTCATGTGTCTGTTATCAGAGCAGCTCATCAACTGAGAGGCACCAGAAGGCTTTTGAAGGACAGTCAGCAGTTCCCAGGATACAAAGCATTACAGCACTGCCTCTAATTTGGTCCTTACTTACAGTCTTACAGAGAGAATAGTGAGCGTGGAATTCTTCACATTGGTGTTGCAGTCAAGTTAGATAGACAGACTGAATTCCTCTATTCTGCTCACCTTCTTCCTTGAACACAGTGGCTCAGTTTTGGAAAGGCTGTCTTGTGTTTCCAAACTCCTGTTTGTAAAGTTGATTTTAAAGTGACAAACAGCACTCTCTCTTAAATTTACAACAGGAATATTATTGATTCACACATTCAATTCCAGAATTGCCTTATGCATATGCATGCAGACTTTGCACATGCATGCAGAGGAAAGATACAGGGAAGAAAAGGCATTTATAAAATATCAGCATGTAGATACAGCAAGTGATTCAGAAGGCAAATGGAATGTTTGCATTTATTGCAAGCGAATGGAGCATTAAGGTTTTGTCACAGTTGTGTAGAGCATTGGTGAAGCCACATATGGAGGACTGTGCACAATTTTCATCTTCTTATTGAAGAAAAGGATATCAATGTGCTGGAGGCTGCCCTGGGAAAGTTCATTCAGCTATGGGGAAATTCTTTCACAAGGAAAGGTTGGACAGTTGTTCCTCTTTCGATTGGATTTAGAAGAATGACGGGTAGTCTTATTCAGATGTATATGATCTCAAGGGGACTTGACTAGCTGGATGTGAAAGGATATTCCTCTTCCCCACCACAGACCCCAACCTTTGTGGGAAAAGCTAGAACTATTGGACACAATTTGAAAATCAGGAATCTCTCATTTAAGACTGAGATAAGGGGTATTGTTTTTTCTCTCAGAGGGTTGACAGTCTTTGGAACCGTCTCCCCAAAGGGTAATTGATCCAGGATCATTGGATTTTTTTTAGGGCAGAGATAGGTGGGTTATTGACAATCAATACAATGAATGGGATAGATTGGAAGCTGGAGATGAGGTCACAGTCACATCATGATCATAATGGAAATAGAAGGGTCAAATAATTTTCTCTGGTTCCTAATGCATACGTTCATAGCTCTGAATTTAAAAGCAGAAGTATGGCTATTAAACTACGTGAACATTAGTGTCCAGTGAGAAGCGACTTCTGCACCCAGGAGTTAAAATCCAAGCAGGTCCAGATTGTTAAAGTTAGGTCTTGTAGAACTCCTTCAAAGTTGGGAGTGATGTATCAAAGTGATGCTCGTAGACTGGGAACCAGTCTACCTTTCATGCCAGTACAAGAATCTTGCTAGAAACAGCTTTTGAGGAGGCTTAAACTTTCAGGAAAGCCTAGCTGTTAGCTTAAAAATTTTGCTTCCTATTTCTGGCTTTATAGTGGATGATTAATTAAAGATATCCTAAATGTAGAGGAGTTTTCATCATGTCACACTGCTATTGATGTGTTACTTAGGTTAATAAGAGAGTCCCTACTACTCTGATCAAAAGTCATTGAACAAATTAGGACACTGGCATAATAAGTTTTGATATGTTTCTTTTGTTATCAATCCAAGTTTGGACACAAAGGGTTTGTGGGCTCTTCTTCTAGTTGTTTTCTTTTCAATGTGTCTACACTATAATAGTTGCAAAACACCACAAGGATGATTTGCCTAGCTTTCTTCTGTCTGCAGGTTTCCTCTTCATAGCTTCCAGAATATTGTCGATCTGCAAACAATGTGATGTTCAGCCGTTTTAAAATTCTACCAAGGTCCATGTTTTAAACAAAAAAGAAAGTACAGTTTTTAAACAACTTCCAATATCTTTTGTGTCTTGTGAGTGAAACACAGGCTCAACAGGTGGTGCTGTGAGGAGGGACATGTTGGGTCAGCCTTGAAGGAGTATTGTTCTGTGTCTGACCCATGATGTACTTTGCCTGAGTGTGTTTAATGGAACAGTTTAGAAAGAGTTTTACAATATAACAGTACTTGCCCTGGGACTATTTGATGGGAGTGTTTAAAGGGAGTTTTACATTATATTTAACCTGCGCAGGACATGCCTTGACAGTGCTCAGTAAGACAGTGTACAGGGAGCTTTACTATGTAGTTAACCTGTGCTATACCTACTGTGGGAGCATTGATCCTGACACTATACCACAATATTGATCTACGTGACCCACATCAGAGCACCGATACCTTTCATCTTGATGAGCTTAAAGAAAACATTTAAAATTTTAGTTGACAAATGGCAGGACGAGTACATAAATATAAAAAAAATCTATTTGCGGTGATGTGGGTGATATTGTTATAATGCAAGCAGAAACATTAAATCTCATCTCCTCCAAATGGCCTTGCTATAATAAAACTGGAAATACTGCACCATTTTGCAATGACTTAAATTCCTTGGAACACATCAAATTAAAATGGAAGATCATTTCAGGCCTTACCTCGAAAATCTGACGACCTTAATATTTCCTGCAATAACAGTACAGATGGACTGGAGGAGAAACTCATTTGTCCTTCGCTTCACTTCCAGTGAAACAACTAGACTGCCTGGGTTGTCAGGATGTTCATTATTTATCGGAGGAAAAATACATAAACCTCACTAAATCATAGCTCATCCTTCAGACTGCAGGGCTGGTATGTTACCTCCCTGATTTATGAAAATTAAGCAGCAGTAAGCAGATGAAAACTCCTTTAGTAAAGCAGCCTTCTCTTTTCTACTCAGCAATGGCCTTACTCTAAAGAGTCTGGAGCTGAATCCGATAGACTTATTGTTCATCTGAATGGGCAACACTGATTTTTCTCACAATATCCTTTCAAAACACTGTTATTTCACCAGGTCTGAGTATACTTTGGTGCTTAGGGTGCATGAAAAAGAACAGAGGTAATGGAAATCAACAATTATTTGACCCTTACAACCATTTCAAATAGTTACAACCTCCACTAGCACACAGAGTCAACACAATCAATCTCCCTTCAAGGGTAAATGTGTTGGCACATAAATCAATAGCCTTGACTTTATACGCACCTTATCACATTGAAAGGTGTCAAAACTCTTCACAGAACGGACCACTCTTGGGGTTGAGCGACTGATATTCCATAAGCAAGTGTGACAGTCATTTCACAGCAGTTACCTGGAACAAACTTCCGACTATGAGGAGGTGAATGACCAATTAATCTGCTGTAAAGCTCATCTCTGTACTTGTACACCAAGAATCCACAAGTGGGCAAAGAACTAAAGGACAGCTATACAGTAACGGGTACTAAAGTACTAAAGGCAGATTAGTGAAAGGGAAACCAGATGCCAAACACATCCAAACGATAAAAGATATCCAAGTATTAATGGCTGCTATATACTAAATGGCAACCAGGTACCGCAAGGCAGTCTATCACTAAAAGACAAGCTTTGAAGGGCAGCCATGCCCTAAAGGGCGCCCGATGCATAGAAGTATGCATCCCAGCAACACTGAGCTGCTTCTTGTAAGGTGCAAGGAAGTGAGTTCGGCAATATAACTGGAGCTAAAATGGGAAGGTCCATTACTGGAGGAGATATTTATTCCCAATAAATTGTCCAAGGCACACATGCCAACCATTTTGTTTCACTCGAATATGAAAACATAATAACATAATTAACAGGAGCAAGGGTAAACTACATGACCCCTGCTTAGCCATTCAGTAAGATCATGGCTGATATGATCTTGTCCTTAACTCCACTTTCCCGCCTGTCCCAGAACTCTTGATTCCTCTGTTGTTCAAGAATCATTCAAAGAATTCAAGACATTCAGGATCACCCAGGAAGAAATATTTCCTCCCTCCATCAGAAATTACACTGAGTGTAATCATCAGCAATAATCATTTAGCTGCTGGGGACTTTGAGATGAGCATGGAGCGGGTTTGGATAAGAAGAATAAGTTACTAGCACTATGTATATAGCTGAGAAAGATCAGTGCCTGACTGTGTTGCTGCAAGTATTTCTATACACACTGAGTGTCAAGTAACCCGATAACACATCCTGCAATGTCATCAACTAATTTATTACTAGCTGCTGCCTTATACCATACCCTGCTCCAAAGTAATCATCCTGAATGTTTACCCTAACCTCAGCATTAACATGCCAACATTTTTACATAAGCCCATATGGCATAGGAGCAGATGTAGGCCATTCAGCCCATCAAGTGTGTTCTGCCATTCGTTGTTGATCTGACAATCCTCAACTCCACTTCGTGCCTGTTCTCCATAACCCTTGATCCCCTTACCAATGAAAAATCCGTCTATCTTAGCTTTGAATATATACTTAATGACCCAGCCTTTATAGCTGTCCACAGTAAAGAATTCCACAGATTCATTACCTTCTGAGAGGTGAAATGCCTCTTCATCACTGTCTTAAATGGGTAACTCCTTACTCTGAGGTGATGACCTCTGGTCCCAGACTCTCCCACAGAGGGAAACAATTTTGCTGCAAGGACACTGCCAAGTTCCTCCAGGATCTTATATATTTCCATAAGGTTGTTTCTCAATGTTCGAAACTCCAATGAATACAGGCCCAACCTACTCAACCTCTCTTCATTATACAGTCCCTTTATCCTCAGGAACAATCAAGTGAACCTTCTCTGGACTTGTTCCAATGTCAGTGTATCTTTCCTTTCTAAGGGGATTAAAACTGTTCACAGTATTCCAGTTATGGTAAACATATTAACTTGTGTAGCTTTAGCAAAAGCTTCTTATTTTTATGTACTGTTTCCTCTGAATTAAAGGTCAACATTCCATTTGCTTTCTCTATTACCCATTGAACTTGTGTGCTAGCTATTAATGTTTTATGCATAAGGACTCCCAAATCTCTCTGTGCTGTAGTTTTCTGCAGTCTTTCTCTATTTATATAATTTTCAACTCGTTTATTCTTCCTGGCAAAGTACATAACCTCATATTTTCCCACTTTGTAATCCATCTGCCAAGTAATTGCTCACTCAACCTGTCTATATCCCTCTGTGGACTCCTTGTGTCATGCTCACCATTTCCCTTCCCACTTATTTTTATGTCACCTGTAAACTTGGTTCTAGTGCATTGACTTTCCTCAACCAAGTTACTAATATAAATTATTAATAATTGTGGCCTCAGCACTGATTCTGTTTATCTCACATTGCCATCCTGAAAATGCCCCTTATCCCAACATTCTGCCTTCTACCCAAGCTAATATATAGACCCCAGCATCATAGGCTCCTCTATTATCATTTCAGGTAGTCTAATCAAATAAAAGAATTCAAATAACTCCACCAAATTTATTAATCATGCTGACTCTGCTTGGCAATACTATGTATCTTTAAATGCTCTGCTATGACATTCTTCACAATAGACTTTCTCATTTTCCCAATAATTGACATTTAGGTAGCCGGTCTATAGTTACCTGTCTTTTATTGACTTCTTCCTTTTTAAATAGGGGTGGTACATCGGCAGTTTTTCAATCCTCTGGAACTTTTCCAAAATCTAAGCATTCTCCCTCCCTAAATTGGCTACACTTTATTATCATTTACATTTTTCTAATTATTAACGTATTGCTATTTCTATCCATTATTATGCTGCATCCAACTCCCCTCTCCACCAAGCCTCCTGTGGTCAGCCTTCAGAACTGATCACTTTTTTGGCCCTTTGGAGGGCAGGGGGACCTCTGGGAGTGTACTTCCTCCTTAGGGGTGAAGGTGCCTACATTGGTCATTCTATTTTCTTCAGGAAGCATCCCATAGTGGAAATTTATGTGCTGCTGAGATAAAACCATTGTTACATCCTGCTGAATCTAGCTGGACAGCTTCAGATCTGGCTTGGATGTGGAGTAATGACAGTGTTGGTTATCTGAAAGGAAGTGGTGTTCGGTCAGTGGTCCACCTTACAGTGCCCTTGGGTACATCAGTGACCTTTCCTGAGCAGAAGGGTTTTATTTTATTCATTCACAGAATGAGGGCGTCGCTGGTTAGGCTGCATTTATTGCCCATCCCTAATTGCCCAAAGAGCAGTTAAGAGTCAACCACATTGCTGTAGGTGTGGAGTCACATGTAGGCCAGACCAAATAAGGATGGCAGATTTCTTCCCTAAAGGACTCTAGTGAACCAGATGGATTTTTCCCAATAATCGACAATGGGTTCATGGTCATCATTAGATACTTAATTCCAGATATTTATTGAATTCAAATTCCATAAGCTGCCGTGGCAGGAGTCAAACCTGGGTCCCCAGAATATTATCTGGGTCTCTGGATAATATCACTAGGCCATCCCCTCCCCCGTCTGTGGAATGTCCTCTGCTGTGTGACTCATTGGTGTTGATAGGGCTCCTTCTGTCTTACCCTCCAGTACGCCTGCTGGTGAACTGGAGTGTTCTCCGGCTCTTTGTGAACATGTCTGTGCCTTGGACTTCTCAGGGGAGTAAGTTGTGTGTGCAGTTCTGTGGTTCGGTCTCCTATGTAACCCCTTCGATGTCCTCCCACAAGGAAGTTTGCAAGGGTCCTCCTCCCTTGCAAATCTGTTTGCTGCTGTGTATTCTGTAAAAAAAATCTCATTTTTAATACCTTTTGAATTCTTGCTGAAGTAGTTTTCTGGTTGTGCGATATCACTAAGGCATCATCTCAGGTTTTCTATTGGCACATGGTGCTCTCGATTGGATTTCACAGTTGGCAGGTTATCCAGGCATCCAATCACACTTGTTCTGCTGTAAAAACAGTATGTCTAGGCTCTCTTCTCTGGGCTTAAATGCTGCCATTATCTATTTCCCTTCTTGATTTCTTTGGGCTTTGGAACCTCAGGACTGTCCTCACTCATATCACTAGTTGGAGTGGGGTTGGGCGCCATTCCTGGTGGTTCCTCACTGTTTTGGGATTCAGGGGAAATGTTAATTACGCACACAGACATTCTCGATGTCCTTGGGCTGCAGCACCAGACCTTGCTACTTCTGCAGCATCTTAGCAATTATCCCTTCCACGCTGTCCCCGAAGAATGGACCAAGTCCAGACTTTCTTCTTCTGACTGTACGTTTATCAGAGTCTTGACAGTCACCCTCCTCCATTGTCTCCCTAAAGAGCAGTGAGGTTCAGAGTCTCCCACTTAGGCTGGTTCCTGTGACTAATGGTGCCTGGAGCTGGGCATTTGTTTACCTGATCCCTGAGGAGCAGCATACAGTCTGGAACATCACCCTATGGTTGCCCATATAGAAGATCATTACTGCCACCAGTCAGCAAAGAAGCTGTAGGGTCACACATAATTCCCTGCTCAACAAAAAGCAATATTGATTCAGAAGGATGTGGAGGGTGTGTGAAATTTCTAAGAGGACAGAAACCCTTGTTCTCATATTGACCTTCAATCCTGGCTTATGTCTGTTGGCAAAGAACTGTGCACTTCAGAAAGTCTCAGTCTTCTCCTAAGAATGGCTTTTTAAATAGCCAGGAATCCTCTACTTCCTATAGGCTAATGAATGTCTTTGACCATGACAGGAGCCTGTTGTCTCAGAGACAGAAGCCTTTTGCTGCAACACACTGCTTCTTGCCCCATAGCCTCAGTAGGTCACCGTGGTGGAAGGTCACCACATCTGGAATAGGTGGCTGTGCTGCCCTCTTCTGGCTGAGGCTGTGTATTAGTGGGCACATTGAAGCCCCTCCTGTGAATTAAACTTCACCGACTCCATTAGCTGGTAAGTTGAATCGTTCCCCTCGAATTAGTTATATGTTTTGGTTTTGTAGCTCCCAGCATCTCACTAACTGCTCTAACTTTGACAACTTAAAATCCTCCTTGGGGGGTTTGCAGATATGTCCTGGTCAACCATGACGTTCTGTCCAATATCAAAGTACTCAATAAAAGCCATCAGGGCTTGATCACATATTGCTGAATCCTCAGCGATTACTTCTCCTGTCAATATATTGGTTAGCACAATTCAAGAACATGCCGACTCTTTTATTGTCACTTGGTGTTATGCCCTTACCTAAGAGTTTGGGTTCAAGACAGAGTGGCTGAGTTTAGGCTTCTTTAGGATTCTTTTTAATACATATTAAGATTAAATACCACAATACACGGGAATCAAAGATATATACCAGGCTCTGATCTCACCGTTACATTGTTAGATTCCATTCCAGAATGCTATCACTTAGTTCCCATTGTTCTACTCAATGTGTTTACCTACTTGTGTACCTCTGTTCCAAAACTAATTCCACCTACACTGTGCTATTTATGTCCACTGAGGAGTATCCATGTGACATCATCAAAGGTTCTTTTGGGGTTCTAAAGCATTTATACAATATTGATGTGTTTGCTGTCTGTCTTATGTAAGAGACCTGAGGCAACTCTGAAGTGTTTTAATTTTCAAAGCCAATTGCAACATTGTGGAATGTGGCCCCCCAAAGTGGTGGAGGGGCTTTGGTGGCGAAAAGACCCTCTTCACCATGAGGTAATTTTGTAACATTTTGGAACCGGAGTTGGATTGAACATTTTTTCACTTGTCTCACATTCTGCTTGGGGCCATTTGCCATGATTAATGCTGTTTCATTGCTGATGGTTTCAGACTATAGTGTTGCCTGCCAGTTGTCCATCCTACTGGACCCATGTGCCTCAAGTCCTTTGAGTTCTGTTTACTACTGGAGATTGCCAACCCTGCAGTTTTGTAGCTGTTAGGTCTGCCTGACTCCTGTTTGCCGGTTTCTTCCCTGTATTTCATCAGTCTTCACCTAAAACTGTCCATTGTGCCTTCTACCATTTACCCCATTTCATCTCCGCTGTTTCTCTCACCATTTTGCTGTACAGCTGCCTCACTCTCTTATCCCACGTTATCGTTGGAACATGGCTGCCATTGCTGTTTGCGTTTGTTTTAAAATTTTGTGCAAGTGCTGGGTGCGACCAAGTGTTGCCCCTGTTATTATAAGAAGTTTTTGTTTGGTTGGTTTGCTGTAGGTGTGCTTAGAGATGAGCATGGAACAGGTCTTAGCACCCAATCTGTTTGTTGAACTATTCACATCATGTACAGAACAGGAAGAGATTTCAGCATGTCTGTGTTAGAATAACACTGGGTGTCATGTGACCTGATGTCACTTCCTGTGATGTTATCAGCTACCCTCAAGATGGTTGCTGCCTCATGTTGCATCAACTACTTAGCTTCTCCGTGTAACCTGGCAGAATTTTAATATAATAAACCCTAAATGTTCCTAAAAAGACACAAATTCAAAGCTTTTCAAACTACTCTCAGTAGGTCTGCCATGCAAGAAACCAAACTTAGAACGTGAGCGTAATTTTACAGCATCCAGCATGGAAAGAGGGTGCTGATGTTTGGACTGTTGTTGGTGTGGAGATACAGCTGGGACAGATAACTGTTAAACTTAATTGGCTAATTGAACATAGACCAGGTACACAAAATGACTGGTCAGGATTATGTTTTGGGAATACTGCAGGGATTGGCAGTCTCCATAAACTTTTTCTCAATAACAAAAAAAGGTGCGCGGTAAGGACAAATTCCTTTTACCTACAAAAAACAGCGTCCTGTGTGTGAATATCTATAGCTTCTAGCATGCACAAATGAATCATGCTGCAATCTTGATTGATAATCTTAAAACGGTTGCTGGCGCAATTCTTCACAATCAGGATTATTTAGGAAACATTGTGCAAGAGTAGAATCACGTCTAGTTTTGGACTTGGTGTTCTGAAGTTTTGCAGCACGGGTTGTTGAGCACAGTTAGCATGTGGACAGTCAGAGGCTGCATCATGCTGTTTGATGCCATCTGCCAGTCCCAGGGATGTATGGCCTACATTCCTGACATCACAGCAGCACTGAAATCCAGATACCACATGAATCATCCATGGGATAGGCACAACATCTTTTGGCTTGACAGTAGTGTCCTGTTAGTGAAGAATACTGCACATGTGTTGACTGCAAGGCAGCAGTGTGAGACAGTTAGCTTCATTTGTTCTCAAACATTTGAGGCACCTTCCCCTTCCACAGTAATCTGTGGTAGACTGAGCACCGTCCAACACCAAAGGTGGAGGCCAAAGGCTGTTTTATGAGTTTGCTCGAAATACAGTGAGTGAGGATTTGACGGCGTAGCAATTATCATGCAGATTAATTTTGATATGCCTTATCTCAACATCAAAATTATATGGTGAGCAAAAAAATACAGAAAGAACTGCAGATGCTGTAAATCAGGAACAAAAACAGAATTTCCCAGAAAAGCTCACCAGGTCTGGCAGCATCTGCGAAGAAAATTAATAGTTAACATTTCGGGTTCCTCAGTTCTGAGGAAGGGTCACTGGACTCAAACTGTTAACTCTGATTTTTCTTCGCAGATGTTGCCAGACCTGCTGAGCTTTTCCAGCAACTTCTGTTTATGCTTTATGGTGAGCAAATAGCTCAGGCTCTATTTCCAAATTTGCCAAGAAGGGTGATCCTGTAAGGTAAGGAAATGTAGGAATCCCAATATGTACATTGACCAGAGAATATACACTTATGGTAAATAGTAAGACAGAACCCACTGGGAGATTTTCTATGTTTGTATTCCTCTGTCCTAATCAAGATGAGTTCAAGACAAAATGTTGAAGTTCCGTATCACCAAGCACAAAGAAAGCCTCATGCAGACGGATGGCTGGATTAGTAAGGGGGGAGGGTGAGGGGGGCAGTTGGGAGGATATGACTGGTGAGGAGTTGGCCATGGTGGGTGAGGAGCTTGTTGGTTACTGAAGTAGTTTTTGCTCCGCTTCTTTACCCAAGTCATAGCATTAGCATCCCTCTTCTGGGTTCCCTGACCAATCGAAATGGGCAGATGCCACTACGCAGTGGTAATGTCAAAGGAAGGACAGAAGAGAGGAGTTCAGACTGCAACCACTTCAGCCAAGACCCAATTGCATGGCAGAAGGGAGCCAAAGGACCAAAGCACATATTTCTGCTCCTAGCTCCTATGATCCCATGGTCCTAACACATTATCAGATGAATTCCTCATCACAAGCCTATGCCATAACGGAGTCATGCTCCTTTTAAATATAGGTGTCCCAATTGGACAGGAGACAAGCTTGACCTCCGGTTAGTGAGGCTGCCACTTTCAGGAGGTGGGGGCTTACTTGGTGCTGGAAGTGAAGACCGGAAATGGACATGATGGGGTCTGTTGCTGCCTCTTCAAATCAAGCAAGCTGTTCCTCACACGGCAGCAGCATCATTAGAGGGCAATGTAACCATGCAGGTATAAAAACAAAGGAACTATGCTCAAATGCCATGAGGTGGCCAATTAACCACCAGCTTCCAACAAATAAGAGGGAGTTTTCGGATGTACAATGTACCATAATAAACCTGATGACCGAGCACAGACTATTAGGGTTTGCTGATTTGTCCTCCTATTGATGAGTGCTGAAAGGAGTTTAGTGGACCATTATTTGGGGGTTAAACGCATTTCCCATTCATTCCTGCCCCCATTGAGAACGATGGAAACTGTAGTTTGCCCTGGAAGTATTCACAGACACAATCTCCAAGACCGTGATTATGATTTTTAAATGACATCCTCCACACACCCACCACCACCCACTGCCCATGCCAGCTCCCAACTCAGTGACATTTAAAAATCCAGCTCACTGTATAATAATCTGCACACACTTCACTCAAATACCGAATGTAATAATTACTGTACACATCAGGCCCTATGCTTCGACCTGTAACAGCAACATAAAAATTAACCAAATGTTAGAAACTGGAATATGAGCAGCACCTGTATTTCTAGTTCAAAGTGTGCAATTAGTAACTTAATCAAAGCCTTTTCCTGTAGCTGGGTTGCCTTGCTGTATTTTATTTCCCAGTTTGATAGGATGGATCTTGAATCTTAGCAACAGATTTCGAAGTGGCAGGACAGCCCTGTGTCTGCTTGGTCTACTGACTGCTGACAAATTGTATGTTTTTGTCAGGTTTTTTTGAATTTGTTGAATTATAATCCAGCCTCTTGGCCTTGTACGAATGAACAGATACAAAGAGGATCATTTCGGGCGTGTTTATTCAAAAATGAAAACAATGTTACGCAGACTGCTTCTAGCAGCATGAACTGAGGTCAGGGTTTTAATGGTCTTTGCTCAGTTCGCTCCATTAAAAACAGAATGACAATGGCCTCATTGTAGGACAAACCACGCACAGGAAGACAGGAAAACAACAAGAGCTAATTTAGATAGTGTGTTTAACAGCTCAGTGCTCTTCACAAGAACAATATTGAGACAAATAATGTGAGCAAGTCACATGAGAAGGCCTTAGGGCAGATGACCGAAGGCTTTGTTGAAAAGGTAGGTTTCTGGAGTAGATTAAAGGAGGAATGAGAGGTGAAGAGGTTTAGATTGGTCATCCCAGATCTCATGACCCAGGAGCATGGGGGTGTGTTTGCCAATGGCAGGGCAAAGGATATGCGAAATATGCAGAGTCTAGCATTGGAAGATGGAGTGAGGACAATCTAGAGATTGAAACATTGTGTGAAGCCTCTCTGTGTTTAATATTTCTTTGAGGACTGTGTTTGACCCAGGTGTATTTATTGTGGACAGTAATATGTTACAGTAATAAACACATTTAAACAGCGGGTGGGGGGGTATTTAAGACTGAAATATTAACATTAAAAATGAAACAAACACTAATATTACAATGACCTAGTAGGAACTGCCGATGCTGGAGTCTGAGATAGCAAGGTGTGGAGCTGAAGGAACACAGCAGGCCGGGCAGCATCAGAGGAGCAGGAAAGCTGATGTTTCAGGTCTGGACTCTTCTTCAGAAATTATATATTTCTAATATTACCAATATTACAAAGATGCATAAACATCGGGGAGGATTAATTACAGGAATATTAATGTTAACAAAAGAAAAAAAAAACTAATATTGTATTAATAAACACAATGAAACACCAGTTATTAAGAAATAAGCAACCCCTCCATGTCATTCCCTGCCCGTTAGTCATCTACCATCCTCTTGAAGAGCCCTCACCTTGCACCTCCTTGTTGAGACCTTCAACCATGGATTTATTGAGGCTCTGAGGTTTACTGGGACTGCCCACAGTACCAACTGCAGCCATGAGGCTGCAAGGCGAACTGAGTTGCTGGGCATCTGATCAAGAGTGGACTTTCTCCTGAGATAGAGGCAGAGGTTTTGCCTCAAAGCGGTTAATACTGCTTCCAGCATAAAATTGCTGCAGGGGAGCTGTCGGGATTGTGGGCAGGATATCCCTGACTTATTAACAGCACCCTAGGAAACAAAGCCTGATGAAGCCTACGCTAATTTTACCACAATAACATTAAAACACCCGAGGGAAAATGATTACTGGGACACCCCACCTCCAATACCAGTGAGAATAGTTGACCTTTCCTGTGAAATGCTAACAATCTCATGTAAGAGTTTAAGTACTGAAACTTGGTGTGTAAATGTCAATAATTGAACCCACCTTCCAGGGGTTGTTGCCTAATCACGTTTTCCCCCATTTCTGTCAGGAACAGGAGATCTGGGATAGTTGGATCTGCTCATCAAAGGTTAAGTATCAATTATGCTTCAAAGCCCCTTCAGTTTTTAGTCACTTTATAAAATAATAACAGAACCTGCAAAAGCGTCACTTCGGCTTTGATTTGATGAATAAGTTGACAGAAAGTGGTGCTGATTGTTTCAGGAATCCAGATAGCCGCTACACAAAATTTTATTCATTAAACTTTATTTAATGCACCTCAATTTCTTGATAACTTCATTCAATGTGCCTCAAATGAAGAAGGAAGCATCTATTATACAGCAAAAATCCAAGCCAATGTTGCAAGTCGACATTAATAAACAAAAGATGTCAGCTCTTTGAAAGCTACCTGATCAATCTCTGTTCAGTGCAGCACCTGAGTCAGGGCCTTAAGCTATTTCTGGCAGAGGTTCAAAATGTTTCTGAAGTACAAATTCTAGGCACAACTTCAGCCTTATTTATATCTTTCTCTGCAAAAGCATCATGTCTTCCTCTCTCCCCATTCCTCATTAAAAATATTTACAGTTTGGATTCGGAAAGCAGGCTGTAGTTCAGGACTTACACAGTTACTGGTAAAACATGTATACAGAGAACATGTGAATTAGAAACAAGAATAGGCCATTCAGCCCTTCAAAGCTGCTTTGCCACTGAATTAGAGCTGGTCATCTAGACACCCCCAGGCAGGGGAAAGGGCCAGCATTTACCCTGACAAGCCACTTCACACTTTATTTATTTCAATGAGTTTTCTTCTCATTCTTCTACAACACTCGAGAATAAAGGTCTGACTTAATCCTTTAGTTTTAATAGGACAATCTGCTCATCCAAGGAAACATTCCAGTGAACCTTCGTCGCACACCACCTATTATCCCTCCTTATCTAAAGAGATCAAAACAGTACATAGCTGTGGTCTCACCAAGCCCAATTATATTGCGAGCAATTTCAATCCACTCTCTGTTTGATATTCCTTCCATTCTTCCATCAACAGCCAGTACTTTCCAGTCGCTGTCTTCTCCACTTTGTCATTTCCTGGCCTGAAGCTAGCAGCATTTGCTGGGATGGACTTTCTCATATGTCACTGGCCTTTCAGTACCTCAGCTCAGTGGCCCTTCTGGATGTGTGAGTTCACACAGTAGATGAAAGGAGGATCTCATTGATTGGTGGAACAGATTCAAGAGACCAAAATACCTTCTGCCTGTTCCTCTCTGCAAGCTTAAGCTAAAGGCCAGCTTTCTATCTGCATTTAAGTACTTCTTGTATATGTGTCCATTTTAGCAAGTCTACAAAATGAAGGGTTTCCATTGAAAGAGGTTTGCTATCCTTCCAGATATTTGGTTGAACTCTTTAATTTTCACTGATAGGTATCATAACCATGAATTCACTCAATCACAAAATCACAGAATTGTTCTGGAGCAGTATGACGTCATTTGGCCCATTGTGTTCACATCAGCTCTTTGAGCATTTCAACTTGGTGCCAGCCTCTGTCTTTGTTTAATCTGCTCATTGTTTCTATTTAAATAATCATCTCATGCCCTCTTGAATGCCTCAATTGAGCCTGCCTGCACCATATTTCCATGCACTGCTTTCCATATCCTACCCCCTTGCTGTGCTGAAAAGATTTTTCACACCTTGCATTTGTTTCTTTTGAAAAACACTTTAAAACTCTGCCAGTTTACTTATGAGTTCAAACAATTTCTCACGATCTATACTGACCAGACCCCTCATGATTTTGAACACTTCTATCAAATGCCCTCTTAGCCTTCTCCTCACCAAAGAAAACAGTTCCAACTTCTCCAAGCTTTCCTCATTGCTGAAGTTTCTCATCCCTGGAATCATGCTCGAAAATGTCTTCAGTACTCCTCCAATGCATTCTAAGTCATGCCCTGGAGCTCACACAATGAAAGGGATGCCAATGAAGAGAACCCTCAAATGGAACTGATGATGGAGATCTCTTCTTTAATAATGGTTCCTGATGGGCTATGTTCTGTAAAAGGAATCCCTCATGGTGATACTCTCTATGTAAGAAGGGTTTCTGATGGAGAAGTTCCCTCACTGAACAATATCTGTAGAGTCCCTACAGTGCAGAAAGAGGCCATTTGGCTTATGAGTCTGCACCGAGCCTTCTCAGAGCATCCTACCCAGATCCCATTCCCCTACTCTATCCCTGTAACCCTGCATTTACCTAGGTTAATCCAACTTACCTGCACATCCCTATACGCTACGGACAATTTAACATGGCCAACTATTCTTTGAACAGTCCCAAATGGTGTATTCAGTTATACAAAGGGCTGAACTTTACATCTTGTGATGATCATCAGGAGGCTATCCTGGAACTATGTTGATCACAGACTCCCACCTCAGCCTTTGGAAGATGTTGGTTGATATGTGTAATGGCCATTTGGTGGGGAAACAGGCCGCAGCAGCGAGCAATGGTGGACAATGTATCTGATTAAACACAAGAGACGGCCTGTCTGGAGACAGAGGGGGAGAAGACTGTGAACACAGAGTCACTGCCACCTACTTACTGCCATTCTTGGCAGCAGCATCTAAAATGATAATTGGGATGTTCAAGTATTTTGTGTGGAATATTTTCAAGATAAGAGCTTGTTTATAAATGTGGATCACTATTCTGCCAGTTTGGAAACATTCAGGACTTATGCCAGAGAAGAAAGAAGATTTGAATGCAGCTGATTCCCACGATGATTAGCAAGTGTTTAGGGAGATACTGTAAATCAGCGCTTTACCTCTCTTTGTTTCTCCACAGATGACCTTGAGAATGGCCCCACGTGCCCGGGAGGCTCCAAGACCCAGCACTGCCCCCAGATCCGACAATTACTACCTACAAATCCTCCTTCAAGTTTTCATTGATGGCAGAATCTGACAAGATGAGGAGTCCTCCTAATAAAACAAAAGCAGTTTAGATTGAAGTCATGGCAGAGATAAGCAGTACTGGGGGTCATCCAGCAAACCTGCCTGCAATGCCAGACATGATCCTGAAACGGTGAGTGTATCACTGTTCTGGAGGTGAATATTTCTGGAAGAGTGTGATATGGGTCAATGATGGGAATTTCTTATGTTAAATAATGGAAAGGAAAGTAACCATAGTCTTACCACACCATACAGCTATTCTCTCATTAGACAGGGACAACTCATGGTATTTTAATCTGAGGATCACCACTCCTTAAGCATGTGAGAGGTTGAGAAGGAGAGTCATGGTAACTTCAGACATGCGCAGGGATTGAACCCATCATTCTGCATCAGCCATCCAGCCAACTGAGCTAACTGACCCCTCTTTTGTCTGGATTATTTCCCAAGCATGTAAGGCAGCATGATGGAGACATGCATTCTGTGTAGCACCCAGAATCAGGCAGTGAACTGCAACCCTTGTTAGCAAGCAAAGAGTATCGGGAAAAGTGTGCTGCCACCAAACTACATAACTGCTGCACATTGGAAAGTATTTGTGGTGCAGCATTTACATAAATATTTCTCTCTTTATTTGTGAAATAAGAAGGCTTTATGATGTCAGCGAAAGAAACAGGGCTAGATGCAGTGCACCAAACTTGGCCATTTTGATAACCTTACTGAAGGACGTGCCTTGTCTGGTTGCCAACAAATGAAGTGAAGCCCGAGCATGCAAAGAGGTAGAGGTAGGCCCCAGGGGTGGTGATTTTCTGAGACCATATTCCTGATGCTCCAGCAAACAATACCGAAGGGATTTGAAGTTTGGGAAGCTGGCATGATTTACTATTTGTGCCTTTGGAGCTTTGCAGAATTTGAGGAGGAAAGTGTGCCCCGGTGTTGAAGAGTCACTAACCTATATCTCCCAATATTTCCATGTTTGCAATGAAGAAACGAACTCACCTCAAAAGATAAGGATGACCCTCGCTTTCCTTTTGAATTTGTCCATGCATAGTAGCAAAAGAAAGCCTCAAACAACCGACTTTCACCTCTGAGGAGGAAGATGGTGCTTCAGAGGGTCCAGAGGTAGCTTTGCACCAAGCACCAGCATATGTACCTTGATAACAAGCATGGGGCTGGATGAACACAGCAGGTCAAGCAGCATCATAGGAGCAGGAAAACTTGACGTTTCGGGCCTAAACTGTACCTTGCTAGGTTTGAGTGTTTCAGCTACAATGGATGTACACACTAGTGAGATCATGTCATTGTCACAGGAGCAGCTGTCTGAGACTAAGATCGAGAGGACCATGGGAGAGGACTGCTGGAGGTGACCTAGATGCTGAGCCCCAGGTTAATGAAATGCCCCAACAGATATTCTCAGGTACCAGACAGTAGATGTCTGGAATAAAGTCCAAGATCAAAGGAGGCAGCATGACAGAGAGCTAAGGAACTCTAGTCACATCCAGATTCTGGTCCTGCTTGGGAAAGCAGAGAGGATCAAATTGACCTGATGGTGGTGGAGGATGAGCAGGGCATTTCTATTAGTGAAATCTCTCCTCCACCCCTCAGCCATTGGCACAGCTGCCTTCAAGTGACAAATGGGAACCAAACTATTGTGCAGTAACTCCCACTCACCCAGGATCCCTGTGGCCTCCAATGACCACAGCACAACTGCCAGTGTCAGCACAGGCGAAGGAGTATAATGGTCAAAAGCATGTCTCTGGGTTAGCCGACAGCAATGGTGGGGTGGGGGGTTGGGGAGGGGGGAATGGGGGGATTGAGGGGGGCGCGGTGGGAGGAAGCAGCATGCCATAGACTATAAGATATAGGAGCAGAAGTAGGCCATTCAGCTCATCAAGTCTGTTCCATCATTTAATGTGATCTTGGCTGATCTGATATTCTTCAACTCTCCTTTTCTGCATTTTCCCCATGATTCTTGATTCCTTTACTGTCCATCCCAACTTTGAATATACTCAATGACCCAGCTTTAACTGGCCTCTGGAGGGAAAAGACTAACAAATTCGCTACCCTCAGAGAGAAGGATTTCCTCCTCATCTCTGCATTAAACATGTGCGCCATTATTCTGAGATTGTGCTCTCTGGTCCTAACCTCTCCCACAAGGGGAAACAAACTTTCCACAGCTTCTGGAAAAGACTCCAGAAAACCCCATTTCATTCACACATGGCTGCATTCCATATTTTCATTCCTTGTTTTGAGTTATTGTGAACAAAGATGTGTTATTGTTTCACATGATTGTCCAGGTGCATTTCTGCATTACCTGTGTGTGTGTGGCGGTCTGGATTTGGATTTCTTAGCTGCTTTAATGGGATATTGAGAACATGAATGTCTCTCTGCCCTACATTATTTGGTGACTCATATCTCCCTTCCTCGGTTTTGTTAGTTATGACAGACAGCCAACAGGAGAAGGTGCCAAGAATCAAAAAGGTGCTACTGAGCTGGAAACACGCTGCTACTAGAATTTTCTGAGTGCCAGGGCATCTTATGTTTCATGGGCATTCAAGTCCTCACCAGTTTGCTTGGTGCCCTTCACACTACCCTCCACTTTATCAGACTTGCAGACTGGCCTGTCTCCATCAACTCCTCAGCTATACAATGCACAACAAATGATTACCATCAGGGACATACTAGCTGCAGCACATTGGAGACGGCTACTTTATTGTTCCAGAAAAGAGGGAGACAGGAAGGAGGAAACTGTAGGCCAGTTAACTTGACATTTGTCATCAGGGAAGTGCTGAAGTCTATTAAAATTGAGATTTTAATGGAATACTGAGAAAATCATAGCATGACCAGGGCAGAGTCAACATGGCTGTGTGAAAGGAAAATTGTGTTTGACTAATTTACTACAGCTTTTCGAAGAAGTACCGAGGAAGTCGGGTAAAGAGGAGCAGAAGGGTATTGTTTACTTGGATTTCATAAGGTATTTGCTACCTTGTGATTTTTTTTCTGAAGAAGGGTCTAGGCCTGAAACGTCAACCTTCCTGCTCCTCTGATGCTGCTTGGCCTGCTGTGTTCATCCACCTTGTTATCCCTGATATCTTGTGAAGTCAGTTTAAGCAGAATGAGCCATTACCCATTAGCTTCTAGACAGATCAAGAGGCGATATAACTGAGACATTTAAAAGATCCTGAGGTTACTCAATATGGTGGATTCCAGAAGGATATTTCTTCTTGCATTGGAACTAGAACTGTGGGTCACAGTTTACAAAGAAGAGGTGTCCCATTTAGTCTGAGGTAAGAAGAATGTTTTTCTCTCAAACAATCATTTTTCTGTGGAATTCTCTTCATCAGAAAACAGTGGAGGCTGGGCTCTCAAGGAAGAGTTAGATAGAGACTTGATAGACAAAGAAATCAGGGGTTATGGGGGCAAACAGGAACATGGAGCTGAGACCACTACCAGAGCAGCTTCTCTCGTGGCGTTAAGCTTAAAGCATCCAATAAGTAACTCCTGCTCTGGAGTCCTTTGTTCCTTTTTACCACCCTCAGTGAGGAGCTGCCCTGTTACTGATTTAAATATTAGACAAACTAAAATTTGTGACTAGTCTCAATTTCAGCAATGGAAGATTCTGCTAAAGTCAGTCCAACTCACTAATCTCACAGTCCAAATTATGGGCTTTATAACCACCTTTTCAATATTGCATGACAAAGTACCTCCCGTTGACCTCTTCGCTAAAGTCAAATAGCTTCCAAACAAGCTTGATCAAAAGGTCTTTAAAATTGCCTACAGGTTTTGGGGCCCGATTGCCTGCATATTATGGAGAAGTGACATTGGGTGGACGTTGGATTTTGCACACGTCTGCCACAGTCCCACAATGGAAATGTTTATTCAGCCTGAAGGGTTTTGAATGAGGATGGAGACAGGAATCAGACTAGGTACTTAGTGAAAGCATCAGAATGAAACTGTTGATTTTATGTTGTGTTAAAGGCAGCTGGCAGAACACACAGAGCTCCCTGATCATTTCCTGTGCAGCAAAGAGCAAATCAGTCAAAACTTTTGATGATGACACACCACAAGGAAGCCTGGCCCTCACAATGCTGAAGAATTGCCAGAAGCCAAAACTTCCTTCTGCACCATGTCTAGCCAAAGGTAAACAGGAAATGCTGAACAGATGTTTAATATATCACTGATTCTCTTGGTTTTACTTTAAATTACTATTTGTGGAATCAAAGAAATTTTTGAACCTGATTTTTGTTCAGAAATGAACACTTGGCCAGTCTAATACTGTTTAGGCACGAGTGTCTCTTGGTCCAGTGCTGTTGTATAATTCATCCTCTGAATGTGTGCATTGCTGCCAAGCCAGCAATAATTGTCTATCGGGCAGGCTAGGTTGTAAATCATTGTTTTGCTGAACATTCAGAAGACAGTTACGACTCAATTATGAAAGTGTGGGGCAGGAGTCACATTCAGACACAGATGGTACGGGCAAAACATTTCCCCTTGTGGGGAAGTCTAGGACCAGAGGGTTGCATATTTAAGACAGAGACAAGGAGGAACTTCTTCTGTTGGAGAATCTGTGGAATTCTTTAGCATAGAGAGCAATTGAGTTTGCGTCATTAAGTATATTCAAGGCTGAGTTAGATTTTTAATCAGTAAGAGAACCAAGGGTTATGGGAAAAGTGGAATTGATGATTATCAAATCAGCCATGATCCAACTGAATGGAAGAGCAGACTTGATGGTCTGCTTCTGCTCTTATATCTTACGCCCTTATCAAGTCGTAAAGTTATAGAGTTATACAGCATGGAAACAGCCCCTTTGGCCCAACCGGTCTTACTTCCTTCCCAAAAGATGTATTTCAAACAGTTGGATTTTTAAAACAATCTGCTATCTTTGAGAATAGATTTTCACATAAAAATCTTTTAAATTCTAGTCTTTATAGTGCCCTGTGGGATTTGAACTCACCCTTTCTGGCTTATCAGTCCAGGTCTCTGGATTGGTGAACATGTAAGATAATTGTTACACTTCCATACCTATGTCTAAGCTATCAAAATGACAAGGGAATTGGGTAGTTACAGAAAAGCAGTTTGATAGGAACAGGAGGACAGCATTCAGTTCCTTGAGCCTATTCTGTCATTCAGTAAAATCATTGCTGATCTTAGAATTAACTGAATCCTTCACTACTTTGCCTTAAAACCTTCAATTCCTTTGATTAATAAAATCCATTAACCTTTGGCTTGAAGTTAGCAACTGGTCGAGCACTAATTTGCTGTTGGTGGAAGAAAGTTCCAAACTTTTCCCATCCTTGTGCATCGGTGTGATTCCCGATTTCATTCCTGAAAGGACTGCCTCTGATATTTAGACAATGCCTCTAGTCCTAGACACCACAACCAGCAGAATAGTTTCTTACAATCTACCCTTTCAATTCTTAATATCTTGAAAACTTCAATCAAATCTACTTCCAAACTCTATGACATACAACCTTAATTTGTCAAATCACCTTAACTCTTAGAATTAGTTTACCTTTTGGGTAAATTTACATTGTACTCCCTCCAGGCCCAATAAAGCTTTCTAAGCTGTGAAGGCTAGAACTGTTCATAGTACTTCAGGTGTGACCTAGCCAGTGCTTTATATAAAATGGCATAACTTCTATCCCTAGCATTCTAACCCTATAGGGTTAGAATTCTATTGACTTTCTAGATTATTCATGTACCTATTCATGGCACCTTATTAATCAATGTACCTGGACCAACAAGTCTGGTTGGACCGACACTGTTTCTATCTTTTTCTCATGGAGAAAGTACCCTGCTCTACCTCTTTTAGATCTATTTGTTATCCATTTGTCTTCAGTTCTTCCATTCCTTAAATCTATGAATACCTCTATGTAATTTTCTGTCCATACTACTTACAAAACTGCTTGTCATTGTGCCATAACCAAGTTTGGATATTGGTTTTCTATCCCATCATCTAAGTTATTAATAATTATGTCCAATAGTGGAGGACTAAATATAGATCCTTGACGGATGTTATTAGGCATATCTTGACATATAGAGTTCCTGCCCATTATTCCTGCTCTCTTTCTCTACTCATTCAATTTCCAACCAAGTAATGATTTGTCTTCAATAACACAAGCTTCAGCTTCAGCTAACAGTCACTTATCATCTACTTTATCAAATGCTTTCCATTATTCATTTTAAATAAGGAGCTGAATAGGGAGCTGCTTTGTTTTTACCAAATGAAAAGAACTTCACATTTCTGCTGAGATTCCAATTAGGACTCCTTCAGAAATATGGCTGCTGTGAAGGGGTAAGTACATCAATTGCAATTAGGGTGCCTGGTGGGTAGGGTTCCGGGATAGGTATTGGGCAGCGTGCCAGGGGTAGGTGCTAGAAGGATTATGTATTAGGTGGAGGGCTAGAGGGGGGTTGTTGAGTCCAGATCTGGGAAGAGGGGTTATTGGGTCCCAGGGGAGGCATGGAATCAGGACCTGAGCTGGAGAAGGGGGTGAGGTTCAGCAGTGAGGGAAGTGGGTTGGGTCCAGTGGCAGGGTATTGGTTTTGGGTTTGGGGAAGGGGTTGTGCTGAATCATGTCGTGGCCAACCCTCTATAAATCCATGTTGGCTGTCTGTGATCCGTTGAAAACCTTCAAGATGTTCAGTCAGTTTATCATTAACCACAGACTATATTCATTTGTCAACAACTGATTTTAAGCTAACTTGTCTATAGTTCCATGATATTTCTTCAATTTCCGTATGCAACAGAACAGCAAACACAATTTTCCAATGTCAAGGAACATTTCCTGAGTGTAGAGAACAAAGGAAAATTGTAGACAATGCATCTACAATATTTACACCTGCTGTCTTGAAATCTTGGGATGGAAATAATCTGACCTTGGGGATTTGGCACTCTAACGCTATTAGCATGTCCACCATTTACTTATTTTCATTAACAATATCAGTTAACAGTTTTCAAGGGGCCCATAACTCCTGACCACCTACTTTTTCCTAATTAAATTTAGAAACAAGTTTGTGTTGATTTTGATATCCTTTGCAAATTTCTTTTTATGGTATCTTTTTATATCCTAATTACTTTTTGTCATCCTTATATTTGTTGTATATTTCCCATTTGGTGAGACCAGTGTTATTTTTGCATCTTGCATACTTTGCTTTTCAGTTCTATGTTGTCTCTTACCTTGCTGTTTTCCATGGATGTCTTTTTTAGTGAGGAGATCCTTTTGCCCTTTAGGGATAAAAGCATGTGCTGTATCATGTTAAAAACTTACTTGATGGCTGCTTTTTTTATGCATTTACACATCTGTTTATGGTCTTTCCCTCAGTCCATTAGAGTCACCCCAAACAAAGCATAAAATCCTCGTAACTTTCTCACCTTTCTCTTTTTCAAACACAATGTTAACACAGCCATTGTAATGACCACTATTAGACAAGTATTCCTGCACTCTTAGGCTGTTAATCAGGTCTGGCTCATTACTCAAAACTAAATTTAACTTAGCATGCACCCCTCCCCACTCTTGTTAATTTTAGGGAAAATAGCTGGAGAAAATTATCTCTATGACATTTGCTACATTTTTGATCTTTCTGAGCTGTTTGTCCAAATTTATATGAAAGTTAAAATCCCCTATTAAAACTACATTGCTGTTGCTAAGTATTTGTCTTATCTTTGCATCTGTGAAATCTACAGCTGTCAGCAAGGGGTTGTCTCACTTGAGCCTTTGTATTTCTTAATTCTACTAATAAGGTCTTCAATATCTACTCCCTTCATGTTAGATCCTCTCTTACCATTGAGATATCAATCTAGGTGAGGAATCAGGACAAAGGGACACAATAGTAGAGTTAGAGGCAGGCCACTCAAGGAAGAAAATCAGAAGACACTTCTTTTTAACAGAGGATAGAGAAAATCTGAAACTGTCTCATTCAAATGTACGTGGATGATGCCAACTATTGAAGCTTCAAAAATGAAATCAATAGGCTTTTGACAGGAAATTATGTCAAGGAATATGGGGAGAAGTGGGAAAATAACTCAGAGGTGCAGACTAGCCATGAATTAATTGAATGGCAAAATAGGTTTAGAAGCGTTGCTCAATGCCGTCTTCCTGCTTCTATTTTCCAATGTTTGACTGAGATCAAGATTAGGGATGGAAGAATAATAGATAGTTCATGGGAAGCCAACCTGCACTATACTCCAGCTGAGGGTGACGCCTCTGACTGGGAGCATGAACTCTGAAGTTTATTGCCTTTTAGGGATACCAGCAGGTGCTGTATCATGTTAAAAACTTACTTGATGGCTTTTTTAAATGCATTTACACATCTGTTAATGGTCTTTCCCTCAGCCCATTAGAGTCACCCCAAACAAAACATAAAATCTTCGTAGCTGTCTCACCTTTCTCTTTTTCAAACACAATGTTAACTGAGAGTATGTGGGAGAGAATTGACACTGAGATACACAAGGAGCCTGAATGGAGTAAATCATTCTATTTCACCCCACTGGATATTATTCATGTGCAGGAGCTGACACTGATGATAGAGACGGGCTGTACAGTACCCAGACTAGGACCATGGCGTACTATACACGTACATGAGCTGGCACTATGACTCACAAATGCCATAAACTGCCAGACGGGAGTGAGTCATTCTAATCTGAATGCTCTGCAGTGTTTTTTTTCTGATGTGGTCAATGAACGAGAGTGAAATTCTGATCAAAGTTTAATTGTCACTTTATTGAGCATCTTCTGCATTGTGGCTATAAATATACTGCAATACATGCCCCAGCTCTGTGATTGATGCCTGTTCTCCAGTCTGTGTAGGCAACAACAACACCCTCCAAGGCCCCCTGCTGTTCCTATTTAATTGTTTGTCTAGAAGAGAAAAATTGCTTTTCACGCTGCAAGCTCTTCCCACGTGACTTTAATTTCTACACTGAGTTTTGTATTCTAATTTCGAGGTCTCAAAAACATGAGGTTTATCATGGGTGAAAGGAGTTAATTTTGCACCCTTCAAAGGCACAATCTTGATTTTTAATTTCCTCTTGTCATGTTCACTGCTGCAATAGGAGAATGCTGGCCTGTTCACAAGACTCAATCCAGCAGGCTGCTGGCTCCAAATTGGCTAGTGACTTTAAATGATGTTCTCATTTTGTCACAACTGGAATAAGTGATTTGCCAGAGTGTCAGGATTAATAGACCTTCCTCTTCCAACATGCTGACAAACTGAGATAGTGTAGTTTTATAGTTGGAAAAATGAACTGGTGGCTTTACCTCAAATGCCCCTGTCACAACAACTAATTAAACCAGTCTTGCCAATCCCACGCCTCATAAGTCAAGAGACAAATACTTAAAAATCAAGAGGTTTGTTTTTAAATCATAAGATTCCTTTCAAATATAAATCACAATAGACCAGCAAGGATGCATAGATGGGAAGTGGGTAGGGGGAAGGACTTTCACTTCAAAAGCCCAAGACCCATTTCCCCAAAGTTCAAACATTTTGATGTAACAAGGTACAGTTACAAGGAAATGTTTGGCTAAAACAAATGTGGATCCATTACAGGCACGGTCAAGAAATGTCTAATAAGCAATAGAGAAATGGCAGAGAAGTTAAATGATCACTATTGTCTGTTTTCACTCAAACAGATACCAGAAGTTACCCAAAATTAGAGGTGGCTATGGAGATAATTGATGCACTGGTGATTATGTTCCAAAATACTTTTATTCTGGAATAATGCTTGTCAATTGTTAAGTGACACTCCAGTATTTAAACACAGAGTGAGAGAGAAAACAATGATCTACATATCTGTTAGCCTTACATCAATGATAGGGAAAATGTAAGAACCTGTTATAAAGATGGGATAAATTGACACCTGGTTGATGATGATCTGGTTGGGTTTATTCAACATGGGTTTGAGAATGGGAAATCATGTTTGACAAACTTGTTGGAGGCTTTGAATTTGAAAGTGAATAAAGGAGAGCCAATGGTCATAGCACTCAAGGCTGGTTAAAAAGATTAAAGCACATATAAATGAACGTATTGGCATGGGTTAATTATTGGCTAACAGACAGAAAACAGAGAGTATGAATACATGGGTCATTCTCATGTTATCAGACTGTGACTTGTGGGGTACTGCAAGTATCAGAACTTAGGCTTAAGCCGTTCACAGTACATGTCAATGATTTGGAGTTAGGGATCAAGTGTAATATTTCCACATTTGCAGATGACATAAAGTTAAATGGGAATGGTGTTTTGTCAAGCTGCACAGCTGCACAACTTTATCTTGTAAAGTTGGACAGGCTTAGTGAATGGGTAAGGATGTGGCAGAAGTAATATAACATGGAAAAATGGGAGGTTATCCACTTTTGTAGGAGAAACAGATGTGTAGAATATTTCTTAAATAGTAAGAAATTGAAAAATTTCAATATACGAAGGGACCTAGGTACCCATGTTATTCAGTCACCAAAAGCTAGCATGTAGGTGTAACCATTAAGAAGGCTAATGGAATGTTAGCCTTTATTACAAGAGAATTTGAGTAGTGGAGTAGTGAAGTCTTGCTTCAATTGTAAAGGAGCTTGGTCAGACTGCACTAGGAGTACTATGTACAGTTTTAGTATCACTACCTCAGGAAACATGTTATTGCCATGGAGGAAATGTTCACCACAGATTTGTTCTCAGTTTGGGGAGGCTGGTCTATGAACAGAGATTGGACAAACTGGGCTTGTAATCTCTGGAGTTTCGAAGAAGAAGTGGTAATCTCATTGAAATCTACAAAGTACTTGAATAGATAAATATAGCCAATGCAGTTAAGATGTTTGCCCTGGATAAGGAGGCGGGGAGCACCAGGGGACACAATTTAAAAATAAGAGGGATGCCACATGGGTCCGAGCTGTGGAGAATTTTTTTTAAAACTTGGAGGGTTGGTGGACTTTTAGAATTCCCTCCCCCAAAGGGCTATGGAAGTTCAGTCTTTGACTACATTTAAGGTAGAAATTGATACATTTCTGATTAGCAATGGCACATAGTGTTTTGGGGATGGGGTTTGTGAAGGGCATTGAAGTATTTGATGGACCATGATCGTATTGAATGGTGGGACAGACTCGATGGACTGAATGGCCTACTCCTGTTCTTATGTTCCTACCTATATAGGCCCAGATATTATTAATAATAAATACCAACATCATATTGAATGGCAGGCTGTGATCCCCAGGCAGCAGTAACCAGTCTCTCAGAGTTCAGGAGTTTACCCAGCTCTAATTCCTTCATGCAAAAACTAATGTGCAGTGGGTTTACCAGACTCTCTCAGTGACACAGTCATGATGCAATTTTATCTTGTGCTCCTTCAGTTGATTTAGCAACCTCATTAGTTGCTTTTTTAAATCTCTAACAGGCCAGAGCTCCTCACTGAAACTATGTTACTGTGTCTGAATGTGCATTATAAAAGTCTTTGAAAAATTACTACCCATCATTTCAAATTGATGCTGAGTAGAACTGAATAGAGCAAGCTAGAATGAAGGAGACCAGGAGTGGACCAACGTGGAGCAGATTAGGATTAGCCTGGCAGTCTGATCCAAATTAGAGAAAAGTAAAAAAAAGCCAAGTGATGTCATATGACACATCCATTTGGCTGAGTTAGAACTTATCATATGAATAAAAACAGTACTGAAATAAATTAATTGATCTAGGGGATCAAATCAAAATTAAATAGTAGAGGGTAGCAAATCAAAAGAAACCTGAATGTCTAAATAAACTAAGATCTAATTTTTTAAAGAAATTGAATTAGGTAAAAAAAATGCAATTAGCGTCATTACAAAATAAATTATCACATCACAGGAGAAGCACTGATTGGTAAAAAGCTTTCGAGTCTTCATTTCAACAGTAAGATAAATTGTCTGATAAATAGAAATAGAGCAGGATTGTATCCTACTCCATGTGGAAACTCCGTGCGACCTCTCTTGCCTTGGATAATTACACATGTTAACAGTCTTGATTTAGTCTAGCATCTTGAACTATGGGTTTTTTCATGTAGGTGTCACGGCAGTGTTTCTGCAATGATAAGGATTGAGTGTTTAGATATTTTTAGATGTGGTCATCT
>JAHRHZ010000022.1:28830598-28862549 GCA_024137785.1 Ginglymostoma cirratum | reverse complement strand
ACACACACACACACACACACAGTTTCTCTCTCTGTCCTGCCCACACACTTCCTCCTTCCCTCACGCATGAACAATTTCTCTCCCTACCTCACACATCATGCCAACCCTCCCTCTGACATACACTTTCTCTGTCCCACATGCATAGCCTCACACACACACTGCGTAGCCTCAGGAGGCCCAATCTCTCACCTTCACTGCAGTTCTTCAGGGTCCTGGGCTTATACACAAAGTTGAGTATTGTCTTCCCTCAAACTCACTCTTGGATGTTTCCCAAGAGCCTGAAAGTAGGGAGGAAAGTTGTTGTGGGATTTCTGAGCAGGGAAGGGTGTGAGTGAGGTTCTTCCACACTGTGATGTTGGACCACTTAGAGCGATTCACATGTAAGGCATGTGCTATGCATGTCACATGCATGCATGAAACTCAAAACATCGAAAACACAAGGCAAAGATTGTTCTGTCAGCAAACAACCCAGGATACATCATCTTAAAAAGTGGACAGTGCCATAAACAGCTCGCCCTATACCATTCCTGCAAAACCCAACATACATTCAGGAAACAATATCTTTTGATTAGACACTTGACCACTTGTCTGACTCAAAGTTTGTTCAGTCCTCTTGTTTTTGGATGGCAGCAATTAGTAATGAACCTGCCTATTCCATTATCCCTTCTTCTGGACATATCTTTGAGTCTTTACTTGTTCTATTGCCATCCCCTTTCCTTGCACCATCATATCTTTTAGTATTTAATCTTTCATGTCTTCCATCCAATCACAAGCCTTCCTTTTTGTGCTTTTCCTCCTTCAATCTCTTTCCCTTTGCTTTGTCTGTCTTTGTTTTAAACCTGTTTGAATATCGAACCTTTTCCATTTCTGATGCATGGTCACTTGCATTTCTCTGCACAGATGCTGTCAGGCCTGCTGCATATTTCCATACATATGCATTTTTATTCATAAAACATAGTCCTAATGGATTAAAAAAGACTGCAAAGTGTCACAGGCATCTTTCGAGAACATAAATAGACTAAATTTCACTGTGAAATCATATCTCTCGTGATCAATTCATGAGAGTTTGGCATTTCTGACTGTTGAATTTCATTATGGATCAAATTACCTTCTATTCCTGATGGAATTTGAAAGTTGATTTATAACACATTCTGATTTACAAGTACCCCACGGCCCATAGTCCATTTTGCAAGATGTCCTGTTAAGGAAGGACCAAACAGCCTGTTTCTCTCGGGCTCTCATTCATTCTCTCTCTTTCTATGCAAAACTGACATTGTTGGCCCTAACCACACTGAGCTCTCTAATGATTCCAATATGCTGTTCTCCATCTCCTTACAGAGCTGTACTTTCACCATCAATTAATAAAATTGTTGCCTGTGCATTTTATTTGGCTTCTTTCTCCCATTGCAGGGGCCAAGCCTAGAGCAGAGCTTTTCTCTAGGTCCCATGCTCTTGATCAAGGTCAGGTCTACAGCTCATATTCCTAAGTTTCCTTGACTGAGACTAAAACTAAAACAAAGTTTCGTATTGACTCTAATCAGGATGTTATGGAATGATGCGTGGGATTTGATGAGAGAAAAAGAAAGCTGATTAAAATGACAGGAAAAACATTGACCGCAGACCAGCAGCAGCAAAGGCAGACCCCATGCTGCATCTCTCTGTGTTCTGTAGTCCAAGAACAGTCATGCTGTGCATTTAAGTACAGAAAGCAAGTTTTAAATAAATCAAAGTAACTGTCAGACTTGTTCTTCATTTCCAGGGAGCACCACTTCTAACAATATATCCCAGGAAGAAAAATGGTAAAACTGGTGAATGGGACAGGCTGATCTGACTCATATACTTCAAAATGGAGAACCGTTACAACCAGTATGTTCAATTCCAAGTATTACTGTGTTTTGTCACTGTTTTTTCCCTCTGGAAGTACTTTGCAATTACAGTTACACAAAAGAAGAGATACAGAGGGGTTGATTTATCTTGATTTGATATTAGAGTCTGAAGTAAATGATGAATTCAGAGGAGAGGAAAGAATTAAGGTCTCAAAAGTTGTCCCAACAAACGTCATTTGAGCATTTTCCCTCTGTCCCCTGTCTAATCTCAAGGCAGATGGATATCAGCCCAAGGTAAATGCTGACGTGTCAGGAAAGAGAAGGAAGGTCAGTACAGGAGAGAGCCTGCAGTCATTGGGATGAAGTCAGTCAGGAGGATCACATAGAATATGAGTTCCCTGATTGGGGCTGTTAATCTGGTCTAATCAGGGAGTCCTGGCTGACAGATATAAACAGGAGAGTCATGGAGTTCACTCTAGAAGCTGGCACAGATCTAGCTAGGTCAGTGTCATGTACTGTGCACATGTAAATAAATGGTGACTCAGTGATGGGATACTGGCCTCTGGGGAGTTCTTTCGGTGGTAATGACAGTAAAGCAAATTCCTGAAGAAATTTGCTCACAACAGTTGTCTTTGAGTTGGGGGTAAGCATTTCTGGCATCATGCCATTATTTGGGAAGCTTGACTCATTCAATCCTGCCATCGAAGACTGGGCCCAGTGTGTGGAAAGAAGGTGTTTTTTTTTCAGGGCAAATGATATCAGGGCAGATGAAAAGCAATGAGTAATTTTCCTCACAGGTTGTGGAGCCACAGCTTTTTCATTTAATAGAAGCCTAACTTTCCCTGAGGCACTGGATACTAAAACCTGTCAAGAGTTGACAGATTTAGCTAAGGACTATTACGACCCCAAGCCTCTCTGAGATACTATCATCTTATTCAGCTATTCGAGTGCCAGTGGAATCCATATCAGGATTTTTGGCTAAGTTAAGACAACGGGCAGAGGCATGTGATTTTGGTTTAACCCTAAGTGAGATGCTGAGGGATCATTTGGTACGTGGGATTAACGTTATGACTGCGCAAAAGCGCCCACTAGCTGGAGCCCAAACAGCCACTACAACTGGCTTTGTCATTAGAAAATACAGCAAGTGGAGTTTATGAGGGTATTCGGATGGAAGTGGACACCCTTGCCAGGCCAACAGAGCTTGGGAACACTACTTGAGTGAAGGCAACTGCATAACCTCACACAGGACATATCCTGAACAGAAGGACTCTAGGTCAGCCCACAGCAAAACCCAAAACACAGCCAAGCCTCAGCCAAACGGTTAAAACTTTCTTCGGGATCCGGGCCAGCAAGCCATTGTAGTTGCTGCCGACATGCAGACTTGAGGCAGCGAAATAGTCCCACTCGGCCTGAATTGAGTAAGAGAACTCATAAGCCAGTATCCAGGAGAGTGCACACCCTGGAAAATCTACCTACAGCTGATTTGGAACAGTCAAATTGCTTAGCACCATCCAAATCAGAACCAATCAAAATTAACATCTGGGTTAAATGGTCACCCACTCCTAACAAGCGTGAAGCCTAGTCCTCTGTAACAATGATTATGGAACCAGTCCTTACCAAAATTCACTCTGGACTTCAACCCTTAAGTTTGCATAAGATCTTAACCAGGTTGAGAACTTATACCAGTGAACCTTCACAGATTAAGGGTACAATTTTGATTCCGGTCCCGCATGAGAAACAGCTGGATCAGTTACCATTGATTTTAGAAAGAGGCTCAGGCCCAGCCTGGATTGAACGGAATTGGTTGAGAAAGATTCACGTTGATTGGCTCAACCTTTTTCAATTAGAAAATGGCTGCCTGAGTGAAGTCCTAATTACATACCCAGAACTTTTTCAGGAAGCTCTAGGAACTATCAAAGGGACCAAGGCCACCCTGCATGTTGACTAGGAAGCAGTTCCATGATTCTGCAAGGCCTGCCCAGTGCCAAGTGCCTTACGGGTATAAATAGATGCAGAAATCAGGAGGCTGGAAAGTGAAGGGATTATCAAACCAAACCAGTTTGTGGAATGGGCAGCACCAGTTGTACTGATTGTGAAGCCTGATGGGTCAGTTCACCTTCGTGGGGATTTCAATCAAATGGTAAACCTCTTTTCACAGCTGGATAAATACCCGATCCCTCACATAGAGGACTTATACTTGAAGCTGGCAAGAGGGGACTGTCTTTCACAAAGTTGGTCTTGATCTATGTGTACCTGCAATTGCAGTTAAATGAGGATTCCCAGAAGTAAACTACAATTAATACCCATAAGGGTTTGTACCAATATATGAGACTGCTATTTGGGGTATCATCAGCCTGTGCCATTTTCCACTGGATGATGGACAACATTTTACAGGTCTATCCCAGGTCACCATTTACCTGGATGATGTGCTATAACCAGGAAGACCAGAGAGGAGCATTTAGAGAAGTTGGACATAGACCTTAGACATTTGAAGGGAGAGAGTGGGACTGAGTTACACAGCGGCAGAGGGACTTACGGAGAGACTGAGGGTAGGACTATTATTCAAAATTTCAGGACCTGATCATGAAGATCAAACGGTAGCAGAAGCCTTGCATGTGTAGTGAACAGTTACCCGACGTGAATCTCGCTGAATTAGACAATTAGTGGCAAAAAGGCAATCTCACCATCCAATGAAGGATGATGGGCAGGTTCTTGAAACTGGAGATCCAATTTTAAGAAAAAGTCCTCTGACATTGAAGAACCAGCATGCAGATAAATAAGAGAGAGAGAGAAAGTGCTTCCAGACCACTTTTGACAAATAAATAACGTCCATAGCAACTGCGCCATCACGTGGAGTGTGGGAAATTCCAATAGGCCTCTAGCCATTATAGGTCTTTAAACAGACTTAATTGGCTACCCCAGGCTTGTGTGCAAGTGGAATATCCTCCAAACATTCCATACTGCCTCCAGTTTGGGATGGTACCCAGAAATTGGCACATTAGCCAACAATGTGAAATTATGTGACCATTTGCTTCCACATTCCTCCTGGATGGCTTAAAACTTCAACTCAGAATTGGAGCGACTGGGATTTAGGGAGTGAGTATATAGAGAGAAATAGGTACAGGCAGAGACAGCAAGACAGATGAGGGGTTCTTTAAAGAGAGAAGATGATTAACAATTCAATGGCCAATGGATTCAGCGTTGATAGACGGATAAGATTACTGTGTCAATGAAATATGTTCTGGAAAGAGAACATTCTGATTGAAGCCCCTTTCCTTCAGTTAACACACAATAATCAACCAGTCCAGACATGTTATGATACACCCAGCCCGGGGTAGGTGGGATTTGACATTCTGGCCTTGAGGTAGGGACATTACCACTGTGCTCCAAGAGCTCCAAAACACATTTTTATTCAATATGATCAAATATATTGCAACACTCCTCTGTGGGATTTGAACCTAGAGTTTTTGGACCTGAGGTAGGGACAAGGTACTAGCTTTGGCTAGTATCCGAAGTGAAATCTACAGCTTTACCTCATCCAGTTTCAAACTGACAACCTTTCTATGTCAGCAATGTGTAATAACTATCGCAGAACAGAAACACTGCAGCCTCCAGTTATAGTAATTTTCCTGATCAATCCATTCGGAGATGTTATTATGTACCTCCCAAGCAAATAGGATTTGATCCTGGGCCTCTTGGTCCAGAGGTAGGGACACTACTTGCTGTGCCACAAGAGCCCTAGTCAGTCTCTAGTTACAAACTCATTTACAAACTTAAGCTACATTTTAACTGCACCACAACTGAAACAGTGAAGATTATACAAGGTGATTCAGGGAGGCCATTTGCATACCTGATACAACAGCAGATTTCTCCTGACACACACTTTCCAACTAAATAAGATGTAGGCTGTGTCAGCCTCAAGACAAGGCATTCTATTTAATTATGTGAAATATATTTAACATTTCAAAGCAATCTAATCATGAAATGATGTGGGCTAAGATTAGCAATGAGGCATCGACAACTCAAATTCCAAGACCGTACACAGTTCTACCAGGCAATTCTATCAGCTAAATCTGAAATACTCGGTTTAATGAGATTCTGTCAATATAATATGATGAATCCGTCAGGGAAATATTTCTGGCACGGAAACAAGCAATAATGCCTCTTCGAAGCAATTTACTTCTTGCACATACAATTCCACGCTCCCATCAAATACTCCCAGGGCAGGTAGCATGGGTTAGGTACTGAGTAAAGCTTCTCTCCACCATTCTGTCAAACACTCCCAGAGTGGTACAACACGGGTTCAATACAAAATAAAGCTTCCTCTACACTGTCTAATCAAGCACATTAGACCAGAAAAACATTACCGAGACTAATGACACAGCCAAATTCAATTTCTTTACACTCCAAAAGCGGCAACAACGTGCATGTAAATAGTGCTTTTAATGTACAATCATTCCTCTGTATGCGTGAGGGTTCTGTCCCTGAGAATCCCTGCAAATGAAATTCACAAGTGCAGAGCTCATTTAAAAATAAGTTAAAAATCGCGATTTTTGCCCATGGATGTTGATTTTTCTTGTTACTTGCTTTTTTTGGCGCAGGTAGGGGAATTCGCGGTTTGTGATTTCACAGATACTCAGGATTGACTGTAGTTTAATATACATTGGCATTTCCCAGGAACATTATTAAACAAAATTGAACATAAAGCCACCTATGAAGGTCTCGAGGTAAGTGCTGAATAAGTGCTGCACAGATGTAGGTTCTATGTAACATGTTGAAGAAGGAAAAAGTGGTGGAAAGGTGGAGAAACATGTAGATGGGATTCCAGAGCATATTCCAGTCAACATTAGGCGAGGCTGGAAAAGGGGAGCGATTCCAATTAGGAGCGCTCAAAGGGCCAGAATGGTGCAATGCAGAGGTTTGTAGAACTGGAGGAGACTACAGTGATAGGGAGAGATCGGACCATTGGGATTTCATATCCCTCAAGGAGAACAGGTATATAAAGATAGACTATTTTCCCCGATTGACATATTCAGAAATAGGACGCTTTGCTTAAAAATTAAAGCCAGCCTTTACAGAAAAGAAGTTAGGAGGCACTTACACATATTCTAGGTGGAATCTAATTGCATTCCTCACCTCTGGGTGTGATTGGGAAGCAGGGGATCTGTATAATCTGCTGGAAAGATGTAGGGTGAAGTGCTTCATGTTTTTGAGGCCCCTCCTGGTCAAGTCAGGGACAGGCCAGGTCAGGGCAGATACCAAGTACCTTGTGAGGCAGTAGACAGCTTTTTTTTATTCTCTCTTGGGAAGTGGACATTGCTAGCTAGGTGAACATTTATTGCCTGTCCCTAGTTGCCCTTGAGAAGATGATGGTGAGCTGCCTTCTTCAACCATTGCAGACCCTGTGCTGTAGATTAACCCACAATGTCTTTAGGGAGAGAATTCCAGGATTTTGACCCAGCCACACTGAAGGAACAGTGGTATTTCCAAGTCAGGATTGTGAGTGGCTTGGAGGGGAGCTTGGAGGTGGTGGTGTTCCCATGTATCTGCTACCCTAGTCCTTCCAGATGGAAGTAGTTGTAGATTTTGAAGGTGCTATCTAAGGACCTTTGGTGAATTTAAGCAGTGCATATTATAGATAGTACACACTGCTGCTACTGAGCGTTGGTGGTGGAGCGAGGGGATAATTGTGAATGTGGCGCCAATCAAGTGGGCTGCTTTGTCCTGAATGGTGGGGGTGTTGAGCTTCTTGAGTGTTGTTGGAGCTGCGCTCATCCAGCCAAGCGGGGAGTATTCCACCTTCCTGATGTGTGCCTTGCAGATGGCGAACAGTCTTTTGGGAGTCAAGAGGTGAGTTACTCACGACAGAATTCCCAGTCTCTGACTTGCTTTAATTATTAAATCATAGAATCCCTACAGTGTGGGAAGAGGCCATTCAGTGCATCGAGTCTGCACTGACCCTCCCCGAAGAGCATCCCATCCAGACCACTGCCCCCCGCCGCCCCCACCCCCACCCTATCCCTGAGATCCTGTTTTTCCCATGGCTAATCCACCTGGTTTGCACTTCCCTGGACACTATAGAGCAATTTAACACGGCCAATCCACCTACCCTGCATATCTTTGGATGATGTGGGCATACTAGCTGAACAATGCAATCATGGAAACTAATGCCAAGAGCTCTCTTGCAACAGGATAATCATTGGCCTCTTAGATAAATCAGTCATTGAACTTCATTAATCAAAAGAGAATCTAACTCCAGAATGAGCAGCCAACATAATTGTGGATACAGATTGTAGGAACTTGTTCAAGAAGCATGACACAGCAAACGTTCTACTTAATGTGGAACATTCTCCGGTGAGTATTCATAACTTAAAGCACAGAACATTCAGCTGGAGGAGACAGACTTCTTATTTGAAAAATATAACGTATATGACAATTCCATACAATCTAATGCTACAGTATCTTGACACTGATGTGGTTCCAAAACTCCACATGAGAAAAGACAAGACTACCCAGTTTTTCCGCTGCCTCCACCTCCGCGCTTACTTCTTTAACCGTGAGCCTAACCCTCCCTCTACTGACTCCTTCTCCCACCTCCAACACAAGCCCTCCTCCTGGACACCACCCCAAGGCCTCCAACCCTCCCTTGACCTCTTCATCTCCAACTGCTGTCGAGACATCAATAGCATCAACCTCTCCACCCCTCTCACCCACTCCAACCTCTCCCCCGCAGAACGTGCAGCCCTCCGCTCCAATCCCAACCTCACCATAAAACTCGCAGACAAGGGACGCGCAGTTGTAGTATGGTGCACTGACCTCTACATCGCTGAGGCCAGGCGCCAACTCTCCTACACCTCCTCCTACCGCCCCCTGGATCATGACCCCACCCCCGAGCACCAAACCATCATCTCCCAAACCATCCACAACCTCATCACCTCAGGTGACCTCCCACCCACAGCATCCAACCTCATCATTCCCCAATCCTGCACCGCCCGCTTCTATCTCCTTCCCAAAATCCACAAACCTGAATGCCCTGGTCGACCCATTGTCTCCGCCTGCTCCTGCCCCACCGAACTTATCTCCACCTATCTCAACTCCATTTTCTCCCCCTTGGTTGAGGAATTCCCTACCTACGTCCGTGACATCACCCACGCCCTCCACCTCCTCCAGAACTTCCAATTCCCCGGTCCCCAACACCTCATTTTTACCAAGGATGTCCAGTCCCTACACACCTGCATTCCCCATGCAGATGGCCTAAAGGCCCTTCGCTTCTTCCTTTGCCGCAGGCCTGACCAGTCCCTCTCCACTGACACCCTCATCCGCTTAGCCGAACCCGTCCTCACCCTCAATAACTTCTCTTTCAATTCCTCCCACTTCCTACAGACAAAGGGGGTGGTCATGGGTACCCGCATGGGCCCAAGCTATGCCTGCCTCTTTGTAGGTTACATGGAACAATCCCTCTTCTGTACCTACACTGGCTCTAAACCCTACCTCTTCCTCCGTTACATTGATGACTGTATCGGCGCCGCCTCGTGCTCCCATGAGGAGCTTGAACAGTTCATCCACTTCACCAACACCTTCCACCCCAACCTTAAGTTCACCTGGACCATCTCTAACACCTCTCTCACCTTCCTGGACCTCTCTGTCTCCATCTCGGGCAACCACCTAGAGACAGATGTCCATTTCAAGCCCACTGACTCCCACAGCTACCTGGAATACACCTCCCACCCACCCTCCTGCAAAAATGCCATCCCCTATTCCCAATTCCTTCGCCTCCGCCATATCTGGTCCCAGGATGAGGCATTCCACTCCCGTGCATCTCAGATGTCCTCGTTCTTCAAGGACCGCAACATCCCCCCCGCAGTAGTCGAGAACACCCTCGACAGTGTCTCCCGCAACTCATCCCTCACACCCCGTCCCCGCAATAACAACCAAAAAAAAATCCCCCTTGTCCTCACGTACTACCCCACCAACCTCCGGATCCAACGCAACATCCTCCGACACTTCCGCTATCTGCAATCCAACCCCACCACGAAAGACATTTTTCCCTCCCCACCCTTGCCTGCTTTCCGGAGGGACCACTCCCTCCGCGACTCCCTTGTCCGCTCCGCACTCCCCTCCAGCCCCACCACACCCAGCACTTTTCCCTGCAACCGCAGGAAGTGCTACACCTGCCCCCACACCTCCTCCCTCACCCCAATCCCAGGCCCCAAGAAGACTTTCCACATCAAGCAGATGTTCACCTGCACATCTGCCAATGTGGTATACTGCATCTGCTGTACCCGTTGTGGCCTCCTCTACATCGGGGAAACCAAGCGGAGGCTTGGGGACCGCTTTGCAGAACACCTACACTCGGTTCACAATAAACAACTGCACCTCCCAGTCATGAACCATTTCAACTCCCCCTCCCATTCCGCAGACGACATGTCCATCCTGGGCCTCCTGCAGTGCCACAACGATGCCACCCGAAGGCTGCAGGAACAGCAACTCATATTCAGCTTGGGAATCCTGCAGGCCAATGGTATCAATGTGGATTTCACAAGCTTCAAAATCTCCCCTCCCCCTACAGGATCCCAAAACCAGCCCAGCTCGTCCCCGCCTCCCTAACCTGTTCTTCCTCTCACCTATCCCCTCCTCCCACCTCAAGCCACACCCCCATTTCCTACCTACTAACCTCATCCTGCCCCCTTGACCTGTCCGTCCTCCCTGGACTGACCTATCTCCTCCCTACCTCCCCACCTACACTCACCCTTACTGGCTCCATCCCTGCCTCTTTGACTTGTCTGTCTCCTCTCCACCCATCCTCTCCTCTATCCATCTTCTGTCCGCCTCCCCCTCTCTCCCTATTTATTTCAGAACCCTCTTCCCCTCTCCCATTTCTGATGAAGGGTCTAGGCCCGAAACGTGAAGCTTTCATGCTCCTCTGATGCTGCTTGGCCTGCTGTGTTCATCCAGCTCCACGCCTTGTTATCTCGCACTATCCAGCCTTACTCCAACAATGTGTTCATTGTAGAAAAATATTTCATTTCTCCAGCTTGCGCTACAGTCTAAAGAAAACAACAAGCATCAAACCAAACCATTTCTGAACTGACATGTACAGTCATGCCTTGGAACACAACCTTGAAGAACAGGTCAGTACTGCAATAGGACAAATTCCTTAATATGGGTAACAACTGCCTCTGGGCAAACAGCATCACTATTTTACTCAATCCACATGCTCCTGACAGGGAAGGAGAAACCGTCTAATTTCTCAGTGCATTTCTGCAGTTACATCAATGCAGTACCCTTCAGCAATACAAGCAGAGTGTCACTCTGACAGTGATTACCATTCTTTGGAATATGCACTTCACTATTTCAAATAACCTTCCATGTCTTTATTAAAAAAAAGCATTATCTTCATAGAACTGAAACCACACAGTGTGGGGATAGGCCATTCAGCCCAACAAGTCCACACCAACTCTCCAAAGAGCATCCCACCCAATTTCACACCCCCATATCTAATCCACCTAACCTCCACATCCCAGAACACTACAAGCAATTCAGCGTGGCCGCTCCACCTAACCTACACATCTTTGGACTGTGGGAAGAAATTGGAGCACCCAGAGGAAACTCACACAGAAACAGGGAGAATGTGCAAACTCCACAGGGACAACCACCCAAGTCAGGGATTGAACTCAGGTCCCTGGTGCTGTGCGGCAGCAGTGCTAACCACTCAGCCACCATGCCACCTGAAAGTTCCCTGAGACTTCTAAAAATGTCAGAGTGTTAAAAATAACTAATAAATCATATGTGATTCACTTTGCCATGTGAAATGTGCAGGGGAAGTGATTGTAAAGGTCAGGTTACAGGCTCTCCTAAATATACTTGAGTTATCACAGATGGTTTATCTGTCAGGATTCAGGAGTGGGATAACAGCTTAGGCAGTAAAGCATTGTGGAGCATTGTGGATCCTTGTGTAGGAACACCAGTGGGAGCTGATGCTCAGAGTGGAAAGACAAAATTTGGGATGAATTAAAATGAGTCTGGAAGATTTGCCTAGCTTTTGCTTTGGAGATAAATCTCCAGGAAACCTTGTACCATAAAGAATTGTGGAATTAGAAGTTTCCAGCCTGGGAAAGGAAAAGATCAGAAGTAGGCCATCAGAATCTGAGGATTATTTTCATTCTGGGATAAGCAAAAATCTATCTATATTTTAAAAACCCAGATCCTCAAATGAATAAGAGATATTATGCACATATCACAAAACATAGATCAGCTGAGGCAGAGTCTGAGTCAGGTGATATTATGTAGATGAAACAATGTTATATTCTGCAGTTGACACTCGCTGATAGCCGGGCTATCTGGTCAGAAGCAGGGGAATGGTGTATTGCTTGCCAATAGGCCTGATCAAAATAGGTTGGCATCATAACTGTAGACCCACACCACACTGACTGCGAAACCAGAAGTTGTGAGTGTTCCCACTGTTGCTGCATCTCTGACCAGCTTTCTCCATCTCCACTGACTGCCCTTCCTTGCCATCTCTCTGCTTCCCCCCAACACCGGCCCAATCGTCCTGTAGCTGCAAATTGCATAGTATGCCGAAGGCAACTGAGAGATGGACTTAGAGTCTCTAAGAAAAACCATTCCCCTTGTTCTACAAGTCCTCACTTTGTGGTGTAAGGTTGGACTACTGCATCACTATCAATTCAGCGTTACACGTCAGGCAATGACATCACCACGCGGGCTGTGAGTTTATTGCGTGGCAAAACACAGCCAAGGATCAGAAACACAATCTACATGTAAACATTTGCTAAACTAGAAACAATCCAATGCTGCTGTTTCAGCCAGCTCATTCCGTTGACCGGTTCACTCCCTGTGAAATTTCCCTTTTTAAAAGTTAAACAAGTTTTACAAAAAAAAACATGAAACTCCCGATGCTAACAAATCTTGCCCTCGCTCTAGGCAATATTCTGCAGAGAATTTGCTTATTGTCAGATGTGCTGTCATGTACAGAGAGTACAAAGGCACTCTGATTGAGAACTTCTTTCAATAGTGCTGTCTTCATTTGTGTAGAAGCTTCGTCTGTTCAATGCTTTTCTTTTCTCCCTCAGACAATCCCTCCCACTGTAGCACAGCAGTGTGTGCACATTGGTGAACCATTGTAAGCTTCTGCCTTGGCAGATTCTTTGGAGAAATAATCCATCAAACAAGTCAATCGAAATCCATCAATTGTTTTTGAATTTTCTTTGTCACGATCTTGCCTGCCCATTAAAGCTCTCAAGGACAGATATGTTATTGACTTGCAATATGAAACGTAGGAGCACAAACACAGCCTCACAGCATAGAAGGAGGGCCTTGAGATGGACAGTAAATCAGATTCAGACTGCTCCTGCCACTAAATATTGATGCTTGTTGGTTCACAGTTTCAGCCTGGAGCTGTAACAAGGTCTGTTATGTTAATGTTTCTCTGAATCAGACTTAGAGAAGCTGAGGATGTGACGCTTAAATCAGCCAATTTCTCAACATGTACTTTGCATGCTGGCATATTGAATAAAAAGCCATGGAGAAGGAGTGAAGGAGAGGGAACGAATTAGTTACTTAGCAGAAACTGTCTGACAGTGGCAGTTAACTGTCAATTAGCTTGAGTGATTGTCTGAATAGGTGCTAATTACTGTGAGCAGCTGAGTCAGCACTTTGAACTTGGGTATAGCAGTAAACGGTATGTGTTAACGCACAGAGTGGTTTTAAACGCAGAACTGTAAAAGTTGAGAAATCCTTGCAAGTGATCTGGGAAGAGGTGCTACTTTTCCTGTTCATTACTTGTAATGACTTAGATAAATATTTAATATGATTTTGCTATATCTTAATCCAAATCAAGTAATTAGTTAAAGGGCTACAAGATTAATTGATTAAACAGTCTAACTGGTTAAATAAATAAAACAAGGTTTTATAGGGATGGCATTCCAGGTAATGACTGTAACTGCTGTTTGTGAAGAGGGGTCTTCCGGACAACCATGATTGCATTAAGTGTCTGCATTGGAGAACTTCAGCTCAGAGTTGTTCTGCTCAAACCTGAGATGCAGGTGTTATGGGACATCAAGGATGGAGTGGAAATGCCAAACAGTTTGATCTATGAGGAGGTCACACCATGTCTCATAGGTCTGCTTGGTGGTCACGGAAACAATGATCTTATAGTCAGACAGGTAAAGTGAAGTCCAGATAGTGTGCAAGATGGCCTTTGTTCCTGTCCAACAAGAAGAGATTCTTGTACTTTTGTGGATCAGCACAAAGTCTGTTAAGAACTGAGCAAACAGAACACAGCTCTGTAATACACAAGTGCACCTAAATGGAAAGGAGTGAAAAGAAATATGGCAATGAGAGCAGACAGGGAGATAGATACAGTATCTTGGTGCTGCAACCAGGACTTTTGAAGGTTATTTTACCTGCTTAATGACAGGGTTAAATTCAACGCATAGCTAGAAAAGAACCTGCGGTGGTGAGCGCAGGAATTCAAATGTTTTAACACTAAACATGATTGGATTATTACTGCTGACTGCTTTCCATAACCTATCAGTGTCACAGCACTGGGGTAGAGGGCCCTCTTGTGGTGCAGTGGTAGTGTCCCTATCCCTGAACTGGGAGGTCTAAATTCAAGTCCCACTTGTTCCAGAGATCTCTGAACAAGTTGATTAGGAAAAATAGGCTTACAGCAGTGGGGTGTAAGTTCCCAGTTTGATTTTGAATTCAAAGAGGTTACCAAAGAATTAAACATAAGGAGCAGGAGTAGGCCATCCGGCTCCTCGAGCCTGCTCCACCATTCAATAAGATCATGGCTGATCTTTTTGTGGAGTCAGCTTCACTTACCCGCCCACTCACCATATCCCTTTGTTCCTTTACTGTTCAAAAATCTATCTATCTTAGCTTTAACAACGTTCAATGAGGAAGCCTCAACTACTTCACTGGGCAGGGAATTCCACAGATTCACAACCCTTTGGGTGAAGAAGTTCCTCCACAATTCAGTCCTAAATCTGCTCCCCCTAATTTTGAGGCTATGCCCTCTTGTTCTAGTTTCACCTGCCAGTGGAAACAACTTCCCTGCTTCTATCTTATCTGTGCCCTTCATAATTTTATGTGTTTTTACAAGATCCCCCATCATTCTTCTAAATTCCAATGAGTATAGTCCCAGTCTACTCAGTCTCTCATAAACTAACCCTCTCAACTCTAGAATCAACTGGAATTTAACCTCCCTGGCTGCACCTTAATCCAACTCACTTGCTAGTTTACATAGATTTACATACACAATTTACATTGATTTGCATACACAGTTTACATTGATGATTTGAGTTTGGGGCCACAGGTAATGTGTCAAAGTTCGCACATGACACTAAGATGAGTGGTAGAGCAAAGTGTGCAGAGGACACTGAAAGTCTGTAGAGGGAGATAGATAGGTTAAGTGAGTGGGCAAGGGTCTAGCAGATGGAGTACAATGTTGGTAAATGTGAAGTCATCCATTTTGGTAGGGCTAACAGGGAGATAGAGTATTATTTAAATGGTGAAAAGTTGCAGCACACTGCTGTGCAGAGGGACCTGGGTGTCCTTAGGCATTGATCAAAAAACATTAGTTTGCAGGTGCAGCAGGTAATCAGAGAATCATAGAATCCCTTATTAAGAAGGCAAATAGAATATTGAACTTCATTGCAAGAGGAATGGAGTTTAAAAACAGGAGGTTATGCTGCAGCTGTACAGGGTGCTGGTGAGGCTATTCCTGGAGTACTGGGTACAGTTTTGGATTCCTTACTTGAGAAAGGTTGGACTGGCACTGGAGGTGGTGCAGAGGATGTTGGTTAGGTCACTATGCAGAATCCTGTAATAAAATGTTTGTCTTATAGGGGAGGGTCGAGCAGATTGGACCTAAACTCATTGGAGTTTAGAAGAATGAGGGGTGATCTTACTGAAACATGTAAGATTCTAAGGGGGCTTGACAGGGGAGATGTTGAGAAGATGTTACATCATGAGGGTGAATTCCAAACTGAGACATTGTTTAAAAATAAGGGATCTTCCATTTTAGAGAGAGATGAGGAGGAATTTCTTCTCATCAAGTTTCTTTGGAATTGTTGTCCACAGAGGGCAGTAGACGCTGGGTCCCTGAATTTATTAAAGTTTGAGTTAATCAAATTTGTAATCGCGGCAGTAAAGGGCAAGCAGGAAAGTGGACTTAAGACCACAATCAAATCAGTCATGACCTTACTGAATTGAGGAGCACACTCTGTATGCTGACTCTGGCTCCTATTTTCTAAGATCCTACTTTTTCAGAGACAGTAATCCAATAACCAACGCTGTTGCTTTTCCCCACATCCAGTCATGCATCTAAGTCTCATTGTCAAACCGCTGCTGCATTACTAATGGGGCCTTGGTTGTGAGTTATGCAGGGTTAAAATAAATTGGTTAGACACAAAATCAAAGTTCCTTTGCCCTTGAGATGCATTCCAGTGCCTGATTAGCTTTCTAGCCAGCAGAATGATGTTGGCAGGATATTTTCAGTCAATGTTCAATAATCCCATCAAGGGTCCTTTTGTGCAGATTTATCCTACTGTTTGCACTCCTGCCACTTCCTGTAATATAGTTCTTTACTTTACATTCATTCACATGAAACTCCACCTGGGATTATACAAGCAATCACTCTGGACATTTTTTTCAAGGATTCCCTTGAATCCAGTAATTAACCAAAGTATTGGAAACAAATTTGCTTCTATATGATGCAGTTGGCTGGAGAGGACTCATTAAGTCCTGGCAATAGGCTACTCAATTTACGGAATAGGTGGGGTATTAAATGGATAAGGAACTAGGTTTGTTTGTGGAAAGTAGCAATAGCATAAATAGGGAAGCCTCCTCTCTCTCGTTCTCATTCTCTTATCCCATCATTGGGTGTTCTAGGGGAAGTCTGTGGAAGTCAGTCCCTAATGTCGTCTGACTCTTTGCTTCCCTTTCCCTCTTTAAGACCTTCTGTCAGCTGTAAGTTCATGGCCAGCATTTGGGTGGTCTTTCTTGTGTCTTGTTCACTTTGCTCACACCTCAGTGAAAAGGTTTTGAACTGTTTCAATCTGAAAGGTGTTTCTTCTAAAAGAAAGCAAGTTGCTGTTTAGTGCTGACATTCTTGAAAAAGTTTATTTTACATATAGAGCTACAAAACACAGAAACAGACCCTTCAGTCCAACTCATCTGCGCCAACCAGACATCCCAATCTTACCTAGTCTGATTTGCCAGTATTTGGCCCATATCCCTCTAGAATCCCATCCAAATTCTGTGATAGGAATTTGACTTAGGGGTATGGAATTGGAATGGAGTCATCCTCCCATGAAACTGAGCACCAAATCCCGACACCAAGGAATGGGAGACGGATAAACCTTTTTCACTGTACCCCACAAAGGGAAGGCTTATTTCCCTTCCTGCACCAGCCCCAACCCCCCAGTGCCTGACACAGCCCCTGACTTGTTAGGCCTATGATGAAAAATTAAGGAAGCCATCAGGAAAGAGGAAACCTCAAGATGGGCAAATCGAAATTTCGAGATGATTGATTTTCATTCTATCATCAAATTTTAACAAACAACTGTTAAAATGAGAAAGGACCAAATTGCCGCAGATGCTGGAATCTGTACTGAAAACAAAAAATGTTGGAGGTCGTAGCGGGTCACAAAGCATCCATGGAGACAGAGCAAGCTAATGATTCGCGTCCAGATGACTCTTCATCAGAGCTCTAATGAAGAGTCATCTAGACTCGAATCATTAGCTTGCTCTCTTTCCATGGATGCTGCCTGACCTGCTATGATTGCCAGCATTTTTTCTTTTCACTGTTAAAATGAGGAAGCTGGAAATAAGGAAGAATATTGGGAAATGGGGGATGCTTTTCACCCAAATAGGAGACAGCTGTTAAAAGGTAAGCTGTGAGAAGGATACAAAGGGAACATTTTAGAAACCAGGAAAGGATAACTTTTATAAAAGGGGAAAAAAAAACTTGTGTACGAGAGGAAATTAGAAGGAAAGTGAAAAACATACAGCAGAGGTTCTCCATAAAAGTTGGAAAAGTGTATTTAAAGTGAGGAATAGTCCCTTTGAGGGTGAGAAGAAGACCAGTTTGAAGCAATTAGAGCGGGACAGCAGTGTGTGGAGTCATTTGACCCTGCAATAACTATTATAACCATCAACAAGATCTGTAAAACATCCAAATCTGGTGGAAGGTGTGAATTGTCTCATTCATAAAAATGTGTCCAGCATTTTGTGACAGGTGTAAGATATGTTCTAGAAAAGATAGAATGGACTAAAATGAGTAAAAATTCCTTGTGCTCAGAGAAGATCAAAGTGCAAGACAATTCACCACAGATGCATGTGAAAAAGAGCCAACCAAGAAATATCTAAGGTATTTCCAAACTCCCAGCCATGGTAGGCATGCATGTTCATGACATTAGAGAGGGAGCTGTGATGCCACAGCTTGCACACCTTAATTCAGACAGCACACACAAGCAATTTAACAGACCACATGGATACCATCAGAAAAGCTGATTCTTTTATCTCAGTGAAAAGGAATGGGCAATATGCATTATATACCAAGATTGACACTGCTGCAAATGAAAACGAATCCCTTTCTGCATCTTCCACAAGATATTCTCAGAGAATTGGCACTGTGAAGTACAGTCCACACATGATGGATGAACTGCTTAAAATGGGCATGACAGATTATAGCACCGTCTTCTTACTGCTACCTCAGGCTCACAGGGCCATCACTCAATCTAGCCCTGCCATTGCCATCACATCTCGCTGAGGTTAATGGATAACAACCTTTGGGATGATGTGTACTATCTCTACTTTTGGGTTCATACCCGCCTCATCCCCAACAACTACTAACTTTCCTGCCGTCTGTCCTTCCTACCTATTCCCTTGTGGCATCTCACCACCTCTCCTGTCATTCTTGATCACTGACTGCTCTTGCATCCGCTTATATCATACCCAATCCTTCAGCTGAGAAGTTTGAGATGAGCTGGAGGTAGCAGCAGACATCAGATCCTGACAGGCTAAACCAGTTTTAGAGACACCTGCTTCCAATTGATCAGAATTCAGAGAAGCCATCTTTCATTGACTGTAAATTTGTTTTACTACAGAAAGAAAGTGACCCCTGCTGATTCACAGAAGCAAATGCAGCTTCTTTTTGGTTTGTTTCTCTTTGTTTAGCTCTGTTGTCCAATAAAAGTTAACATTTTCAGCTGAGTAACGGCTTTCCGTCATGCCCCCACATTGAACCGTGACAAGACAATGTGTCATAACAAAGAGAGTAGCACTTCCTTAGACAAGGCTCTAACAGGGAACAGCATTAAGCATGTCTAGCCTCTGTCCTTATGTTCCTGTAGCTGCAGTTACATTTAAAGTCAATCGGACAGGTGATAATGTAAAGTAAGACGACATTTATGAGTAAGAGCTTCGACTACAATTGCGGTGCCACCAACCCCACCTATGTGCCCTCAAAAAGAATCTGTTACATTTTCCTCCCATTACATGTTCAGTGAAGGGCTGTTCAATGCTGCCAGTGATTGACGTGGTGCCAATAGCAGAAATCCCAGAAGGTTCCAGCAGTGGTAAGTACGTGTGCTGCGAGTGAGTACAAGTTAGCATGGCTGCAGTGCCATTGAGGCACAGTGCATAATGAGGTAAATGACGGTGAATTGAATGAGATAACTCACCAGAGTTCACAGAGTGAAACCCTCCATGGAACTCCTCAAAATTGAAGCTTAGCTGATGTTTGGTAAAATTCACTCCATTGATTCTTAAGGCCATTCAACATTTCCTGGGCAATTTCCATTTCAGTAACCTCAACAAGATTTCCTGAAACAATTGAAGGTGGCAACAATTTATTCGCAACCAAATCTTTTCCAATTAAAAGTTAGTCACTATCAATAGACAAATTATGAACGCACTAACAATTACATGATAGGTAATTAAGTCACATTTTAACTTAACTGTACACAAAGGAAAACGTAAACATTTCATCAATACCCTCATATCAATACATTTTTATTAAGCAAACGTTCTGAAGAGAAATTCACATCACTTGCCAATATCAGGAACTGCGCTGATCCCCTATCTCTAAGTACAAAAAGTGACTTTCCAGCTTCACCGGACAAAAGTAAGGACATTTCATCTTTAAATAATTTCCTGCACCCGGATCTACTTTATCAGTAAGGACATGAGAACGCATCGGTTTGTCATAAACAATACTTATTGGTACAGTATTTTCTGGAGAAGCGCTGTGCAACTGTGTCTTGCTTTTCATTTTCTAGCCTTCAGCCTCACATACCCCTTTCTATTACAAAGATAACATGTTGATCCCTTTTACTGAAACTTATCTTCAGCTTTCTTATTACTACACTTTCCTCACTAGGCTCAGGTTTCTTATCGCTCTGGTTTCTCTTTGAGATCCCACACAAAGGACTCTTACTGACATGCTGGTGAGATAACTCTCAGTCACCTGCCATTACTGCAGCCTCCCTTGCCTTAGAAACTTTGTGGTCTTCCAGGTAAGATCTTATTCTGAAATGAGCACAGTTATAAATTCTCCATCAGCATCACCTCTTTACGGTTTTCAAAGGTTTGTTCAATATGCATTGACTGCAGCAGCTATGAACTTCATTCTTTTTCACTAGAAAATACCACAAAGATTTACTGTTTCTCCCAAGTTTCTGTTGCTAACTAACTCGTTGGCATCAAGATCAGCACTTTTCACCATATCATCGTCACCAGACTGTTAGTCTGAAAAAGCTGAGTGTACCTCCAAAGATTTTCCAACAAATTCAGTGTGCAATATAAAGGGCTAATATTTTAAGGCTACTTCAGCTTCAGGAATGACACAGAATACACATCAAATTCCTCACAAAGTTTAGGCAATAAACAAATAATCATTGCCAACTGAAGAGCGCAAGGTAAGTCTTAGGCATCCTCACATTTTATCATTATCTCCTATTCAAGTAACACAGGCTTTTCTCTTCCTGGTTCAGTTTTTCTTTCTTCTCCTTATCCTTGAAATTCAAATTTGCCCTTTTTTTAAAATTTCTGTCTCTAACCTTGTTCACTCCCCCTTCCTTTGGAATAATAACTCTAACTTTTGCATTTCTCTATTTCTTTTCTACTCAAGTTATTTCATTTGTAATTGAAGTTAACCTAACTCAACTTGGCCAGAAATCTCATAACACCAGGTTATAGTCTATAGGTTTATTTAAAATCACAAGTTTTCAGAGTGCTGCTCTTTAATAACTGACAAAGGAGCACTTTTCCAAAAATTTGTGATGTTATATAAACCTGTTGGGCTACACCTGATGCCGCAACACTTCTGACTTTGTCCATCCCAGTCGTACACGGCATCTCCACACCATAACTCAACTTGAATGCTTTCAGGATCATTCTTTTCTCACTGAAGATTCAATGCTGAGACAATTCTTCACGAATCGCCTCCTTTTTCACTCCCATTTCCAAAGCAACTCCTAACTTACCTTGTGAATAGGCAAAGCGCGCACTGAGCAGGAGCAGACACAGGACGGCTGAGTAGGTGAGGTAATATATTTGGGCGGTTGCTTTACCCGAAACACTACATAGGTAGTGTCTCCCACCCATCCTCCTCCTCTAACCAAGAAAGAAAGTTCAGAGCGCCAATTTGGTAAAGTTACTAGTTTTTTTTCCAATAGTCTGTTTGGCAATTCACAACAGTGGGAATGGATGTTAGGGAAGTTGCATGCTCCTCCTGTAGAATGTGGGAGGTAAGGGTCACCACTAGTGTCCCCACTGACTTCATCTGTGGGAAGTGCACCCAACTCCAGCTCCTCGGAAAACGCTTTAGGGAACTGGAGCTGGAGCTGGATGAACATCGGATCATTCGGGAAGCTGAGGGGGTAATTGAGAGGAGTTACAGGGAGGTAGTCACACCTCAGGTACAGGAAAAAGGTAGATGGGTTACAGTCAGGGGACGGAAAGGGAACAGGCAGACAGTGCAGGGATCCCCTGTGGCCATTCCCCTCAATAACAAGTATACCGTTTTGGATACTGTTGGGGGGGGGGGACTTACCAGGAGTAAGCCATAGGGTACAGGTATCTGACACAGAGTCTGTCCCTGTTGCTCAGAAGGGACGGGGGGAGAGGAGGAGAGCATTAGTCATTGGGGACTCATTAGTTAGGGGGACAGATAGGAGATTCTGTGGGAACGAGGGAGACTCGCGGTTGCTGTGTTGCCTCCCAGGTGCCAGGGTCCGTGATGTCTCGGATTGTGTTTTCGGGATCCTTAAGAGAGAGGGGGAGCAGCCCCAAGTCGTGGTCTACATAGGCACCAATGACATAGGTAGGAAAGGGGACGGGGATGTAAGGCAGAAATTCAAGGAGCTAGGGTGGAAGCTTAGAGCTAGAACAAACAGAGTTGTTATCTCTGGTTTGTTACCCGTGCCACGTGCTAGTGAGGTGAGGAATAAGGAGAGAGAGCAGTTGAACACGTGGCTACAGGGATGATGCAGGAGGGAGGGATTCAGATACCTGGATAATTGGGGCTCGTTCTGGGGCAGGTGGGACCTCTGCAAGTGGGATGGTCTACACCTGAACCAGAGGGGTACCAATATCCTGGGGGGAAATTTGCTAATGCTCTTCGGGACGGTTTAAACTAATTCAGCAGGGGAATGGGAACCTGAATTGTAGCACCAGTGTACAGGAGGCTGAGAGTAGTAAGGTCATGAATAAGGTTTCAAGGTCACAGGAGTGTAGGCAGGAGGCAGGAAGGTGGTTTGAGGTGTGTCTACTTCAACGCCAGGAGCATCCGGAATAAGGTGGGTGAATTTGCAGCATGGGTTGGTACCTGGGACTTCAATGTTGTGGCCAGTTTGGAGACATGGATAGAGCAGGGACAGGAATGATTGTTGCAGGTTCCGGGATTTAGATGTTTCAGTAAGATCAGGGAAGGTGGTAAAAGAGGGGGAGGGGGGTGTGGCATTGTTAGTCAAGGACAGTATTACGGTGGGAGAAAGGACGTTTGATGAGGATTTGTCTACTGAGGTAGAATGGGCTGAGGTTAGAAATAGGAAAGGAGAGGTCACCCTGTTAGGAATTTTCTTATAGGCCTCCGAAAAGTTCCAGAGATGTAGAGGAAAGGATTGCAAAGATGATTCTGGATAGGAACGAAAGTAACAGGGTAGTTGTTATGGGGGACTTTAACTTTCCAAATATTGACTGGAAAAGCTATAGTTCGAGTACTTTAGTTGGGTCAGTTTTTGTCCAATGTGTGCAGGAGGGTTTCCTGACACAGTATGTAGATAGGCCAACAAGAGGCGAGGCCACATTGGATTTGGTGCTGGGTAATGAACCAGGCCAGGTGTTAGATTTGGAGGTAGGTGAGCACTTTGGTGACGGTGACCACAATTCGGTTACGTTTACTTTAGCGATGGAAAGGGATAGGTATATACCGCAGGGCAAGAGTTATAGCTGGGGGAAAGGCAATTATGAGGCGATTAGGCAAGACTTAGGATGCATAGGATGGGGAAGGAAACTGCAGGGGCTGGGCACAATTGAAATATGGAGCTTGTTCAAGGAACAGCTACTGCATGTCCTTGATAAGTATATACCTGTCAGACAGGGAGGAAGTGGTCGAGCGAGGGAACCGGGGTTTACTAAGGAAGTTGAATCTCTTGTCAAGAGGAAGAAGGGGGCTTATGTAAAGATGAGGCGTGAAGGCTCAGTTAGGGTGCTTAAGAATTACAAGTTAGCCAGGAAAGGCCTTAAGAGAGAGATAAGAAGAGCCAGGAGGCGACATGAGAAGTCTTTGGCAGGTAGGATCAAGGAAAACCCTAAAGCTTTCTACAGGTATGTCAGGAATAAAAGAATGACTAGACTAAGATTAGGGCCAGTCAAGGACAGTAGTGGGAAGTCGTGCGTGGAGTCCGAAGAGATAGGAGAGGCGCTAAATGAATATTTTTCGTCAGTATTCACAAAGGAAAATGACAATGTTGTCAAGGAGAATACTGAGATACAGGCTATTAGACTAGACGGGATTAAGGTGCATAAGGAGGAAGTGTTAGCAATTCTGGAAAGTGTGACAATAGATAAGTCTCCTGGGCCAGATGGGATTTATCCTAGGATTCTCTGGGAAGCTAGGGAGGAGATTACAGAGCCTTTGGCTTTGATCTTCATGTCATCGTTGTCTACAGGAATTGTGCCAGAAGACTGGAGGATAGCAAATGTTGTCCCCTTGTTCAAGAAGGGGAGTAGAGACAACCCTGGTAATTATAGACCAGTGAGCCTTACTTCGGTTGTGGGTAAAGTGTTGGAAAGGATTAGAAAAGATAGGATTTATAATCATCTAGAAAGGAATAATTTGATTAGGGATAGTCAACACGGTTTTGTGAAGGGTAGATCGTGCCTCACACACTTTATTGAGTTCTTTGAGAAGGTGACCAAACAGGTGGATGAGGGTAAAGTGATTGATGTGGTGTATATGGATTTCAGTAAAGCATTTGATAAGGTTCCCCATGGTAGGCTATTGCAGAAAATATGGAGGCATGGGTTTGAGGGTGATTTAGCGGTTTGGAACAGAAATTGGCTAGCTGTAAGAAGACAGAGGGTGGTGGTTGATGGGAAATGTTCATCCTGGAGTTCAGTTACTAGTGGTGTACTGGTCGCCGCATTATAGGAAGGATGTGGAAGCATTAGAAAGGGTGCAGAGGAGATTTACCAGGATGTTGCCTGGTGTGGAGGGAAGGTTTTATGAGGAAAGGCTGAGGGACTTGAGGCTGTTTTTGTTGGAGAGAAGAAGGTTAAGAGGTGACTTAATAGAGACATACAAGATGATCAGAGGATTAGATAGGGTGGACAGTGAGAGCCTTTTTCCTCAGATGGTGATGGCTAGCATGAGGGGACATAGCTTTAAATTGAGGGGTGATAGATATAGGACAGATGTCAGAGGTAGGTTCTTTACTCAGAGTAGTAAGGGCATGGAATGCCCTGCCTGCACCAGTAGTAGACTCGCCAACTTTAAGGGCATTTAAATGGTCATTGGATAAACATATGGATCATAAGGGAATAGTGTAGGTTAGATGGGCTTCAGATTGGTTTCACAGGTCGGCGCAACATTGAGGGCCGAAGGGCCTGTGCTGCGCTGGAATGTTCTATGTTTTATGTTCTAACTTTGCTGCTGCAACCTTCAAACTAACCTGTGTTAACTGTTGCACAACACAAACATAGAAGTTTTCTCAAAACACACTTGAGCATTCAAAGTGGTCCATGTCAACTTTGCACCAAATACAACAAAAGTTAATGTGAAATCTTATTTCTTTAAACCCTAGGACATCCCAGTGTTCCCATTGTTATAACAGAGGGGCTGAGAACCTTTTAGTAGTTTCAACGTCATCAAACATTTTTGCTGATATTAGTTCAAGCTACTTAAATCATGTGGGGAAAGTTGCCAATGAAAAGTCTTCAGTATGAGATCAGCCCAATCTTAATAAAGAGTGTCTATGCTTATTGTATAGTACTTAACAGCTATTACATTTGAAATACATGTCAGTCTCTTGTTTAACATAACAGTAAATCCCAATTACTATCATTGAAACATTCTTAACATCTTCGGTAGCAAACACAGAATTGGCACCAAACTCATTAGCTCTTCTCAGGAACAGTCCTATTCATCCTGATGGTTGGTACTTATCTCATCATGTCAGTTAACCCTTTAAGGCACAAGCTAGCTTGTTACAATACCCATTTTACAACATCAAGGTTCAATTCTACAAGAGTTTGTCATGATTCCCAAATGTAGTGGTTACTTAAAAAGAAATGAGATTCCAAACCATGGATAGAGAGGACCAAAAAAAATCATATTTTAGGATATTTAATGTACACAAGATTAAGAGGTGCAAAATAGGGAAAGAAAGACATTTATGCAACGACTGGCTGACCGTACTCTCAGAAGGTAAGAGGGCTACTATATTTTGAAAGGATTGTTGAACAGTTAGTTTGTTGAGTTGATGACCTGGGACTTGGGCTCCGATATAATTCACAACTTCTCAGAGATGCTATGAACCATGTCTACTAATGGAATAGGTTCAATTCCACCAAAACTGCTGAAGATTTGAGATGCCCACTGCTACCAAACACACATATCCCACAGCAATGGAAATTTATGGAAATATGAATAGGGATGGCAACGCCAGAATCAGGTCGCACACACCATTTTTAAAGGACTCCAAACTCACTCCAATTCACAAATATCCATGCCTAAATCTCTTTACCTAAGGAGGATACATTACCTTAAAGGGGGTGTGAAAGGAAGATTTACTAGATTGAGGATGAATCAGTTGTCCTATGATGAGAGAATGAGCACAATGTACCTATCATCTCAGGACTTTAAACAAATGAGATGACCCTGTTGAAATGTGCAAAAGTCTTCAGGGGCTTAACAAGATAAATACTGATAGGCTGTTCTCCTAGTTGGAAGATCTAGGATTAGGGGACAAGATCACAGGATAAGGGGATTGTCATTAAAAACTGAGAAGAGGAGAAAATGTCTCCATTTTGAGGTTTGTGAATTTTTGGAATTTGGAAGTAGTATCAAAACTAAATAGCCTACAACTATTCCTATTTCTTGTGTATGTTTATGTTGTATATTTCTTCTCTTTGTGCTTGCTCAATAAATAGGTATCAAGCCACCAAACCTTTTTATAAGAGGTTATTCAACACAAAAATATATAGGTTCATTTGTTCAGAGTTTAAGAAGTTGATGGCAGTGTTACATTGTTGGAGCACTTTCACACATGGCTGAGTTGGTAGCTTCCTCAAATAAACTGAGTCTAAGGGCTGGATGTTCATGGGGATGGAAGGTATCTTCAATGAGCCAAAATGGCACGGAAAGGCCGATCTGAAAGTCCAGCTCTCAAGTCCAGCATCAGCCACTTTCACAGCAAGGGAGTGGGGATAAGTCCTAGTTTGCAATTGTAAAAGCGTATTTGTCTTTAAACAGAAGCAATTTTCATTATTTGGTTCTGAAAATCATGACTCATTTAGATAAGAACAATGTTGCCAGAGTGTTTTGGCAAGGTAGTGTATTCTTTGTGAGAGGTAAGAGACCCTAATGAAAGAGCAAATATGCAGTTTGAGATTTGCACTTTGGCAGAGGTAAAGTGTGCTTTGAGATTCTTGAAATGGACATAAATGCGCATTAAACATGGGTAAACTGATTGTATCCATCACACTGTCAAAGCATTTAAACTCGCATGTTTAAAAAATTTCTTAAAAAGAAACAGTCTAAAGATTTTGAGAAGATTTGTAGCTTCGGTTGTGGATGAGGTTGTAGACGTGCTTGCCAAGCTGATGGGTTTGGTTGCAAACGTTTCGTCACTCTGCTAGGTAACATTGTTAGTGCACCCTATGCCTCGGTTTGCTGGGCTGGTTGACATTACTTGACATTACATACACTGTTTTTCAGTGGTTTGCATATTGTGTCCAGTCCAATGTAAATAACAAGCATATAAAAAACAAATGGGACAGAACACCAATGTTTCACCAGAGGCGCGCTGATGATGTTACCTAGCAAGGTGACGAAACATCTGCAATCAAACACACTGGCTCAGCGAACAAGTGTACAACCTCAACGAAACAGTCTGTTGGGACTGATGCAATTTCAATTGATGATTGTTGGCACAATCCTAAGAGTTATCATTGCAGGATTTGTGCTGCATTACTGATTTCAAAACCATTTATTGTCACAGTGTTGTGCCTGTAATTTATGGGACGTTAGGGTGGCTGGCTGGTTAGTGGTTCCTAAGGTCTGTCCTTCATTGACACTAGACGAGTTAACATGGAGGATATGTCAGCAAAGGAAGGTGGATGAAAGATCATTAGAAGGCACAAATTGGCACTGAGTTGGCACAGGATTATAAAGAACCATGGCAGAGTATGGGCATTAGCATGAATGAGGGGAGGGGAGTGAGGATGACTGGTGTGAGAGGATAAGGGTGTGCTTTTGCAGTTTTTTTGTAGTTGGAATCAAAACCCGTACCACTGGGATGGGCCTTTCACATGCACAGAACAGATCTGCATTTTGCAGGTTCTGCATTGTTTCTCAGGGAGGGAGGGGGGTGGTAGGTTTGACTCCAGTATAAACATCCACCCCCTGCTGGTTTGAGATATTTCCTGCTGTTTTGAATAGTTTTCTGCTGGTTTGAGTCACTTTCTGTTATTTGCAAAGAGAACTGCTCTGCCACAGAAAACAGTGGTCAAATTTACTCCAGAAAAGACTTCACCAACTACTCTTTAACCTCAATCTATGTTATTCTACGGCAATAAGATCTCAGCCTTAAGGGAAAAGATCACCTTGCATCCAGTTGGCACCAACACAGAAGGTTCCACATTGTATATTATGCAGTGTGACATTCTCCATCCTTATACCTTGCTGCATTCTCTGAGTAAATGCGACCAGTAACGTTGAAGATTTAACTAGCTCATTTTTAAAAAGTGTTAAAATTACATTTACATCCAAAATTTCCATATTCCAAGATAAAAAAAACCTCTTTACTTAACTAAAGACTGGGAAGTAATTATACCATGGAATGTTAATTGGCATCTCCAGTGACAATCTGTCAGAACTCAGAGTGTGTATTTAAATATCTGTCAGTATATTCACATTCATTATTTCAAGGGATACTCATGTGCTCAAGAACAGGAAAATATGCAGCAGTGAGAGACATTCATTAATAGCAGAAGAACAGAGCTGGTGAGCTTACTCTCTGTGACGCATCACAGCACCTACAGTTGTGAGAGAGCTGACTCCTTCAATACTGTCCTAAACATGGCAGTTTGACACATACACTGTAATTACTCCAGCAATCTTTACATCTGTGCTGCTTTAAAACTGCAAAAAACATTGTCAAGTTCCCCATCATCTCCTTGAGGAGAGCGATGTGCAGCAGATGTCAAAGGATGAAAAGGAGTAACAGCCATCAGCTGAACTCTCTCACTATTTCTCAAATGTACTTTTATCAAACTGCATTTGGAAGCTTGCTCATGTTCTTTGTTGAAATGAGAGACTAAAGTGTATAATATACCTGAGAAGGACGGACGCCAGCAAGTTTGGCCGAACACTCAGCTGGACTGATCCAACAATCTTGAGCAGGACGTCTTCATCATCCTTCTGAGTTGAGTTATAAGGCTGACTTTGAGTGGTGGCAGTTTAAGCATGGTATCACTATCAGGGAAATGTAACCCCACTCAAACATACAGGCTAGAGGGAACCTGATATATTCGCAACCTCTGTCCACCTCAACTGGGACTGAAGGTGGTCAACAGAAATATATCACCTTGCTCAAGGATTCAAATAGAGAGAGCTAAGCAATCCCACAACCATACAGTGAGATATAAGTTCTGCAGGTCTGCCCCATGCACTCATAAATTGTGGGAGATACTTAAACAACTCACTGAGGGAGGACACTCCACAAGTTAACCCATCCTCAACAATGGGGGAATCCCACCACTTCAGCGCAAATGGCAAGGCTGAAGTATGTACAAACATATCCAGTCAGAAGTGCCAAGTGGGCGCCCATCTTGAGAAGATTTACGACTAGTATTTTAATAGGGCAACCATGTGTGTGCATGAAAGCTGAGCTGGCATGAATTGGGAAATAGGGCTAGGAGATAGATCAATACAAATGCAGTGGAAGACATTTAAGGGGATATTTTAGAATGCTCAGAATAAATATATTCCAAGTATATGGCCTACGATGCATGGTTAACTAAAGAAGTTAAAGCAAGTATCAAACTTAAGAAAGTGAAGATAACCGCACAAGAATGGATGGCACATCAGGTGACTGATCAGCATTTAAAGAACAGCAGAAAATGACAGAAAGATTAATTAGAAGGAAGAAATTAGCAAGCGAGAAATGTAAAAAAATTGAGAGTAAAACCATCTACAGATTTCAAAGGAGGAAAAGAGTAAATAAAGTGTTGGTTCTGTTGAAACGAAGAATGAGGAGTTTTACTAAGTTATAAGAAAATGATGGATGAAATGAATAAATATTTTGCTTCTGTCTTCACTACAAAAATCATCCCAGGAACAACCGGGAACTCTTAAAAGGAAGAAAGAAGCTTGTTGAAATGACATGTCTCCAGGTCCTAATGGACTTCATCAAGAGCCTTGAAAGACGTAGGTAAAGAGACAGTAGATGTGTTTGGTGTTCATCTTCCACAATTCCCTAGAGTCAAGAATGGTCCCGTTAGAGCAGAGAGCAACAAATATAACCATTTGATTCAAAAAGAGAAGGAGGCAGAAAGTAGGACATTTGGGCCAGGTAGCTGAATATCTGTGATGGACAATGTATTAGAATCAATCATTAAGAAGGTTATAGCTTGTCACTGAGGAAAAATCAGATAATTGGGAAAAGCCAGCACGGCCTTGTAAAAGGCAATTTGTGTTTAATAAACTTATTGGAGCTCTTTGAAGGAGTAAAGTGAGCTGTAAACAAGGGCCTGTTGATATACTGCACTTGGATTTCCAGAAAGCATTTGACATTGAAAGTCGAATCACATGGTGTAGGGAATAACAGACTACCATAGACAGGAGATTGGTTAGCAGGCAAAAAACAGGAACTGTACATAAGTAGGTCTCTGTCTGATTGGCAAGGCGTGGTGAGTGGAATCCTTTAGGGGTCTGTGGCGGGGCCTCAATTTTTACAATTTTTTCAATAATTCAGATGAAGAGAGCAAAGTATGGGAGCTAAATTTGCAAATAACACCCAGGAAAGTGGGAAAGTATGTTGTGAAGGAGAAATAAGGAGTCTATAGACCTGTATAGGTAGGTTGTATGTTTGGGCAAAATGTGGCTGATGGAGTATATTGTGCAGAAATGTAAAAATGCTCACTTTGGAAGGAAGACTAAAAAAAAGCTGCGTATTATCTAAATGGAGAATGACTTCAGAATTCTGAGGTGAGATGGATCTCAATGTTCGATTGCATGTGTTCCAAAGGTTATTGTGCAAGTACTAGTAACAAAATGGAAGGCACGAAAACAAAATTGTTGGAAAAGCCCAGCAGGTCTGGCAGCATCTGGGATGGAAAAAACAGACTTAACGTTTCAGGTCCGGTGACCCTTCCTCAGGACTGATAGTGGCTGGGAAAACATCAGTTTATATGCAGAAAATAGGGAGGTGGGTGGGGTAGGGAGTAAAGAGTAGGATAGAGCCCAAAGAGGGAGAAAGGCAGTTGGACAGACAAAGGATTGCTCATGATCAGGCTGGGAGGGTGAGTAGTTGTTAATAGGGACTGTTAGTGACTAACAACAGCGGGTGTGTAATGGCAGGCTATGTAGTAACAAGGCCTGGTGTGTGGGGTAGGGGGCTGGGATGTGGGAGAGTTTGGGCCCTAAAATTATTGATCTCAATATTGAGTTGGGGGGCTGTCGGGTCCCCAAGCAGAAAATGAGGTGTTGTTCCTCCAGCTTGCGTTGGGCTTCGCTGGAACACTACAGCAAGCCAGCGACAGAGGTGTTGGCCAGGAAACAGGGTGGTGCGTTGAAGTGGCAGGCAACATGTAGTTCAGGGTCTTTTCTGCGAGCAGAATGTAGATGCTCTGTGAAGTGGTCGCCAAGTTTACATTTGGTTTCCCCAATGTAGAGGAGACCACATTGTGAGCAGCGAATGCAGTAGACCAGATTCTGGGAAGTGCAGGTGAAGTATTGCTTCACCTGGAAGGTAAGTTTGGGCCCTTGGATACTGGGGAGGGAGCAGGTAAATGGGCAGGTGTTGCACCTTCGCCGGTTACAGGGGAAGGTGCTGTAAGGCTGTGGAGGGGGGGTGTAGGGTGTGAAGGAAGATAATGGAAGGCAACTTTTATGACGTGAGGAATTAAACATTAAACATAAATGCTTCTACTCTACAAAATATTTGGAGCTCACATCTCAAATAGTTTGATTCGATTTGATTTATTACAGTCACATGTAGGGAGGTACAGTGAAAAGTGATGTCTTGCATGCTTTAAAGGCATCGTACTATACAAGTGATAAAAGGTACTGCAGATGCTGGAGAATCCGAGATAACAAGCATGGGGCTGGATGAACACAGCAGGTCAAGCAGCATCATAGGAGCAGGAAAACT
>JAHRHZ010000022.1:28814605-28830198 GCA_024137785.1 Ginglymostoma cirratum | reverse complement strand
ATGAACACAGCAGGTCAAGCAGCATCATAGGAGCAGGAAAACTAATGATGAAGGGTTTAGGCCCGAAACGTCAAGTTTTCCTGCTCCTATGATGCTGCTTGACCTGCTGTGTTCATCCAGCCCCATGCTTGTTATCTCGTACTATACAAGTGCATCAGGGTGAAAGAGCAGAGAGCAGGCTACCGTGTTACAGCTGCCAAGAAGTTGCAGTGAGAGAGCAACATTAACATTAAAGAGGTCCTTTCAGAACTCTGATAGCAGCAAGGAAGAAGATATTCTTGAATTTGTTCATATGTGTATTCAAACTTTTATATCTTCTGCCTGACAGAAGAGGGTGGGAGAGAGTATAACTGGGGTGGGAGGGGTCTTTGATTATGTTGGTTGCTTTCCTGACACAGCAGGGAGTGTAATGAAGTCAATGGACAGAACCCCTCCCCCATTTCTGATGAAGGGTCTAGGCCCGAAACGTCAAGTTTTCCTGCTCCTATGATGCTGCCTGACCTGCTGTGTTCATCCAGCCCCATGCTTGTTATCAATGGACAGAAAGCTGGTTTGTGTGAGGGACTGGGCTGTGTTCACAACTCTCTGTAGTTTTTTTTTCAGTCCTGGGAAGTGCAGTTGCTATACCACACTGTGATGCATCCAGATAGGATGCTTTCTATGCAGCATCTATTAAAATTTGCAAGGGTCTTTATGAACATGCCAAATTTCTGTAGCTCCTGAGGAAGTAGAGGCATTGCTATGCTTTCTTGACCGTAGTGGGTGAGCAGGACAGATTGTTGGTGATCATCACTCCCAGGAACTTGACGCTGTTGACCATCTCCACCTCAGCACCATTGATGCACAGGGAGCATGCCCTCCACTTCTCTTCCTGAAGCCAAAAATGACCAGCTCCTTCGTTTTACTAACATTGATGGAGAGATTGTTGTCTTTACACCATACTGTTAAGCACTCTGTCTCCTCCTATTCTCTGTCTCAGCATTGTTTGAGACCTGACTACACTAAGTGGTGTAGCCATCAAACTTGTAAATGGAGTTAGAGCAGAATTTGGCCATACAATCTTATGCGTGTTTAAGGAGTATAGTGAGGGGCTGAGTACACAGCCTTGTGGGAACACTGGTATTGAGGATTATCGTGGAGGAAGTGTTGTCACCTAAACTTACTGACTGTGGTCTATTGGTCCGGAAGTTGGAAATCCAGTTACAGAGGGGAGAGCAGAGATTTAGGTCCTGGAGTTTGGAGATGAGATTGTTTGGAATTATGGAGTTAAAGTTGGAGCTGTACTCAATAAGTAAGAGCCTGATATTGGTATTGTTGTTGTCCAGATGTTCCAGGGATGAGTGTAGGGCCAGGGAGATGCCGTGGACCTGCTGCACCTGTAGGCAAACTATAAGGGATCAAGGCAATTTGGGAAGCTGGAGTTGATGTGAGCCATGACTAACCTCTTGAAGCATTTCATTATGAAGGAGGTCAGAGTCACAGGGCAGTAGTCATTGAGGCACGCTGCATGATTTTTCTTTGACACTGGGATAATGGTGGTCTTCTTGAAGCAGGTGGGGACTTCACATCAAAATAAGGAGAGGTTGAAGATGTCTATGAATACTCCCACCAGCTGGTCCACACAGGATCTGAGTGCATGGCCAGGGACTCCATCCAGGCTGGTCACTTTCCATAGATTCACCATTAAGAAGGCTGATCAAACATCTACAGCAGTGATCGAGGGTGCAGGTGCATCCAAGGCTGATGGGACAAGTGATATCATTTCACTGCCCTTCTGTTCAAAGTGAGTGTAGAATGCGTTGAGCTCGTCGGGTGGGGAATGTGCTGTTGCTCGCAATTCTGCTCAAATATGCTTTGCAGCCCATTATGTCATTTAAGCCTTGCCACAGATGATGGGTGTCGGTGTCGTTAGTCAGGGTCTCAAGCTTAATTTCGTATTGCCTCTTGGCACCCCTGATGACCTCGCTAAATTCATACCTGGATTTCCTGTATAGGCCAGAGTTGCCCAACTTGAACACTGCCAACCTGGACTTCAGTAGGCAGTAGATTTCCTATTCATCCATAGTTTCTGGTTGGGGAACATTTGGATTAACTTCTTCAGCGCATAATCATCTACATACTTATCAATGAAGTACAGTCACCTCCTTGATTTGTCACCAATTATGTCTCTTAAAATTGTTGATTAATGGCTACTTAAGGCCTGATTACCTGCCTTCAGCACTATTAGTCAAGACAACTTCCTACTCATCAAATAAAACATAGGATCTCTATCTCCACCGAACTAGGTTTACTATCACATAGAAATGGAGCCTGTAATCCAAATGGACACATCAGTGCAGCCATCTCTCAATAATACATTGAAGTGTCTGTCTGGATTGTGTTGAAACCCTAGCATTGGAACTTCAACCCACCTTTCTGATTCCAAATCTTAAAAGTTGAGCCACACTCATAATTATGTGCCTTGCAGTTAAGTGGTGCCTCATTTGGATTTTGAAAGTCAAACACCACTCCTGTGTTTGAGCATGTAATCCAGACAGTCAGCTATGTGAGAAAGACAAGGTGACAATGTATCAAGACAATGATGAATTTGATAGGAGACAATGCAATAACGTTGTGCAGTAAACTTATTCACCAAATGTCGCATCCACAGAAAACCTGAGTGGAGATAGGAACCATAACAGTGGAACTCGCTCTACAAAGCCAGATATTCTACAACTGGGGATGCTGGTCACAGAATGCTCACATTGATTTAACCACAATTTAGGGGGAGAGTGGAGGGAGATTACGTAGGAAGGAAGATTTCAAAGTTTAGTGCAGTACTGATGCAATAACTATTAACTACTGGAATGCATTCCCTGCTATCACCTGCCATTGTCCAAATGTAGAAAGCAACTGGAAAGTTGCTCAGACAATGACCAAGGCTGATGGTGTCGGTGTCACTTTGATGGGCAAAAGTGCAGATTCATTTCTGCTGGACACGGAGACATCAAAGGAGCAAATATACGAAGCACGGGTTTGTAAACTCTAGCTACGTTTCATTCACAGATTTTTCCTTGCACACTTGCAATGCATGCACAGTGACCACGCTGATGCATCAAAGGTTGGTCAAAGACAGCTTGCACCAGGCCGCTGTTGCTGGCTAAACTAACATTGTCATCTCATTGACGCAGAAGTTAACAGCATTGGCTTAAAATGAGGTGAGTGCTGTTTGTAGCACCCCGTCATTTGTGAAAGCCTCCAAGTAAAAGCATGGGATGAGGGGAATCTCGCTACATCATATGGCATTTAAATTCCGACAATGGACTCTAGTGAAGAGAAGGGAAAGTTTCTTTGTCAAAGTGGGTTTGGGATGGGCAGGAGGTCACAGTACGGATGGCATTCCCTTTTCAAAGTAATGTGTTGATCCCCAAGTCAATTTAGCACCTTCACTAGGTTGTTGCAGATACTGCGACCAAGGCTGTGGTGGAGCGGATGAAGGGGATGCCGAAGGTCTACGTCTGCAGCCTGGACCCCTCTTGGGGGCGGCCCTTTGGAATAGTCTGGACTGAATGCACGGCACCATCCTGCCCTGCTGTGCTGTGCTCTGCACAATCAGAACATTCAATAAGGCAATGTAAAAGACCAGGAGCCAGGGAAACTGGAGTAGTCACCCAAGGAAGAAAATGAGGTTATTGAGCTGAAGAAATGTCTCCTTGTTGATGACAGAGCTCAGCTGATCAAAGGTGGAGGCATGTATTGATTCCATTCCTCCACTGCTCAGAACAAGCTGACAGTTTAATTGGAGGGTGAGGGTACCAAATGTATGTAGCATTTATAGATTAACATTAGAAACAATTCAGACTTGTTTCTTCCATCAACTAAGAATAACACATATACTGTAAATAAAACCACTTAAATAAACATGCAAAGACTATTACCAAGAAAGGATCAGATTGCTCAAAAATCATTTGGATGTAAATATCAGAGGTGTGGTTAGTGAGTTCGCAGGCGACACCAAAATTGGAGGTGTGGACAGTGAAGAAGGTTACCTCAATGTACAACAAGACCTTGATCAGATGGGTCAATGGGCTGAGGAGTGGCAGATGGAATTTAATTTAGATAAATGTGAGGTGCTGCATTTTGGAAAGGCAAATCAGGGCAGGACTTACACACTTAATGGTAAGGTCCTGGGGGGTGTTGCTGAACAGAGACTTAGGAGTGCAGGTTCATATTTCCTTGCTAGTGGAGTTGCAGGTAGACAGGATAGTGAGGAAGGTGTTTGGTAATGCTTGCCTTTATTGGTCAGTGCATTGAGTGCAGAAGTTGGGAGGTTCTGTTGTGGCTGTACAGAATATTGGTTATGCCACTATTGGAAAACTACGTTCAATTCTAGTCTCCCTGCAATAAGAAGGATGTTATGAAACTTGAAAAGGTTCAAAAAAGATTTACAAGGATGTTGCTGGGGTTGGAGGGTTTGAGCTATAGAGACAGGCTGAATACGCTGGGGCTATTTTCCCTGGAGCATTGGACTCTAAGGGGTTAGCTTATAGAGGTTTATAGGCTAGGATAAATATATAAAGTCTTTTCCCCAGGGTGGGGCAGACCAAAACTAGAGGGCATAGGTTTAAGGTGAGAGGGGAAGCATTTAAAAGAGACCTAAGGGGCAACATTTTCACGCAGAGGGTGGTGTGTTTATGGAATGAGCTGCCAGGAGAAGTGGTGGAGGCTGGTACAATTACAACATTTAAAAGACATCTGGATGGATACATGAATAGGAAGGGTTTAGAGGGATATGGGCCAAATGCTGGCAAATAGGAGTAGGTTTATTTAGGATATTGGGTTAGCATGAACGAGTTGGATGGAAGGGTCTATTTCTATGCTGTGTATTTCTATGACACGATAAATTACCATTCTAATATCAGACACTTAACCTGAGTCAAATCTGGGTAACAGCAATGATGCTTGAGCACCCGACAGAACATATCAAATACCAATTGCAATTGAGATGGGTCCCACAGGCTTATCAGCAATTCCCCCCTTGATATTAATGGCACTGTATGTCTCTCTATCTCATTAAAATTTCACAAGGGATTATGACTGGTTAGCCTGCACCACAGGCAGGTTCACATAGGTGACTGTGGCAGGAGTTATTCAGTTAGGGACGGGGAGCTGGTTCTCCACAATGACAACACAATCAGACGACCAACAGTTCTGAAGTCTTTACAGCATCATTAGGAAAGGTTATGGAATCCGAGGCTGCAATGAGAATGAGAGATACCCTCGCAGGGAGTTACGGAATTATTTTTCTCCTCTTGGGTAACACAACAGACAGGCCGCGGTTAGCAGAAAGACAATTGCATTCAAGATCAGACAGGGGTTGCAGGGTCAGATATTATGACCAAACTCTCTTCCTTGGACCATAGAACTGAAGCCCCACCTAGCAAGCCATGGGGTGGCTAACATTTTGTAGCTAGTGTCATTGCTATGTTAAAGGAGCCCACTCCACCTGTGGGCCATCAAAATGGCCCCTTCGGTATCTAAAATAGCAAGCCTCCTCCAATCTTCGCAGCTTTCCTATCCCCTTTGCTGGTGATCACACCCTTGTGCTCCTAGTCTGCCATTGGCTGGGGAGGTGAAGTGATCATAAAATCCCACCCACTAATAGGGGAGATTTGACATGAGGTTAGAAGAAGGTTTAACTGTTCCATATTATCTCACTCCTATACATCTCTATAAGATCCTCTCCCAGTCAAAGCAAGTCAAGGCTGAAAAGCTTAGGTTTCTACAGCTTTTTCTCCAAATTGAAAGGCCACTATGCTTTAATTGAACGCTGTCCTAGAAAAATCCATAATAATCCATAACTCCCTCTGACTTGATTTAACAATATCTGCCACTCTGTTGATTGTTGCTCCACAGTTACTTGACATGTTAAGTGCTCAGATGACTAACGCCCCCAGATCCCTTTCAACCTCACCTTCAGCTATTTGTATGTTATTCATAGAATATTTATACAATTCATCACAACAGCTGTTGGAATATTGATTCCAAAGCTGTCTGAGAACAAATAGCAGGATGTTCTAAAGGCTACTACAGGATCATTCAATCGTGAGATTCATGCTGAACAAGGAGAGGTTGAAGGTCATGAGCAGACAACTGGAGCTGGCCATCTAATATTCCCTGTGATAATCCACAGTGAGGAATTGTAACATATGTCTGCTGTTTCTAATCTCTATGCTCTGCTCTTAAACCATTCAGGATATTTTTCTATGAAATTACTGAACAATGGAACAAGCTCAACAGGCTGAAGTGACCTACCCTGGTCCTTATGTGCTTATGCAAAAGGCACTATATAAATGCAAAATGTTGTTTAAACATTTGGTTGAGAGACATTGGAGAACCTACTTGGACTCAGAGTGTAGACCCACATGGTTAAGTTCCTTCATGAAGCTATCTGACACTTTTGTCAGCGTATTGAAAAAAGGAGAGGAAAGGAAAGTTAATGAAAAATATAACTTTAAATAAAAGTGCACTTACGCAGATATCAGGGCAATACACAGTGAAATATGATAGGAAAATGAGTGAAGCTTTCTGTGATTATTTGTTGCCTTTTGTAGCTCAAAAGGAAATAGCCTGAGCAGATATTTTTCCTCTCTTTTTTAACTTGCAATGATCACCCACTCAATAATTCCCATCCATGCTGTACTCTTAAATTGCCTCACAAATGACAAATCTCATGAAAATGGGTTTGGTAACTGGCAATGATGAAAAAAATCATTCACTCCCATATCAGCTGACATTTTATATTAAAATAACGCTTCTCAGAGAATGGCTTTCAGAACTCGTGTAATTTTCATGCAGTGAGTTGAAAGGGAGCCACTCACTATGTGCCAGTCTGTGTGCTGTCAATTTGCATTAGTTCTTCATTGCTCCTGATTTCTTTTGGAATGTTCCCCCTGTGGGTTAACCAAGGTGTTTAACGTTTATCAATCGCTTTGGTGTAACTGCAGTTCAAATAAACTGAAGAGGGAAACATTGAACAATTTAAAACATGGAAAATGTGCTTGGAATGTCACTGATTGCTGAGAGGACATTACATGATTTATATTAAGATTGCACTGTTGTCTTTCCACACAAATCGTTGTTACATTTTTAATTAATGTTCAAGAATGTTTGCTCCTTGATAATCATTAGTCCTAAGTACTGTGTTCCTGTGCTGAAAGGTTCAACCACTGGGAGCTGCAAGTGAAGGATGAAGATTCTGGTCACTTGATCGGTAACCAGAAGAGCAGTTAAAGAATGAACACAATTGGCTGCAAAGTTTAGGAACAGAACTCCGAAGAAAGTTGGCATAAACAGAGTAAAGACTAACTGTTAATACATATCCATATGGTGACTGTTTCAAACATGGAACAAACAGCCCTTAATTATGTCTAATATAATCGTGTGACTGGGCGTGGCAACAACATTCCATAACCCTTGCCAAAGCCAATGTTACTCAGACAGTCATTCAGTACCCAGGTACACCCTGATCTGGAATGCTCATTGCTGTTGTAATCTGCTGCACAGACAATGGTCTCCGAAAGAAATCTTTTCCACCACAGATACCCATTTACAAGAAGGTGCGTTCTGAGCTGAAAGGGCCAGGTTCAAGTCCCACCTGCCCTGGAAGTGCATCATAACATGTCTAAACAGAAAAACGTTCTTGTAAGCAAGGACAGTGTTTCTGCCTCTAGGCCATGAAGTCATGGTTCAACTCCCACCTGCTCCACAGCTACGTCGGACCATGCCTGATGTAATGAGAAGATGTGTTAATGGCCCTCGCTGAATCATTGGAATGGGCTACAGACAACTGGCTGTCTGTGCTGCAAGCTTTTGGCTGGAGTGTGCTGGAGAAAATCAGCAGGTCTGGCAGGATCTGTGGAGAGAGAAACCGAGTTAACATTCCAATCGTCTGATGATACTACCTTCGACTGACCTGCCTCCAACATGACCACCTTTTTCTTCACCCAAGGATCCCTCCCCACTCCCACCCTGCCACTGTGGTTGAAAGGGTCCACAACCATGTCTGATCCATCTGCCACATTTTTGCCCTGACCTGTCCCCTCCATCCCAAAGCAATGATAGAGTGGTCCTCCTCCTCACTTTCCACCACACTCAATGGATAATCCTCTGCCATTTCTGCCACCTCCAGCAGGAAGCCCCCAACAAACATATCTTCCCCTCCCCTCCTCTGTCAGTATTCTGTGGAGACTGGTCCCTCTGTGCCACCCTGGTCCCTTCTCTGTCACTCCCAACACTTCCTCATCAACAGTACCCATGGCACCTTCCAATGCAATCACACAAGGTACTTGCCCATTCACCTTCTCCTGGCTCACTGCCCAAGGCCCCACACACACTTTCTGGGTGATGCCACATTTTAATTGGACTTCATTCAATCTAATCCACTGTATTTGCTGCTCACAATGCAACATCCTCCACATTGGCCAGGACCAAACAAACTGGGTGATCGTTTTATGCAGTACTCTGCTCCGTCTGTTGGAATGGCCCTAACTATCCAGCTGCTTGCCATTTCAATAAATCCCCTTGCTCCCATGCCAGCATTTCTACTCTGGGCCTGCTCCAGTATTCTAATAACACTCAATGCAAGCTGGAGGAACAATACCTCATTTTCCCCTTCACACTTTACAGCCTCAAGGACTCTATATTGAATTCCACAATTTCAGAGAATGACAGCTCACTCCTCAATTTTCCTCACATCCCAATCTCCCTCTTACACAGCCATGACTTGCTTGTCTTGTTAACAGTAGCTTTCAGCAGAGCACACCCATTTTCTCTTTGTTAACATCTTCATTTGCACTCATTTTACGTCTCTATTTCTCCTCTGCCATCTTTAGCATTCCTTTCGTCTTTTGTTCTGGGCAACCCCACAACCTTTTCCACTCGCTTGTCCCCTTCTGCCAGCAGCATAAACATCACCATTTGACAATCGCTTTTCGGTTCTGAAGAAGAGTTACATCGGAGTTGTAATGTTTCGCTCTCCACAGAGCTGCCAGGCCTGCCGCCTTTCTCCAGAACTTCCTTTGTTTCAGATTCCCAGCATCCACAGCATTTTTGTTTTCATTTATCTGGAGACAAACTGCTTCTCGAGGAGACTTGGTCATGTGACTCCCATGCTATTAAACTCAACTGTTTTCTCTATGAGCTTGAAATAGCCGTTTAGGGGTCAAGGTCGTTCCACAAAACACCCATTCAATCAAACAGCTCCTGCTCCAGGCTGCGAAGGTAACACCTCTGGCCTGTAAAAAGCCAGAACTACCCCCACATCCCCACCCCCCACATTCTGCATGTGTGTGGGTGTGTGTGTGTGTGTGTGTGTGTGTGTGTGTATGAAATGGACCCTGCTTCTGGTATTTTAACATTAACACTGTGTTGCTACAAGTCTTACAAAGACAGAGCCCACATACAGAGGGAATGGGGAATACATGTTGCAAAGGGGCAAAATCATAAAGTTACCTTCTGCTTATGAGTAGGTGGCAAGAGTAGGGTGAGGGATTTGTTTTAAAACCCAAAGTCTGTCTGTGTAGGTCATGGTGATCCAAAGAGAGCCCAATAAAGTGAGGTAAAAACTTGAGGTGGCGTCTTGTAGAGGTCTGATTGACAATGGGCTGTGACAAGAAGTGTAGTAAGCCCTATCTCAACATTGGGAGCATCTTGTGTCATCTTTTATGCTCGTCACAAGTGGTATGACAACATTCTCATGGGGCAGCAGTGACTTGCCCAATTAAAATACAATTACTTGGTAAACATCTTGTTGACAGCACAACTTATCTCCTTAACATGCAGCCTCCCATCATACAAACCTCAACAAACAAGCAACAAAACCTGACAGGGAATCCTGAAGGATTCAGCCCACCTCTTGGTCGGAACGTTTTCCAGGTTGCCGGCGAGTACCAGCCACATGCACCCCTCACCCAGAGAAACTGGCGTCTGCCAACTCATCAGAGCCATGGTGGTACCTCTCCGTTAGACTGGCCAGGAGCACAGACTCACAATGCAGTGGAGGCTAGCAGCTCACACCGAAATGCTGCAGCTGAGATACATTGTGCACAGAGTGACAGGCGTTACACTGAGGGGGCCACTTCACAACATTCATCGATAGGAAGGGGTTCCATCCAATTAATGTCCAGTTGCTTGCCGTTTCAAAAATGATCACTGTTTCAATTTCCTGAAGTAATGTGCCCACTACCCTGGCAGCTGTAACAGTTCAGGCATTTTGGGTACCTGGCTGTTGGAGCGTCAAGGGGCATTACAAGGTGCTTACGGGGAGACGAAGGCCACCCACAACAACTATGGCTCATGACATCATTGGGGAGGTGATGGTCTAGTGGTATTATCGCTGGACTGTTAATCCAGAGACTCAGATAACATTATGCGGATCTGGATTTGAATCCCACCACTGTAGATGGTGGAATTTGAATTCAATAAAATGTCTGGAGTTAAGAATCTAATGATGACCATGAACCCACTGTCGATCGTTGGAAAAACCCATCTGGTTCACCAATGTCCTTTAGGGAAGGAAACTGCCATCTTTACCTGGTCTGGCCTACTTGTGACTCCAGACCCACAGCAATGTGGTTGACTCTGAACTGCCCTCTGGGCAATTATGGATGGGCAATAAATGCTGCCCAGCCAGCGATGCCCTCATCCCGTTAACGAATAAAGGGAAAAAAATCATTGCAGCAAGCTCACTAAAGTGCAGCAGACGGCCCCCACTAGACTTTGTAGCAAAAAACTCTTCAAAAAAGTCAACACAACTTCAAGTTAACCAAAAAAACTAAGTCCATCGAGTAAGAGAAAGGATCAGCATTATGCAAATACGGAATATTGCGGGGAAATGCAGGAAAAAGAGAGAAATGGTGGTGATATTTTGGAGCTAATAACTAAAGTTTACTGTCACTGGTAACTCACCAACAGTAATTAGCAACCATCTCCTCTACTTCATGCTCCCACTCACCCATTGATTCAATCTGTGTCTTGACTTACATCAGATATTGACTAAAACAGACTAACTGACCTAACATCACTGATGCCAACAGCCTGCTGTCAGTTTACGGTCTAAGCATGAAAACACAGGGAGGAAGATGTCCCTTTTAGAGATCTTGAGGAATTAATGTCTGAAGCGCTGGAAATACCAACAAAGTTCAGCAAAGTTTTATCTTTAATCTATGGAGTGCAACATTTAATTAGACACTAAACTCCAGCCCCATTGGGATCTGCATTAAAAACGAGAAGTGATTTGCGCAGCCAGAAAACTTGCCATCAACAAAAATCTTCAAAGAACTTCAACCTCACATCAGATTATCAAACCTGACTGATTCCAAAAGCAGTAATGTATCATAAACAGGATCAGAAGAATCTCCCCGATGTACGGTACTCCCCGATGCCTAGGAAATTGTGTACATTAATCATACAGTAAATTGTGTTGTACATCACTTCAGTCCTTGGGTAATGCTTGTCCTCGCTCTTCCTGTGGCAATGGACCCACTAAGGGAGTATCTGACAAGGCAGTGAAAGCAGAGAGCTTGTTGAGAGTAAGAGAGCTGTTGCCATGAAGACGAGCCTTCCCTCTGTGAGCCACAAGGTGCCTGAGCTGGAGAACCATCCCTTATAGCTCACACTGCACGTCCCGGCTTTACCTGTTGGGGTCCTCATGTGGCAGAGGTGCCCACCTACCATTGATAAAATGCCAGCACTGGCAGGAAGACCTCCATAATTGGCTCTGCATTGTTGGAGGGAAAATGCTGGAGTCCATTATAAAAGATTTATAATGTACTTGGAAGGCAGTGGCAGGCTTGGCCAAATTCAGCAAAGATTTACGAATAATAAATCATGATTGACAAATCTACTGGCATTTTTCAGGATGTCACTGGTATTGTTGATAAGGCACAGCCAGTGTATGTAGTTTATTTGGACTTTCAGAAGGCTTTCGATAAGACCCTAGGTAAGACCCTAGCATTTAAAATTAAAGTGCATGAGATTGGAGGTAGTGTACTATCTTAAATCGGGAGCTGATTGGCAAGCAGGAAACAAACAGGAGGAATAAGTGAATCATTGTCCAAATATCAGGCAGTTTTGCAGGGATCAGCACTTGGGCTTCAGCTATTCACAATATATATTCATGATTTAGAGGAGGGAACTAAATGTAATATTTTCAACTTTGCAGATGATGCAAAGCGGGCAGGGAGGGTGACCTGTGTGAGGAGGATGCAGAAATGCTTCAGTGTAATTTTGGCAAGTTAAGTGAGTGGGCAAATATATGGCAGATGCTGTATAATGTGGATAAATGTGAGGTTATCCACTCTGGTAGCAAAAATTAGAAGGCAGATTATTGTCTGAATGGTAGTAGATTGGGAAAGGGGAAGATGTAACGTGACTTAGGGTGTCCTTGTACACCAGTCACTGAAAGTAAACACGCAGGCAGTGAAGAGGGCAAATGGTATGTTTCCTTCACAGAGAGAAGATTCGAGTACAGGAGTAGGGATGTCTCACTTCTATTGTATAGAACCTTGGTGAGATCACACCTAGAATTTGTGCGCAGTTTTAGTCTCCTTATCTTTGGAAGGATTTTCTGGTTATGGAGGGAGTGCAGCAAAGGTTTACCAGACTGATTCCTAGGATGTCAGAACTGAGAAATGAAGAGAGATTGGGTCAGTTAGGACTATATTCACTGTCCTCTAGAAGAATTGATGGGGTTTCTCATAGAAACCTATAAAATTCTAACATGTCCAAACACAGGAAGGATGTTTCCAATGAACCATGGGTCACACAGGCCTGGGACTTTTGATGATTGAAATCACTGAGGGACAGTCGGGAAAGCCATGAAGGTAACAACAGCTCTTCCTCTGCCTAACTGAACATTTGAACTGGCCCAGGCTAGACAGTCACCATTCCCTGTGACCTACTGATTCCCACACCTCACCCAGCCCCAGACAGACACTTGACTCCAATTTCTCCTCCTCCCCAAACAGTGGCCAGACTATCACATCCTCACAAGTGATACTTTCATACAGTCATAGACTCCCTGCAGTGTGGAACCAGGCCCCTTCGGCCCAACAAGTCCACACCGATCCTCAGAGCATTCCACCCAGACCCATCCCCCCAGGACAGTTTAGAATAGCACCTAACCTGCAGATCTTTGGACTGTGGGAGGAAACCCATGCAGACACCAGGAGAATGTGCAAACTCCGCACAGACAGTCGCCTGAGGGTGGAATCGAACCTGGGTTCCTAGCACTCTGAAGCAGCAGTGCTAACCACTGTGCCACCATGCTCTAATCAGCATGGATGGGGACATTACAACACACCTCTGGAGCAGATGACACTTGAACCCAGGCCTCCTGGCTCAGGGATGCAAACATTATCTTGGCACCACAAGAGCCTGAGCCTCATTAGGGAATCTATCAGCAAAATCAGTCAAACATTTCATCAGAACTAAAAATAGATTTAAGAGATAACATGATGTGGAACTGGAGGAATACAGCAGGCCAGGCAGCATGAGAGGAACAGGAAAGCTGAGGTTTTGGGTTGGGACCCAGGAGCCTGCACAGAAATAAGATGTATTGGCTGTTACCTTAAAAATTCCTAAATTCTGGAATGGCTTCAGCAAGTTGAAAGGTAAAAAATGTGACATTGCTCTCTGGTAAAGTAAAAAGAGAGAAAACTGGGAATTACAGGCCATTACCCTGACAGTAGTTGTCTGAAATGCATTATTAAAGAGGCGTTAATAAGGCACTTGAGGAAATCATGATATCATTAGGCAGAGTCAACATGGCTTTAAAACAGGGAAATTGTATTTGACAAATTTATTACAGCTTTTTGAGACTGTAACAAGCAGGGTAAGTAAAGAGGAATATGTAATGTAGTTTATTTGGATTCCCAAACTAACTTGATGAGGATCCAAAACATTATTACACAAAAAAGAACGCTCATAAGACAGGGAATAATATATTGACATGGCTGGAGGAATAGTTAATGATCAGCAAGTATTGAATAGGAATAAATGGAATTTTTAAGTTGTCAGGCTTTAACTGTTGAGGTTCCTCCAAATCACTGCTGAAGTTTCATTTATTTACCATCTACATTAATGATTTTTTTGACGAAATCATGAGTATTGAATCCAGTTGTGCTGACATTACATGCTATGTGAGACAGTATGCTGTTAGGAGCATGCAAAGATGCTACAAAGTGACATAAATGATTGCAACACAAGGTGGCAGATGGAAAAATGTGGTATTATTTATTTCGGTTGGATGGAGAGAAAATTGGACTGTTTTCAACTGTTGAGAAACTTACATGCTAACATTCAGCAGGACCAAGGTGTCCTTGTACAAGAACCACAGGAAGTTGGTATATGGGTGCAGTAAGCAGTTAGTAAGGTCAATGGTCTGTTGGCCTTTATTGTAAGGGGGTTTGAGTGCAAAATCTTACTATGTTCAGATGATGCTTACATTCAAGGATGAGATAACTACTTGAACTCTAAGAGAATACGTGGATATACGGGTAATGCATGAAGATGGTGTTGAGTTCAAAGCACAGACATGATCTCATTGAACGGTAGTGCAGACTGAATGGGCCATATGACCTACTCCTGCTTTTATCTCATGTTTTTATGACATATTTATCTGCTCTTTGAATACGACTCCCTTCTCCAACTCTTTAGAGAATTGATTTCCTTCCATTTGATCATTCTTGCAAACAATAGCCAGTGGTCTCTTTCTTCTCCTTACATTCTTTACTGGTTTTGATAACAAGAGCTTGTGGCTTTGAGTCCGTCTTGAGATTCAGAGCACATAATCTCAGCTGACTATCCAGTGCTGAACTGAAAGTGGGAAGGATATTCCAGATCTCTGGTAAAGGTAGAAAAAACTACAGCACTATCAGAAGAACACCAGGAAACAAAGTAATATATCGCTTATTTTCTGCTGAGTGAGAAGGTTGTGGGTCCAATCCTCATTTCAAAGACCTGAGCACACAATCTAAGGCAGGACAGACTTGAGTGTTGTAGTATTGAAGGTAAAATCTTTTCAACGAAATAATAAACCGAGGCTCAGAGGTTCTCTCAAGTAAAAGATCCCATGGTAATATGGAGATCTCTGCGGCGTCCTTGTTAATATTATCCATCAATTAACATTACTCAATAACACATTATCTGGTTACTACTATTGCTGCCTGTGGGATCTCTGTCCAGTCTCCTACATTATACAGTGATTACACTTCAAAAGTACTCCCTTTGTTGTAAATTAAATCATGGAAATACAATCCTTTTACCTTCCTCAAACATCTGACTCAAAGGCAGAATTGCAAATAAAGGTGCAAGGTTGTTCTTTTTAATATTATCCAACCCTCTGCCAGGGTTAACTGATTGCCTTTCTACCTCTCCATGAGTCTCCGCCTCTCACTCATCCCCGCCGCCCACCTTTAAAACTGTCCTTCAAATCCAGCCCTTTGTGTTGTTTGTCCTTTCTCTGCGCCATGTCCATTTTTGTCTAAGATAACAAGGTGTAGAGCTGGATGAACACAGCAGGCCAAGCAGCATCAGGGGAGCAGGAAGGCTGA
>JAHRHZ010000022.1:28793967-28814205 GCA_024137785.1 Ginglymostoma cirratum | reverse complement strand
TGATGCTTGGCCTGCTGTGTTCATCCAGCTCCACACCTTGTTATGTCAGATTCTCCAGCATCTGCAGTTCCCACTATCTCTGAATCCATTTTTGTCTAATTGTGTTGCTGTGAAGCACCTTGAGATATTCTTTTACAATAAAGTGCTATGTAAATGCACATGGGTGCTGACAGTGGTTCTTGGGTTTGATGAGTCTCCATCTGATATGCAATCCAGCAAAACCATCTTTTCTGAAGTAACTTTTTAATGAGAGTGCTCCTTTAACACTAACTGGGTCAAAAAGTAATAATTAGGTTGGAATTCTAAATCACTTGATGCTATAATAGAACCTTTCAATTAAACACAACACTATGGGTGCTTGTTATTGTTTATTTCTAAACTTTTCTGGGCGTGCAGCTGAATACAGAATATCAGAAAGCCACAGTGCACAACTGTAAAGACTCCCCCTCAATCTGTTCCATTGCCACAAGCTCAGAAAATCACAACAGGAAGACCCAGGCTTGATCCTGGTCCTGGGCAACGTCATTCCCTGTGCCTCAATGCAAATTACTACATCTGGTGACTCACCATGTGCCGATTTGGACCCTATACCAGCTATTAAGGTACCTACAATCCAATAGCTGAGCTGATGCTTTTGAGAGTGAATGCAGTCAATTCATGATTACATTTCAGCTCTTCTTCCTGCTCTTCTCCATGGCAATGCAATACCTGAGCAGTTGGCAATTCTCGACAATGTGAAAGCTTAAAAGCATAAACATTAGGTGAGGTGAAAGAGCAAGTGGTGAGGAAAGCAGGAAGTACATGTTTTGTACATTAACAATTTCCATTTCATTGCATGTTTTGGGATGAAGGCGAGGAGTGAGTGGAATTGACACATAACTCATCAATTTACCATCATTCTTGATGACCTCAGCAGCACCCGGTTATGAACAATACAGAGGTTTGGTGAATCAGCAACTTTCCCAACTGGCTGCCCTCGCTCACTAGGAACAAGGAGGAGCCTGGCTCCATCATGACACAGAGTATAGCACTGAGCTCGGAGCTCAGTCTTTTCACTGTGGGAGTGTCAGGAAGCTGCCATTCTGAGATAAGATGGAGCATCCACACGCCTCAGTTTCAGCTTCCACCACAACAATCTCCAATTTCTCTGCACTGCGGTGGAAACAACGAAAGGAAGAGCAAAGACCCATGTCAGACTCAGACTGTGAACACCATGGGAGCAGATCTCCTTGCTCAGTGGAGCAAATTGATCCTCTCAGCAGTCTAGCAACCTGGGCTCCTGCAGATTAAAAGAACTGGTGAGGTCTCTTCCCATGGGATTAGCAGTGACATCACTGTGCATAAAGCTGCTATCCCTTCTCTGTGAATGTACTCCCACCAGCGCTAGCCTGCCAGTGGTCTGACTGTTGCCTCTCTGCCGGTGCACTATGCTGCTGTCACCCATCACAAAGGGGATGCAGTCCAAAGCCAACTGTCAATGCCTAGAGTTCCTCATGGACATCCTGACTGACCACCAGCAGTGTCTCACAGTGAAAGACAACAGCCTCTCACCAACCACACTGCAGCCACTGGGGTAGTAGTGTCTGGGCACACTGCAAACAGGAAAAGAACTTACAAGACAAGTACTAAGGGAATGTGTAATAGTGGCTTAGGATTTTTTTTTTCTCTTCATCATACTTTTCAGGATAAGTTTGTTCAGTGAAGATTTTTACTGCTGGCTTTTGTGGAAGAGACAGAAGGAATTTTGTGATTGGAAGACTTCAAGAGCTGGACTATTTAGGAACATTGGGATCAGGAGTGTCATTTCACCTAAAACAAAGCCCCCGAAAGCTAACCCTTTCACTGTATTCTATTACACATTGTGGGTGTGGTCTCCTGCTTCTACTCCTTCACTCTCCCAGAGTTGCAGTTCAGGAGGCATTTACTGGGGCCTTATCATTGTAAGGTTGTAGAAGTTGAAGCCTCAGAGACCGTCTCTCTCCTGCTTGTTTGTGTACTGCAGTGATAAATACATTCCTGCCTCCAAACAATCTAAACAGCAAAAGTATTGTTTTTGGAGAATGGTGGTTCATTTCTTTTGGAAACATTATTCTTGTCACCTGCTTCTGGCTGGAAGGAACCTGTGGAGTACAAATGAAGGGTGGCAGTGATCTTACATCTATTGAGATTGCAGTCTTCACCAGGGTTTGAGACTTGAACTCATCATGAGGAAGGTAATAAAACTCTGCGACCACTTTGCGCAGTATAGCCTCCTCAGAAAGTACTCCTGGATCATGGACTAATTATGAGTGGTGCTGCCAGAAACTACTTGCGAATAGGATCTTCTGTGAAGAGTTCTCCTTCTCCTCACCAAGTTTTCCTTCTGTTTCCTCCCTTCCAGGCCCTGCTCATGTTTTTTATAAAATTTATTCATGAGGGCATCGCTGGCTAGGCAGCATTTATTGCCCATCCATAATTGCCAAGAAGGCAGTTCAGAGTCAACCACATTGCTGTGGGTCTGAAGTCTGATGGTGGCCAGACCAGGTAAGGAGGGCAATTTCCTTACCTAAAGGACATTAGTGAACCAGATGGGTTTTTCCCCAACAATTGACAATGGATTCATGGTGATCAATAGATTCTTAATTCCAGATATTTATTGAATTCAAATTCCACCATCTACAGTGGCAGGATTCAAATCCAGGTCCCCAGAACATTATTTGGGTCTCTGGAATAACAGTCCAGCAGTAATACCACTAGGCCATCGCCTCTCCAATGTAACTAAACCAGTGCTCACCCGAACAACTGACGCCCCCCCAATTGTTCGAGGTAATGTTGTTTTCTGCCTTTCTATGTTCAGTTAAAGCCTCAACTTCTCCAAAACCTCACTGCAGTGTTTCCACAAACATTGCTTGAGAAATATTGCTGAATGTGGAAAGCTAAAAGCTGCAATTTGCTGAGTGGTCTTTACGGAGGGCTGACAAAAAAAATCCTAAGCCACTATTGCACATTCCCTTAGTACTTGTCTTGTAAGTTCCTTTTTCTGTGGTAGTGTGCCCAGACACTGCTACCCAAGTGGCTCCCATCACACTACATGTTTCTGCTTATGTTTTCACCGACTTTATAAAGAATGGATGGGGTAGAAGACACTGCCCCCTGCTGTTTAAACCTGGAAGGGGTTAAACAAAATTGTTTTTGCTCCTGCGAAAAACACAGGGGGCACCTGTGGAGAGAGATTCACGTTTCAGGTCAATAACCTCTTATCGGAGCTATTGAATAGGTCTAAAATATTTTATTTTGGTTTTCTAGTTTTTTGTGATACTTTGCTTTTAAACGAGTTTTTGTTTACTCGCGGCATCCCCTTACAGGCTTCTCCTTTATGATTGGTGAGAGCAGAGATACTGTCTATGATTCTGTGGTTCTTGAACAGATGGTTATTAGCCCAATGACGAGAGCTAGAGACCCTACAAATCCAATCCCCTCAGCCTGCAACTTCCCTATTCTAATGCCTTCTGCAGCGAGAGGTCATGGATGGTGTTGTCTATTCCTCAAGCTCTCCTTGCCTTCATCTCCTGAAAGTATCCTGTCACTAGGTAAAGTTCTCTCCAGGACTGTGACCAAATGAACTTGTTTTCCATTCACTATATTGTCTGACATGCAATAGGCTAATCAACCAAGGTGGGCATCGTAGTTCAGCTCAAGTCTCTGCCTTGCTCCCATGCACTGTCAACCACACATCATAGATCTTCACACATTCACTGATGCTGGATTTTAATTTTACCTGAACCATGTTAAATGATAAAGTCTGATCTACAGCAACAGCTGTGATTACCAAAATCAGCTCATTCCAGGATTCAAACCTGCTGCATAAGGCAGCCAAACAGGTGTCTGAAACGGCTCATTTTTGTTTAAATAAACAATATAAAGGGGGATTTTAGTTGTGACTGAGTTTGTAAATGTCTGTATGTTTCTAAAATCAATAGGCAGATTGAAGCCTCTATTAAATGGAAGATGTGGCTACTGGCGCTTTGCTGGAGTACGTCTGAACCATAGGTGGCACCTCCCCATTGGTTTAGTTTAAACTCCACAGCTGTCTGCTGCTGAAACCTTCTTCCCTGTTCTCCTTACCTGTCCACTCTTCAGAAACTTGTGCTCATCCGAAACCTTGCAGGCTGTTTCCTGACTCCCAGTTTAGCTTACTGGTTTACACTGGGTCCCAGTCCCACAACACCCAGGCCAGCACAGTGGCTCAGTGGTTAGCACTGCTGCCTCACAGTGCTAGGGACCCAAGTTCAACCCCACCCTTGGGTGACTGTCTGTGTGGCATTTGCATGTTCTCCCTGTGTCTGCTTGGGTTTTCTCCAACTGTCCAAAGATGTGTAGGCTAGGTGGATTGGCTGTGCTAAACTGCCTGAAGTGTTCAGGGATGTGTAGTGAAGGTGGGCTGTAGGGGTCTGGGTCAGAGTGGACTTGTTGGACCAAAGGGCCTGTTTCCATACTGTAGGGATTCTATGATTAAAAAGAAAAAGCCTTGATTTTAGAATCTTCATCCTCGTTCAAATCCCCTCAGGTCCTCAACTCTCCTTATGTCTGTAACTTTCTCCAGTCCAAAATCCCTCCATGATCTCTTCACTGTCACAATTCTCATCCATCCCTCACTGCAGCATTGATGTGGAGGTGCTGGTATTGGACTGGGGTGGACAAAGGCAGCAGTCACACAACACCAGGTTATAGTCCAACAGGTTTATTGAAATCACAATCACAATGACATCACCTGATGAAGGAACAGCGCTCTGAAAACTTGTGATTTCAAATAAACCTGTTGGACTGTGATCTGGTGTTGTGTGACTACAGCATTAATGGCTGTGCTTTCATCCTAAGCAAGTAATACTTTCCCTATATCCCTCTATGTTTCTATCCGTCTTCTCTTTTAAATGGTGTTTACAACTTCTTTTTCACTGATCAATTGGTCACTAGAACGAGGGGGCATAGCCTCGAAATAAGGGGGAGCAGATTTAGGACTGAGTTGAGGAGGAGCTTCTTCACACAAATCTGTGGAATTCCCTGCCCAGTGAAGCTGTTGATGCTGCCTCATTGACTGCATTCAGGACAAAGGTAGATGGATTTTTGAACAGGAAAGGAATTAAGGGTAATGGTGAGTGGGCAGGTTAGTGGAGCTGAGTACACGAAAAGATCAGCCATGATCTTATGGAATGTTGGAGAGGGCTCAAGGGGTCAGATGCCCTACTCCTGCTCCTATTTCTTATGTTCTTATGTCACCTATTCCAATATCTCCTGATAGGTTACAGTGACATGTTTTATCTGAAATACATTGGGATATTCTACTATATTTTAGGTGCTATATAAATAGTTGTTTACCCGTAGGTAAAATTATACAAAAGACTCACAGCAATGGACTTGTTTCTCTGGAGAAGATGTACTTTTCTTGTTCTCCAATGGTGCTGAGAATGAAATTTATGAATCTTCCCTCTCTTTCCTTCATAAGTTGAGAATCCATGTTGTCTTTGAACCTGTGAGGAGTGTTGGAGTGTGCCTTATGCTGTGACAGTGTTAGTGTTCCTACAGGAACTGTGAAAAAAACAACAGATTTCCCCACTTCACTTGAGTACCATCCCATCAATGTGAGAATGATGTGTGACCGTCAGTACCATGTCTTAGAAGTTTATATCAGGTACTCTGGGAATCGTCATGTTGCCTATATTCTTGAGGACTGCTATGTTCCTGCTTTGTTTGAGGGCTGAAATTCTTTGTAAGGGTGACCCTCTGTCCCCGTGGCTGATGACCCATTGACTGAGACAGAACATTTTTATTATATTCATTCAGAAGATGAGGTCATTATTGGCTAGGCCAGCATTTATTGCCCATCCCTAATTGATCAGAGGGCAATTAAGAGTCAACCACATTGCTCTGGGCCTGGAGTCACATGTGGGCCAGACCAGGTAAGGAGATGGTAGATTTCCCTCCCAGAAGGAATTAGTAAACCACATGGGTTTCTTCCGACAATTGGCAATGGCTTCATGGTCATCATTAGACTCATAATTCCAGCTTTTTTTTTATTATTGAATTCAAATTCTGCCATCTGCCCTGGTAGGATTCAAACCTCGGTTCCCAAGCCATTAGCTGGGTCTCTGCATTAACAGTCCAGCAATAATACCATGAGGCCATCACCTCCCCAGGGTTATAATGCTGCCCATTCTTCAACCAGGGCCCTGGTGCAGCTGACAATAGGCCTACTGAAGATGAGGTTCCATTGCTTGGATCAGACTTGGCGGGGGGAAACCTGCAGTGTAGTCTGAACAGAGTGCGCTGCATCATCCTAGCATGCTGTGCTCTGCACAACTGAAGCAGGCAAAGAGGGAATGTGATGGAGACTGACAAGCTGGGAGAGCAAGAACAATCTTCCAAGTAGGAGAATGAGGACATTGAACAAGCGGAACATCACCTTCTACATTATCAAGCGCAGTAGCATCAGGCACTACAAGCCAGACAGGAGTTCATTAACACCCAGTTCTAGCAGATGAGAGCTGGTTGTTGGGACCATTAATTAATTATAAAGTTATTGTTGTTCAAATACAAGCAGTTAGTTTCTGTTCCAAGATGTAAATGCAGATTTTGGTTGATTGATTTCTGTTCACTTTTGGTCTTGGTGAATAAGCCAAATGTTTTGAACCAATTGAAGGCTTCCCCATGTGTGATGATCCCACAATGAACACTGATAAGGTGTTGGGCTACAGTGGGAATGAGGTAACAGTGAGTTACAGAGGGTGGCAAGATGGAATGTGGCTCAGGACAGGTAAGCTGTGTGGCCCGGTGCCCAAACAAACATCAGGGTCAGGATTTGTGGTTGCATGAGCAAGGAATTTTCAGCATGTCACCAATGTGCCACCGCATTGATGAAGGTTAACTCTGGAGTGCCAGTGCTTGATTGGGTGCATGGCTGACACCAGTGATCCTGGGATATCCCAGCAGTGTGAGTACTTCTGCCCATGGCAGGTGGGAGGATCGGACTAGCAATGGCTGGAAACGAGCCACTGGGGTCTGTTTTCTAGATAAAGAGGTGGGATTTGGACAATCACGAGAAAAATCACAAGGCCTTGCATGGAGAGAGAGAGGAAGAAACCGTCCATAGCATTCAACAAATTCACTTAGCCAATTTCTGGTAAAATTCAGCCTTAGTTCTTCTCATGTTTAGTAAACTCACGCTTTATTAACCCAAGAAAGCCCTGCTAAATGGGCTCCTCTCACAACCTAATTTCTTTCGGGTCTGTGAGAAAGGTTTCCTGAAGGAAAGTGGTCCTTTTGGGATGATGCAACAAAACAAGGCAGTGGGTGAATAATAATTGAGAGGCAGTTCACCCTTCGTCGACAGGCAATGAAATGATTTGGGCTCTCCCGCCTGGTAACATTCAGGAGACATTCACACTGGGGGACGGTGTCACAGATGCAATTCAGCCCTTTTGTAAACAACTGTGTTGAACTGGTGCTCCGAGAGTGACAAACAATAGCCTTCAGTCTGGCGCTCCGTCATTTAATTAGAATCCTCTTGATGTTTTTTTATCTGGCTCCATGAGTTACTATTTGCAAACCTCGCTAGTGCTGATATTTCTGTCCCATGCTGCTCCTTAGACCTAATGTTTTACTGATTTAGTCAAACAATCAGCAACCCTCAAGAGCAGGGTTGGCTTTTTGATCTCTGCATTAGTGCGGTGCAAAGCACATAGTTGCTACCTTACTGAACTTGTGTTGCTCAGGAATCCAGGGACGAGGTCCCTTTGTAACAGGAATATGAAATCATGTCAGTCACAGACCACTCTCCATTACCTCACCCTGAGGGGTCATTATTCATTAAATATTCACTCCCTCCACCACTGACACACAGTGACATCAGTGTGTGCCATCTACAAGGTGTACTGCAGCAACACACTACTCGCAGCTTTGACCACAGCAGCCAAAGCCCAACTTCTCCCACCGAGAAAAACAAAATCAACAGTTTCGTGGAAACACCACCAACTGGGAGTTTCTCTCCAAGCCATTGACCAGCCCGCCTTGGATCTTTAGTGTCATCCCTTCTCAGTTGCTGAATCAGGATCCTGCATCACCCCACGAATAGCAAGGGCTGCAGCAGTTCAACGCCAGCCTCTCAAGGGTCATTAGGAAAGGGTAATTACGCTGGGCCAGCCAGCAAATGCAGCATTCCATGAGCAATTATTTTTTGTAAATCTCTGCAGGGGGTGAATATTACAAAAGCGGTGGTCTGCTGGGAATGAGAGCTGTGTACCCGTACGCCCTGCTGTGAATGAGAGATGTGTGTCTGTACACACCGCTGGGAATGAGAGCTGTGTATGTGTACCCTCTGCTGGGAATGATTTCTGTGTACCTGTACCATCTGCTGGGAATGATTTCTGTGTACCTGTACACCCTGCTGGGAATGAGAGCTCTGTATGTGTACCCTCTGCTGGGAATGAGAACTGTGTACCTGTACCCTCTGCTGGGAATGAGAGCTGTATATGTGTACCCTCTGCTGGGAATGAGAGCTGTGTATGTGTACCCTCTGCTCGGAGTGGGAGCTATTTAACCTGTTCTCTCTGCTTTGGCATTTGGACTGAATGGCATTCTTCAGCCATTCTGTTGCTCCAAAAGACAGCACCTCCATCAATGCAACTGGGATTGTCCACCTGGAGTTTTGTGATAAATCTTTTTAAATTAGATGTTAAACTCACAACTTTCTGACTCAGGGAGGACTGCCGGCCCCTGAGTCAGCCACATCCAACGCTGTATGGGATCCTGAGCAACCACGATAGTCCAGATCTTAAATAACAAGCATGGGGCTGGATGAACACAGCAGGTCAAGCAGCATCATAGGAGCAGGAAAACTCGACGTTTCGGGCCTAAACCCTTCATCAGAAACTTGCTTTCCCGATGTTACCGGCACTCTATTGTAGAGAGTGAATTTGGATTCAGCTTGGTTTTCGCTCAAGTTAGTGCAGAGCTAACAGAATTGCAGTTATTGGCAGGTTTAATTAAGTCTGAATGGATGTGTGAAGGCTGTGACAGAGCAGCGATTAATATACATCAGGACTCCCAGCAATTATTGACACCTATCAGTGGCAGAGACATTATTCTATGCAAACAAAGAGCGAGAGACAGAGGGTGACCTTCTATTGTGTATAGATCGATCACAATGCTGCCCTCACATCCTGTGCTCCCCAGTCACAAGCTGCAAATCATAATCACTGTAATAGATAGCACAGCATTGGTAGGACTGGTCAGTCATCTCACAGACCTGTTCAGTGAATACACACAATAGGACATTCCATACGTGCAGAGAGACCGGGGCAGAAAAAGGGACAGAGAGAGAGAGAGGAAAAATGACATGGACAGAGACAGATAGGCAGAAACAGGAACAAAGAACGGGACAGAGATGGCCAGAGCGTATAACACAGGGACAGAAAGAGAGACAGATACAGGGAGCGGGACAGAAAGAGATTTAAGGACAGCTTGAAAGAGACAGGTGACAGAGATACACAGGTAAGGAAAGACGGAGAGAGGAACAGAGATAAGAAAGCCAGAGGGGTACAAAGATAGAGAGGGGCAAGGAGACAGTCTTGGTGACAGAGAGACAAAAACATAAGACCAAGAGATATCGGCTGAGAAAGGGAGTATGAAGGAAGAACAAAGGAGAGATGCTTAGAAAGAGAGTGAAAGAAACAGAGATGGGACAGTAAATAGAAATGTAGTTAAATGTAGGGACAAATGACAGGGAAGTCCAGCATTGAGAGAGCGAAACACCTTCACATCAAACTAGAACAACATTTGAAGGTGCATGCACAGACACATGCTGATATAGAGACATTTGTTTAGATAGAGGTTGGGAAACAGAATCAGAGTATAACATTCAACTCCGTAAGCCACTTCCACCACCCAAATTATCATGGCTGTCACATTCATCTTGAAAGAACAATTAAGCAACTAACAATAGGAAGAGGCTGTACTAATATCCCCGGCTTCACTAATGAGGGAGTGCAGTACATCAGTGTAAAAGACAGGCCTGAAATATTTACATCTAACCTCAGCCAGCAGTGCTAGGTGGATGATCCATCTCAGTCTCCTCCAGAGGTCCCCATCATCTCAGATGCCAGCCTTCAGATGCCATGCCAACCCATGACACCTCACGCCAGCTGCACAGCCCATGGTGCTTCTTACCCTCCATAACAACTGATGCCTCTGCATCTACCCCCATGGTCTGTCACGCTCTCCATGCTAACCTATGCCACTGTACTCAACCCTCACTAACTCCCTATACCTTCAACGACAACATATGCTTCTCTACCCAAACTACGGCTCTTTATAGTTTCTACACCAAGTTAGTACCAGCTCGTGTCATTACCCTTTGCCCTTTAACCTTCTCATCCACCTTACCCAGTATCCACCACAACCAGACCTCGGGACCCATGCTGGGGCTAAAATAAGTTCTTCACTGGCCGTTGAATAATTCAATATTTAAAAAAAAACTTTAATTGATACATACCTCTTTCAATGCTTTATTAACATTGGGATACATAGCCCTCCCTGATAGAGTCTGTAGGCACTCAGAGCTGTCAACAAACTATGAAACGGCAGACGTCCCCACTGAGTTAATGGAAACTTATGGAACCAGTTGTGCAGCATCAGTGCAGTGATGATAACCCTCAGACTTATGTCAACAGACAGAATGAAATAATTAGCAATGATTTATAATTTTTCACAGAACTAGAGCAGGCTTTTAAATGCACTGAAAACTTGCTTTTGGCCGCTGTTTCTGAGTTGCTGTTGACAGTTCCATTTGATAGTTTATTTGACACTACTGTAACAGTTTCCCTGACAATTTCAGCAAGCTCGACAGCTCCGACGTGGTTATAATATTTTCCTGCACAGCCATGTCTAGCTTTAGGACACCCAAACAGAGCCTTACCTTTTCAAAGAGCGCCTGACTTCTACCAAGTTTCACCTGACCTCCTGCCAAAGAGAGCCCCATGTCTCCAAAAGGGCACACCACATCTCCAAACCACACTCAAAAGTTTAAGAATGGTTTCTACTGAGTCGAATCTCTAATGGTCATTGAAGCATTTTAACGCCATAAATACCTCAAGCTGATCATCTCCCAGTTTTCTCCGGTCAAAGAAATCGAAGCTAAGTTTCTGTAACACTCACAAATGCAAACATATGTGTAGTGGACACAGACACGCACACACACACAGACACGCACACACACACAGACACACACACGCACGCACACACACACAGACACACACACAGAAACATGCACACACACATGCACACACACACGCGCGCGCGCAAACACACACTAACTTTAATTGAAAGGAAGTCCTTGATGAGGTTAAAAATGAGATCTCTAAAAAAAAGAATGTTCTTTCAGCTGAGAAAACTGGAACAATGATGATAGGAGAGAGCAGGAATCACAGGGACATTTACAGATATAAATTACCACACCTCGAAACATTAAAGGCAAGAATGTTTTGACCGAATGTATTTGTTTTGAGCTGGGTTTGGTGTGTGAGCAGGACTGTCCAACAGGTGTTCTGAAAGGAACGGCACTGGGTCCCTACGATGCAGCTAGTAAACTTTGCTGGTTGTTCAATTATCGTTGGCCAAGATGAGGCTAAAGACAATAAAGGTAAACCAGACCAACAAACCCCCTGTATGTCCAGTTACTGGTTTATTTGAACAGTCTTCCTATATTTATTGAGTGCCAAACTAGTTAACTCATAGCACTGTTGACCATGACAAAGATGCCCATTGCTCACAGTTAGGGTGCAATTTTCAGATTAGTAAATAGGAAATACACATTCCTGGGCATTGCTGTCCTTCTCCCAACATGACGATGTGCTTCCAACTACTGCTTTACGTCTAGGGTAATGTCAGAATATGGACTAATACACCAGAGCCTAATGCAGAGGCAGAAACTATCCTGTCATTTCAAGGGGAATTTTCAAAATCATTGAAAGGACAATTCTAAGATGAGTCGATGAGTGCTCAGTGAAATGGGAGTAGATAAGAGAGCTATGTTTGAGGAGTTGGTACCAGTGAAGTCATGCAGAGTGCAATAACATGTGTGAGGAGCTTGTGGACCTTTTCTTCACAGTGATTGCAACGATCTGATCAGTCTCTTCTGCTGTTTCCCTCTTCCCCATTAGCCCAGCCAGTAAAACTGCCTCCAAAGCCCGCCCCTGCCCTAGCTCTGAACCAACAACTGTCTCTAGTTTCTCTCTTCTCTCCCAGTGTCTTCACTGACTTTCACTTAGCTGTGAGACACACCTTCTTCTCCCTCAACATTGTTCCTGTTAAACGACCTCACCATCAGCTCTCCGCACTCCTCCTGTATTGTTACATTATCAGATTGCTTATCCCAGTAGGATACTGGATGACCTCCAGCTAAATGCTGAGATGACTGAAGCCAATGTTTGTTGGTCCCCTCTCCAATCTCCACGCCCTAACTACAGCATCCTCCGTCTCTGTGGCAACAATCTGAAATTACACCAGTCTGTCTGTAAATCTAGTGTCATATTTGACCATGTGTTGAGTTTCCAATCACTGGGATTCCACATTTCCACCATTGTAATAATACTTGACCTTGCCCCTGCCTCAGCTCATCTGCTGCTGAAACCCTGAGCTATGTCCTTGTTACCTCTAGACCTGACTATTCCAATTTACCCTCCATAAATCTGAGGTCATTTAAACCTTTGCTACCCTCATCTTAACTCACAATAAGCCCTACTCCCCTATCCTGACCTACACAGTCTCCTGGTCTAGGAACAAAGTGATCTTACAACGCCCATGCTGCTTTCAAATCCCTCTATTGCTTCACCCATCCTCACCTCTGTAAGCTTCTCCAAGCTCACAACCCCCCGAAATAACTGTACTCATCTCAGTCTGATTGCCCCAACATTAGTGGTCGTGCTCCAGATTTGGAATTGACTGACCAAGCTTCTCTACATCACTTTTCAGACCTTAGAATCTATGGCTTTGGGCTTTTATTCATCTGTCCTAATAATGTGGCTTGGTGTCATATTTGGCTCATAATTCTCCTGTGATGCCTTGGACTATTTTATTACATTGAAGATAATATCTAACTCAAAACTGTTGCTGTTTGTGAGTGGCCTTCTTCTGTGGTGCAATCTTTGATACAATGTGGCATGAACAAAGCAGTATTGACACTTCTGATATTAGTAAAGAATAAGTTGACTACCCAAACACAAAACCTACAAGAAATTGCTGCTATAAGTCTTCTGGCAACAGTTATAATCTCCAACTGGGTTGTACAGAGACGACTTGGAAATATGGAGATGTTGAAATACTAGGAGTTTGCAAGAACTCCTACAAGGCTTTGGGAGCTGCCCTCAGAGTGACGTTCTGAACAAGGGAGGTCAACAAAAACTAAATGCTGTTCCGTTGAAGGAAAGTCGTGGAGCATGAACATGCTGAAACAACTAAAATAGTGAAGAATAAGGAACCGCCATGCTATCCCAAAATCTCTTGTTCTGAGAAACCTACCAACCTTTAGAAGAAAACATCACCTACTCAACAACAGGAGTCACTGCGCCTGATGGATCTGTCTTATTTGTGTTCACCTTTTCGTTTCAATCACAAAGAACCCAAACATGGGTTCTAACAGTAAGCTGTGGAGAACTTATTAGGAATCCACTTCTTATAAGTATGTTTTGTCTTATGTTGTGGACAGATTATGAGTTTTAAATCAATTTTTTCTCGTTCCCAGCTATCTACAAACAGATTGTGATATAATGTTCCTCTTTTTCTAACAGTACAGGTATATTTCCCCTACTTCCTCTGTTTGTTGCTCTGATTTTGCAAGGACTGAAACCACACTGTGGTATAGTTGAACCAAGACGTAGGGTTTCATTTCCACAATCTTGTATGAGGGGTGAGAGATGGTGAATCTTGCAACACAAAAACGTTAACAAACAGAAAGTGAGATAAACAATCGGAGTTAAAAAGGTTACCTCATTGATAATTACACTTTAAAAAACCAAGAGGTATCAATTTATCAATATCCTTGTTGAGATGGAGTCCAAAAATCCAAACTTGAAAATTCCTTTGTGGGATTGGGCTGATTGGTTGACCAGCAATTTCTTCTCTTTATAAGTTCATTTGAAAACCTTCCGAGGGGGTTTTGCTGAAACTTGATTTCTGTTTTGATGAAAGGAGGCAAAAATGTCTGCTTTTTTGGCCAAAGGTTTTGTTCCTCTTAAGCCCACAGTTAGAGATGTGAATTATTGCCATCGATGCAAGGAGTACTGACCTCTTAATTATCTACTTTTTGAAAATTGTGCAATTAAAAAGGCAGTTGGATTCAATACTGTGGAAGTCATGTGACTGGGCTTCCTTAGAGAAGAAAGGCCGTAATCATCGAGACAAAGACTCGCTTTGTAGATGGTCAACTGTCTATGGCTCTTTCCAGATGTTAAGTGAAAAGTTATTAACATATCTTCTTTTAGATGGGTTTAATTTGTAATTCTATTGTGTAAGGGATTTTCTTGGTGATGATTGTCTCTGCAGTCGATTAGAACACAATAATGAGTATTCCAGATCCATCAGGTACTGCAGAGAATGTCGATTGTCTGGCTGGCATTGAATTTGCAGAGGCTTCCAGAAGGTATTGTTAAATCCAGTCACATGATTATAGTAACCAACTTTGCTGGCTTCTATATATGTAGATAAATATATATATTATGAATTTTGTTTTTACTCTGTTCATGGCACGTTTTACTCTGAGGGATGGATCTTTCACACTCTTATTTATCCTCTCCTTCCCAGTTGTGGTTCCCTTTCTATCCATCCCACTGATTTTTGGGGTTCAGCCTATCAGTGAGTGATAACAATTAGCGGAGACCACAGCCTCTGTATTTGTGAGGACTCTCAGCTCCTCTGGATATATCCTCAGGTTGGGAGGTAGACAATTCTTAAGTTCTCCTATAATATTACCTCACATAATTCCCTTATACTTTTACAGAGTGGACTCATTGGTCAAAAATGATTCACTTTTGTCTTTCGAACCCTAGATAGCCCTAAAAGCGCTTGTTTTGACCACCCCTGAACTGCTGGCGATACTCCGCTGAGAGAAACTTATACACATGAAGGAAATCTGATTTAGTCTGCTCACGATCTTCAGATATTTCAGGGATCAGCATTGAACAGTCCTCTAGGGGCTTCACAGTTAATTGACCCTGAATTATGAGGGTCCACATTTCTGTGACCATTGTAACTATCCTGCTACTTTTACAAAGATGGTGAAGAAAGACTCTACATCACCCCCTTCAAAGTTAAGAACAAACCAAATGTACTTAAGGGCTTTGAAGCTTGGCTCTGGGGCAGGAGGATAATAAACTGTTACGAGGTACAGAGGAATATTCCTGAGTAACTTTCATCTGTCCAGCTTCTCTCTGAGCCCGTAACTCCACTTCCAAATACTGAAGCTGGAAAGCTATCTTTTCATCTTTCTTTATCTCGCTTTTGTCTTTCTCTTTCCTTAAACTGCATCCTGAGTGTTGCCAATTCCATTCTGGTTATGGGAAATGAGTCAGCCTTCTGTCTACTTTAAAAAGGCAGAGATGGACTCATTCTTGATTACCAAGGGGAAGAAAGGTTATCAGGGATAAGTTAAAATCAAATCAGCCTGATCTTAATGAATGGCATAACAGGCTTGAAGGTCCAAGTGGCCTACTTTTGTTCTTGTTCATATGTTCAAAAGTGAATTCCTCATGTACCTGCTCCAGAAAGTCCTGCCAAGTGGTCTGACAGCACTTTAAGGATTTCATTCAGATTCACTTTGGTGGACAGTTTCATTTGTGCTTTCCTAGTTACAGCCTTCAACTGGTCTATGCTCAGGGTGACTAACATTTCAGTGGTTAAACTACCCCATTCTACAAATGACTTCGAAGCAAAATGTGCCATAATCTAGTTTTAAAAATGGAAGTTTTGTTGTCATCATTTATTTTTTTTAACAAATCATCTCCGCTTCCAATCTTTTGGTTTCCAATCAGTTTCTTTTAGGCTCGTTTCTTACAGTTGGAGTTTTGCAAATTTTCATACCATTTGGTCAAATGTTTGACTTTTTAGTTGGACGCAGTCCTGGATGAGCCTTCAATTTCTGTTACAGACAGGTTGTGAGTTTTATGTCAATTCTCTGTCTCTTTATTCTCTTCACCTGATGGTAAGCAGTTTGCGTACTGTTAACAGTGGGCTATATTTCCCCCACGTTGAGCTCAATACTGTGGGAGTCATGTGACCAGGCCTCCTTAGGGGAGAAAGGCTATTGAGCCATAGTGTTGCATTATAGACAGTCCACTGTGCTTGGCCCCATCCTGGGGTTAAGTGAAATGTCATTAATATTTAAGAGATAACAAGCATGGGGCTGGATGAACACAGCAGGTCAAGCAGCATCATAGGAGCAGGAAAACTTGACGGTTCGGGCCTAAACCCTTCATCAGAAATAATATATCTTCATGTAGGATGAATAATTCTAATTGCAATTAACATTGCAATTCTACAATGTTAATGTAAATATGTCCCATCCATGCATTAGGGTTTGGTGTGGAGAGAATTGTCTCTGCAGCAGGTTAGAACCCAATGGTGAGTATTCCAGACCCATCGGGAGGTACCTGGGTACTGATTGTTCGACTAATGTTGAATTCAGAAAAGTTTCTGGGAGGTTATTGCAGTATCCAGTCATACAATTATAGCAGCCATTTGTGTTGGCTGTGCACTCTGTGTCATTACATATACACATTTTAAAATGTATTAACAAGGAACCTTCAGTCATAACTTGTAATAAACTAACCATTAACCTATTTAAATTAAAGTTTTAATTGCTGGTATGCTTTAATCTGATTTGTTTCAAATCATAAGGGGCTAATCTGGAGCCATATTAAACAACAGTTCACTGATCACATGGTGGTCACTCCTGCTGATTGTGACAAATGATGAGATTAACAGGATACAACAGAAAGAACTTGCATTTGGAAAGGGAGTGTGGTTTTATAATTAACCCATGCTGATATATCAGCCAATGACTTTGTTAACTTTGACGAACCTGTTTAGAAAAACATCCTCAGGGGTGTTACAGAACTGAAAGTGAAGGAACAGGACTCTGAACATTTTCCCTTCCTTTTACGCAGCTTGACCGTTCCTGGCTGCTGTGCACAGATATCATTCTTCCCGCCTCCTTCTTTGACCATATTTAGAATGCTGTGCATAGTTCTGAGAACTGGTCTTCAAAATGGACCTTGAGGGGGATGGAGAGAGCTCAGAAAGGAGTATGAATGGATGTGGGGCTCAAAGCTGATGAGTTGAATAGATCCTTAAAGTTGAATTTGTTCTCATTAAACAATGGAAGATTAAGAGGAGTAATGGTTTGTGTTTTCATGTTGCAGAGAAAAACGGGGATAATGGGCATTCAGGGAACATTTTCTGTGATCAGCGAATCAAGGATACAGGGCAAAGATTACAGCTTCAAAGGAGATGAGAGGTTTTTTTCTACGTTCCTTAATGAACATCAGAATGCGGAATGAAAATGGCACAGTCATTACACAAAGAGCCTGGTGAATATCTAGCTCAAAACAGGACTCAAAGAGAGAGCATGAAGTGCAGAAAGAACTGGGCAAATACTCTACGAAATATTACTGCTGAGACCATTGGGATGTAACTGGTCAGAGTAAGTTTCTGTCGATGCTGTTGTTACTGGCATCTTACTGTCAGTCAATCCATGCTGGAGGCTATGTCATCGTGATCCCTTGGCAATGCTGGAAAATACTGGTCCTCTCCCATCGATGGACTGATTGACAGTTTCCAGGAAAAAGAAAGTATTTGCATTTCAAATGAAATCAGGCTGTCCTAAAGTGCTTTACAAGCAATTAAAGACATTTTCGAGATGTGGTTTTTATTTACATATTCATAGTGTATGAGTGTTACTGTCAATCACAGCATTTAATGCCCATCCCTAATTGTCCTTGAGGAGTTGGTGGTGATCTGTCTTCTTCCAATGTGCTCTAGGGGCAGTATTGAGGTTCTACTGTTAGGAACAGAGTCGCGTTTTTCTGATCAAGTGACGGAGAAGAAAGAGTGAAATAGCCTCAAGACAGGATAGTGTACGACTTGAAGCATAACAGGAAGGTGATGTGCCTATAATCCTTGTTCTTCTAGACAGTTAAAATCATAAACTAAAACAGAAATAGCTGGAAAAGCTCAGCAGGTCAGGCAGCATCGATGGAGAGAAATCAGAGTTAATCTGTGTTCTGAAGAAAGGTCACTGGACCTGAAACGTTAACTCTGATTTCTCTTCACCGATGCTGCCAGACCTACTGAGCTTTCGCAGCAACTTCTGTTCTTGTTTCTGATTTGCAGCGTCTGCAGTTCTTTACAAAAAAAATCATAAGTTGGGAGGACTGTTGAAGGATTCTTGATGAGTTTATTTTTCGTACATTCGTGGGATGTGGGTGTTGTTGACTGGGCCAGCATTTATTGCCTGTCCCTAGTTGCCCTTGAGAAGGTGGTGGTGAGCTGCCTTCTTGAACAGCTGCAGTCCATCTAATGTAGATCCACAAAGCCATTATGGAGAGAGTTGCAGGATTTTGACCCAGTGACACTGAAGGAATGGCAATATATTTCCAAGTCAGGATGGTGAGTGGCTTGGAGAAAAACTTGAAGGAGTGGTGTTCCCATGTATCTGCTGGAGCTGCTGCTGTTACATCTTGTACATAGTACACACGTCTACCAGCATACACCAGAGGTAGAGGAATTGAGTGCTTAACATGGTAGATGCGTTGGCGATCAAGCAGGCTTTTTCCTGGTTCGGGTTATTGGAGTCACAGTGAATGTGTCCCATTGCACAATCATACTTGATATTGCATGGTCCTTGGGAATTAGAAAGTGAGTTGCTTACTGCAGAATCCCTAGCTTCCGAACTGATTTTGTAGCCACAGTGTTTATAGAACTGATTCAGTTCAGTTTCTGATCAGTGGTAGCTCCCAGGATGTTGGTGTTGACAGTGATGTTGTCATTGGATATCAAAGGGAGATAGTTCAATTCACTTTTGTTAGAGATGGTCTTTGCCTGGCATTTGTGTGGCATCAATGATTCATGCCATTTATAAGCTCAAGCCTGGATGTCGCTCAGATTTTGCTATATTTAAATACAGACTGTATTAGTAACTGAGGAGTAGCGAATGGTACCAAACACGTGCCATCATCAGCAAACACCCTGATGTTTGGCCTCATAGGGATGAGAAGGTCAATGCTGAAACAGGTGAAAATATTTGGGTCTAGAACAGTATTCTAAGGGTAACCTGCTGTAGTAACTTGAGGTTGATATAGTTGGCCTTCACTGAACACAACCATTTTTTTTCATGTAAAGATGATGTGAACTACTGGAGAGATTTCCCTTTGGTTCTCATTGACCTCCATTTCAGGCTCAGCTCAGTCATGTGCTGCTTTGAGGTAAAGAGCCATTACCCTGTACCTCACCTCTGGAATTCAGTTCCTTGGTCTTTTGTTTGGATCGAGGATGTACTGAAGCCTGGAAACAAGTGGTAATGCTAGAAATGCAGCAGTGAATCTGCACACAGCAAGGTGTTCATCCTCACCAGCATTGTGCAAAGATCAACTAATCTCCTTTCAAGATATTAATGAGGGCAAATACTGGCCAGGAGGGGTGGGCTGAACCCCCTGCTCTTCTTCACTGAATGCTATGGAGTTTTTAAATTGATTTGAGAAGCCAGATGGAGCATTGGTTTAATGTCTCATCTGAAATGTTGCCCTGTGACGATGCAGCACGACCCTCAATTATGTCTGCCAAAGCTCCTTTGGTACTGCCCTTCGACAGACTAGCGACTGTCATGGTGCTCCCTGTCTGACAGTGCAGCACTTCCCTAGTGATGGCTTTCCAGCAATGCAACTCTTCCCTGAGTACTTCCTGCTGACAATGCAGTGGTGCCTCAGTACTGCTCTTCTACGTCTGCCATGATTTATTTGTACTGACTTTCTGGCAGTATAATGTTCTCTCAGCACTGCCCCTCAATCTGTGTTGTGATTCCTCAGTAATGGTCTCCAACAGAGCTGTGATTCCTCCGTATTGCCCCTTGAGAACAGTGCAATTCCCCCCAGTACTGCCCGTCCAATAGTGCAGTACTTCCTCAGTCACTTCACCTCCAACAGTGCGGCACTCCCTCAG
>JAHRHZ010000022.1:28780444-28793957 GCA_024137785.1 Ginglymostoma cirratum | reverse complement strand
TGACCCTCACACAGTGCGGCGCTCCCTCAGCACTGACCCTCACACAGTGCGGCGCTCCCTCAGCACTGACCCTCACACAGTACCGCACTCCCACAGCACTGACCCTCTGACAGTGCGGCGCTCCCTCAGCACTGACCCTCACACAGTGCCGCACTCCCTCAGTACTGACCCTCACACAGTGCCGCACTCCCTCAGCACTGACCCTCACACAGTGTAGCGCTCCCTCAGAACTGCCCCTCACACAGTGCGGCACTCATTCAGGACTGATCCTCAAACAGTGCGGCACTCCCTCAGGACACTCACACAGTGTAGCGCTCCTTTAGGACCAACCCTCACACTCTGCAGAGCTCCTCAGCCCTGCCACTATAGGATATTAGCCTGTTGTATAGCTTCTAGCTTTAGCAGGTGACAGATGTTACTCAGCAGGAAGCTGACACTTGTTGATCTTTGTGCACTGTTTCAGCTTTAAGCAGAAGGGAAGAACTTTGGTGCTGATCAGGGAATACATATCAGGTGTGACATTGTCCAAAACAGTGTGAACAGGGACACAAACTGAGCTACTGGTCACAAACCACTCCGTCGTTTGGAAGACAAAGGGGAGGAGGAGGAATGGGGTGGCACCATCTCTAGGGCAGTGGTGCTGAGTGTAAATGGTGTTGTTGCAGTGAGGGCAAAGGAGTAGAAATGGGAAATCTCCTCCTTCAGCGTTGTCTCAGGGAATGGCCGTTTCGTGTTGCATTGTCTTGGAAAGAATAGTGACTGTGTTCCTGCAAATATAGAGACAAAGATCATTAACATTTTGAGTGCAGTAAGACTCTTCTTCAGGCCTGAAGGGAGACGTGCAAGATGGAGGGGTTATTAATGTAGGAAAAGGTGGGGCGGTGTCAGTGGAAAAGAAGGTAAGCACAGAAAAAGTTAGAGGCCAAGGGAGATTACAGATTATAGGATCACACATGACTGAAGGTAAAGGCAGTGCTAATGCGGTTGAAAGGAGAGTGGTTATCCCGCTGATGAAAGCAAAACCAAAATACTCAACAGTGGTAGGGGAAGAGGAGGAACAGGAATGACAGAATTCACAGCCTGAAGTTGTTGAACTCACTATCACTAACCCTGGTGTGATTACTCTCACAGTGTCCCTAACCCCAGTATGATTACTCTCCCATTGTCAAAAACACCGCTGTGATTACTCTCCTGCTGTCAGTAACCCCGGTGTGATTGCTCTCCCACTGTCACTAACCCCGATGTGATTACTCCCCAACGTCACTAACCCCGGTGTGACTACTCTCCCACTGTCCCTAAACCCGGTATGATTACTCTCCCACTGTCACTAACCCTGGTTTGCTAACTCTCCCACTGTCCCCAGTCCACAGTGTGATTACTCTCCCACCGTCATTAACCCCGGTGTGATTACTCTTCCACTGTCTGTAGTCCTGGTGTGATTACTCTCCCACTGTCCCTAACCCCAATGTGATTACTCTCCCACTATCACTAACACTGGTGTGATTCCTCACCCACTGTCACTAACCCCGGTGTGATTACTCTCCCACTGTCACCAATCCCAGCGTGATTACGCTCTCACCGTCACTAACCCAGGTGTGATTACTATCCCACAGTCACTAACCCCGGTGTGATTACTCCCCCAGTGTCCCTAACCCCGGTGTGATTCCTCTCCCACTGTCCCAAACCCCGGTGTGAGTACCCTGCTAAGCTGCCTTTCCTGACCCTGAATGATGTATACATTTCTGCTGTACAGTGAGTTGTCAGCACTGCTCTTGGCTCATTTTGTCTCTATTGGAAATCAATTGATGTGAGGCTTCTCTACAGAGTATGAGTACTGAGTACTGCAGGCTCTGCCTTTAGATTGATGTCCCTCCCAGACTCAGTCATTAGATTCTTTCCTGGCAGTGTCACAGAAGACCCTGGGCTCAATAAATCGAACTGCAGTGTCAACTTGTGGTGTTTTATCGCTTAAAAATATGTTGTCCTGCACTTCTTCCAGATTTTTTTTATCAGTGTGGCACAATTAAAAAAACCCGTTCAACTAACCCTACCCTAACCAAAACCACAACCCCAATCCCATGCCCTACCATAATCCTATAAAATCCGGTTTACTGTCTTGTTCCTGACACGATGGGAGCTGCGAGGTTTGAACATTGCTCACCTACCCTGGGGATAAGTGAGATTGTTACAACTTCCCCCTCAATTTGTTTGGGGCACAGGCTGCCCATGGTCCAGGAACAATCAAATCCAACCCAATCAACAGACAGAACTGCAGCAGAACCTATTCATCCACTGAAACTTCACACACCAGATATTTGGGCACGTTACGTGGTTTAAACTTAGCTTCCCAGCCTGCTCTTTAAATTTTGCTGTGGTATATCTCCACGATGGTCAGCAGCTTTCCTGTCACTGTGTTCCGACAAGCTGTACAGTACCAGGCAAGATCAAGCTCCCTTTTCCACATGCAGTACTGGAGCTAAGACTGAGACCTACATGGACTGTGCAGTAGCAGACAGGAGAAAATCATTCACTTTCAATCATTCTGTATTGTACTTGTACAGGAGGTGACAGAGTCACACCAGGTATCCCGTGTTCTGGCACTAGGCTCTTTATCCGTTTTCTCAGTTAAAATAAACACAACACGAGCACCGAAAAATGGTGTTCAAAGTTAAGAAGCCAAGCTGCCGTGCTGTTGGAAACAATGACAGCTCGGGGATAGATCAGCACAGTAATTGTGTATGATTTGTACATTGTTTAATGTCAGGCAGATAATTTGCAGTTGTCAAAAGCTCAGACACTCTATTCACTGCTGACAGTCCATTTTTGCGTAATTATATTTGTTTTTAGATTACTTGAGCTATTCCTGCTGACAAATGTTATGTTCAATTTACCGTATCATTGTGTTTGAGCTTTAATGTGATCTCCACGATAACTGAGTTCCAGCAAACAGGCTCTGAAGTAAACATACTGGCTGCCACACTGAGGCTGGGCCCAAGGGATGATGGAACAACATGTCTGACAGTCTTACTGTCACCTTGTTCCAATCCCCTTCACTCGTTGCTTGAACATATTTACGTTCTCCCCCTCCAACGTTCTCCTCATCTCTCCTGAATGATCCTGGTGTCGAAGAGCATGGGCATTTACTTTAGATGCACTTTGAAAGACTCCAGCACTGAAGTTGTTGAGGGGAGCGGGTGAACCACACTGGGATTCTCCCCTACCACTGGAATCTGGATCAGACAGGGAGTCGGGGTTTGCTGGTGGCAAGTCAGGGTTTTAAACCCCATGGGGTGGAAGGTGAAAGGCAGCCTGAGGTGAGTCTGACAATCGCAGGAAAGAGTCATTCAGGCCAGGAGCAGGTACCATGAGTTACCGTCAAAAGGGAAATTTCAGGGAGCAGGGCCCGGAATTTGGATAATGAAAAGGACAGACAATTAACTGATGTCTGTTGAATCATTTCCATTAAAATAAAGCTTTTGTTCTCTCCAAATAGAATTGTGGTTCTTACTCTGGTCAGATGTTTGAAATTGCTTGAATAGATATGTCTAAGTGAGTATTGATGTTGGAAGAAGATGTCAGTGTCAGGGATTAATGTTGTAGTAAATAGCCGTACAAGACTTTATCAGAAGGTTTTAGAGTAAGAAAACTGGAGATTGGATCTGGAGTGTGGATTTGTCCTTTATGACACTCATCACCTCACTATCTCACTTGAAACCCAGCAAGTCCATTGATTCTTTCACTAATCTATGGGACAATGATCCATTTGGATTGTAATGACCCTAACATTGACCAGCAGCACCTTAGCCTGGACTTTGGCTGGAAGCCTGACACAGAAACAACGTGAAAATGGAAAGACTGTGTAGAATCTTCCCGGTGACTGAATGACATAGGCAATGGGGAAGTATGTGAAATTGGCAATAAGAGGATTCTCGATATTGAGAGTAAAAAGTCTCATTTTCCAACCAAGTGATAAAAAGTGAAGCAAGGTTCTGACTAGTGAGTGGTGAGAGGCCTTTTAGCATGCGTTAAAAGTTTCATTATTTGTTAATCTTGCCTTATCGATGTGCAGTTTCCAATTCTCCCACCTGCCAGCTAGAAACTAGACAGCGACAATTCCTGCCATTGGTCAGAGTGGGCACCTGCCAGCTTCAGCGTGCTGCTGGCTCCTCTGGCTCTCCATTGTAGATACCAGTCATCAATATCTCAGGGCACACTCCACAATTTGCCATCCTTACCCAGTCTGGTCTTTATGTGACTTCAGCCCCACAGAAATATGGCTGACTCAAATGCTCCCTGAAATGGCACGAGCAAACCAATCAGTTATTCCCATTAAAGAAGGAAGAAACCCTGTTTTAAAAAGCATAAAAATGACTGAATTTCAAATGGCTTATATTGTTTGAAAATCATTTATTTTTACATACTTTTACTAATTACCAATTTGCTTTGTTTTATCAGAAACTTTCTGAGCTCAAAGCTTAAGTGTCATAAACTGTCATTGCAAAATCAGGGGAAATCAAAAACACATCAAAGGTGACAAGTGACTGGGTACTTAAGTTATGTTACATTCTGATCAGGGCCTTGCGTCCTATTCCTGTCTTATTTCTTATCTCCTTATAAATTTTCCATCTGGGCCTCTGTTACATACTAATGTCTTGATTGTGAAGAACTTGGAAATAATTAGCCAGGAATCAGTTACATGTAAGTATTCCAGTCAGCAACATTCATGGCTGCACTGGAGAGTCAGTTATCAGAGAACCCAGCCAGCAGCATGGCAAGTTAAAATTGAGGAAAAAGACCCCAGAATTTCCAAACCTAAGGGGTGATTATTTCTAACAAATGACAACCAAAAGACAACCGGAATACTTAGCAGCCTCAATACCACCTGGAGGAAAAATGTTTATCTATCTTTTTGCAGAGAAGCTGAGCAGAAGGTATTTTAAAAACATCCTTCATTCGGGTAGTGAATTTACCTGCGATCATTTCAAACCGTTGAATATCACAATCCAGGCAGAAGTATCACTGGAGAAGAGAAATATAGCTAAATGGATGCAAGAATTGAGGCAGCTTTCATCTAAGCCACTAATTCTTGTTCAGTTACTGATCTCAGAATGTGGACTGGTGGGAAAGTGTTGGAATATCTGAGATTCCTGTTTTAAGGAATGTTCACTGTCACCAGGACTGGATCAACATGAGGTTCTTCACATCAAGCAGTGTGCAAACACTGACAATCTCAGCACACTCTTAATGCAGCACTTAACCCGCAATTAAAGACAGCAAAGTATTAGAAATACAACGACATCAAACTACAGAGCAATTTAAAGGGGACACTCACAGAGAAACATCACCAATCAAGATACAAGCTCAACCCCTACTCCAGTGATTTGAACACAATCCAAATTAATGCACCCAAAGTAATACAAAGCATGTACTGCCATTTCGATTTTGATTTTTATCAACAACAAGTTAAACTGAGGCCTCTGTTGTTTTCTCAGTCATTGCTAAAGGCCCACGATACTATGTGTTTTGTTCCCAGTTTTCTGTACAATATTTATCCTTCGACCACAGTCAGTGAAGCAGATTGTCCTGTTCTGCTTGTTGCTGATTCTATCAGGAGATCTGCCATCATGGTAAGGCATGGTTGTTTTAAGCTATCCTCACACACCCATTGTAGCTGGTCTGCAACTGCACCATAGCACCCATCATTCAACTGTGACTAGGCCAAGCCCTATTTCTGCCACACTGCACTTTCACTGCAGGAGAGATCTTAGCTTTTCAACTTGGATCAAAGGCCAAAGCACTGACAATTTCTTTTGTGGACATCACTTTTAGAGTTCTTTCTGCTGTTGCAATTTCAGCACCTCCCTATTTAACATCTATTCTGGAATTTTAGGCGTACTTGTTAGCATCCACGTTTCAAAGGCCTCTCTTTTCGTCCATTTATTGTCCAGGCTTCTGGACAAACTGTAGCATCTTGAGTTTCTTCCTTCCATCCAGCTCAGGTTTCAATGTTAACACACTCTCCATCTCCATAATGAGGCAGATTACCTGGTCATTTATATCATCACTGAGGGATCTGGTTGTGTCTAAATTGGCTGCACATTTCCCACCACACCACAGTAACAACATTTCAGAGATTTTTCATTTCCCACCACATCACAGTAACAACATTTCTTGGCTGTAAGGCATTTTAGGAATTTTGAGGAGTTCAAAGGAGTGTTAAGAGTCAGTTCTTTACTTATTACCAGTCAGAGTGCTGTAGCACAAAACCAAATTAGGGCTTAGAATGTGAATTAGGGAGCAAGATTAACAGTGTGACTAAAGGGGGAGTGTAGAAGTTCAGACAAATTAATTTAAGGCTGGTCTCATTCTATTTTCTCTCCATTCAACATTGAATTCAACTGCATTCCCCTGTTGTCCCTGGGTTTTGTTTGATTTCCAATATTCACACGCCGTCCCCTCTCACTTTTCCTTTCCCATGTCTCCCCCTCCTGGTTGCTGATTGATGCACTCCTGTTTTCAGGCCAAAATTTATAGTCAGCCCAATTCAGAGATGTTACGTCACTTCTCCAGAGAAGGTGGGGCTTGAATCCAGGCCTGCTCCTACCTCAGAGATACGGACACTACCACTGCACCACAAGATCCCTCAGAACAGCATGTTACAAAAGGTTATAATTATGGGCAATGCCACCAATAGACGGAGCATTGCAGTCTATGAATGTGAAAGGTGTGAGGGTTACACCCAATTGTGCCAATCCCAGCTGGGCCCTGTTGGGCTGAAATTCATTCCAAGCCAAAACCCAATGACCAGACTAAAACAATTGAATACATTCAATTTCGTTTTAGGATCTGGAAAAACTCACCAGCGTTGATCATCATGTTTTTTATAAATAACTTTTTCACAAAACCACGCTTCTGGTGATTGTTAAATAGCCTGGTCTCTGTACAGGTGCAATGTGATGTGGTGTGACAACTTATCAGCTGTTCTCTCAGCGTAACTCTCCCACTAAAGCCAGATTATAATAGTAGCTGTCTTTTCCCACTTCTTACAACAAGTTTAAGTTTGTCTGCGATACTGAAGTGATTTCATGGTGTAACTGCACCCATGCAGAAGGATCACAACAACCATTTATTGCATTATCAACGTAATTTACAAGTAGAGTGAGGCTGTATGCCACAAAGTCCTGAGATTGGATCCAGATTTGAATGTGTTTCATTTATTCATGGGGTATGGGTGTTGCTGGCTGGCCAGCGTTTATCACCCGTCCCTAAATGCCCTTGAGAAAGTGGTGGCGAGCTTCCTTCTTGATCTGCTGCCTTCTTGATCCTGTTGTGTGTTGACTCCCATTAGGAAAGGAATTCCAGGATTTTGACCCAGAGACAGTGAAGGAATGACATTATATTTCCAAGTTAGAATGGTGAGTGGCTTGGAGGGCAACTTGCAGGTGGTGGCGTATCTGCTGCCCTTGTCCTTTCAAATGGTAGAGGTCACATGTTTGGAAGGTGTTGTTAAAGGAGTATTGGTGAATTAACACAGTACATCTTGAAGATAGTACGCACTGCTCCTGCTGCTGAACATCTGAGGTGGAGGGACTGAATGCTGAAAGTGCCAGTTATGGTGCCAGTCATGTTCTTTCATGGATGGTGTCAAGCTTCTTGAGTGCTGTTAGAGCTGGACCAGGCAAACGGAGCATTCTCAATCATACTTCTGACTTGTGCCTTCTAGATGGTGGACAGGCTTTGGGGAGTCAGGAGATGAGTTACATGATTGATTGGTTCTCTTGTTTGAGATGGTCGTTGCCTGGCACCCTTGCCATTTTCCAGTTCTTAGCCTAAACCCCAGTGTTGCCCAAGTTGTGTTGCATTTTGATATGGGCTACATCAGTATCTGACGGGTCATGAACGGTGCTGAACAATCATTGGTGAGCATCCTCACTTCTGATCTGATGATGGAGGGAAGGTCATTGAGGAAGCAGCTGAAGGTGGTTGGACCTAGGAAGCTACTCTGAGGCAGAGATGTCCTGGAGCTGGGATGACCAACCTCCAGTTTCGACGACTATTTGCTTATGTCCTGGATATGACTCCGGCCAGCAGAAAGCTTTACCCCAAATTCCAGTTTTGCTTGGGCTCCTTGATTACACACTTGGTTGAGTGCGGCCTTGCTGCAAGGGGCAACCATTCGCACCTCACCGTGGGAATTCAGCTTTTTTTTGGTCTATGTTTGAATCAAGGAGGTAATGAGGTCAGGAACTGAGTGGCCGTAGCAGAACCCGAAGTAAGCATCAGTGAGCAGGTTTTAATACATTTGTTCATGGAATCCCTACAACATGGAGGCAGGCCATTCGGCCCATTGAGCCTGAACAGAGTCTCTGAAGAGCATCCCAACCCCTACCCTATCCCTGTAACCCTGCATTTCCCATGGCTAAACCACCTAACCTACACATCCCTGGACACTATGAGCAATTTAGCATGACCAATCCACCTAACACGCACATCTTTTGGACTGTGGGAGGAACCCAGAGCAAGCCCATGCAGACATAGGAAGAAGGTACAAATGCTACACAGACAGTCACCCAAGGCTGGGATTGAACCCAGGCCGCTGGTTCTGTGAAGCAGCAGTGCTAACCGCTGAGCCACCGTGCCGTACGGTGAGCCAGGGCTGATCCCTTGGCTTAAATAAGAGCAAAATATTGCAGATGCTGGAAGCCTGAAATAAGAAGAGAGAACACTGGGGAAACTCAGTAGGCCTAGTGGCATCCAAAGAGAGAGGAACAGAGTTAATATTTTGTGACCAGTAGGTGAATGTTGCTGGCTAGGACAGCATTTACTTACCCAGTGTCAATCACTTTGCTGTGAACCTGGAGTCACATGTAGGCCAAACCAGCAGATTTCCTTCCCTAAAAGATTTTTATGATAATTATTGCATGCTCACTAGTAGGCAAAGCATCTTAACTGATTCACATTTCCCTATTTGCCATGGTGGCATTTGAACCCATCGCCCTCGCACATTAGCCGAGGGCTCTGGATTACTAGTCCAATGACATAGCCACTATGCCAATGCCTCCCCATGTTACAGAGTAAATGCCATTTTATAGCACCGTCAACAACTTCTTGCATCACTTTACTTATGTTCAAAAGTTGACAGGTGGTTGGTCAGATTCAATGTTTCCTGGTTTCTGCAGACAGGACATACCTTGGCACTTCTCTGCACTGACAGGTGGATGCCAATGTTGTAACTGTTTTGGACCAGCTTATCTAAAGCTGTGACTAGTTCTGGAGCACAGGTCTTCAGTACTATTGCCAGGAAGTTGTCAGGGCCCATAGCCAATGCTTCCAGCCATTTTGTGATATCAAGTGGAGAGAGCTGTATTAACTCAAGTCTGTCAACTGTGATACTGAAGAAAGTTGAGGTGGATCATTCACCAGACAATTCTAGATGAAGATGTTTCAGCCTTATTTTTTGCATTGATGTGCTGGGTTCTCCAACATTGAGGATGAGGCTATTTGTGCAGCCTCCTCCTTCTCCAGGTGGTATCATAGAATCTCTACAGTGTGGAAACAGGCCATTCGGCCCAACAAATCCACACTGCCCCTAAGAGCATCCCAAACAGACCCATTCTCCTAGCCTCTTATTTCCCATGTCTAATCCACCTAACCTAAACATCCTGGGCACTGTAGCATGGCCAATCCATCTATCCTGCCCATCTTTTGGACAGTGGGAGGAAACCCATGCAGACAAAGAGAGAACGTGCAAACTCCACACAAAGAGTTGCCTGAGGCCAGAATTGAACCCAGGTCCCTAGCACTATGAGGTAGTCATGCTAACCACTGAGCCACCGAGCCACCAATTGAATTGTCCATCACCATTCATGACCTAATGTGGCTAGACTGCAGATCTTGGTTCTGACCCATCGGTTGTACAAATGCTTAGCTCAAGCTGCTTGGCACACAAGCAGTCCAGTGCTGTGGCTTCACCAGGTTAACACCTCATTTTTAGGCTTGTCCTCCTGCACTTGTGATTAAGCCAGGGAGGATCCTCTGGCTTAGATAAGAGCAAAATTTTGCAGATGCTGGAAAGCTGCAATAAAAAGAGAAAATGCTGGAGAAACTCAGCAGGCCTAGAAGTATCTGTAGAGAGAGGAACGGAGTTAATGCTTTAGCACCAGTACGAATCTTCAGAACACTCTTGTTAAATATAGGTTCAAACACAAGTTCAGTAATTTGGAAATTGGGCCCCTATTCTAATTTCATTGCAACTTTGTTCCTCACGTAGACTTGTCCTATTTTCTGGGAACAAGCCAGTCTGACACTGTAGAGCACTGAGCACTGACCAAGATGGCAGCAGAGTAGGATGTTTCACTCGGAGCTTGTCCATTCCATTCGTCTCTTTTTCCTTTTTGGTTCTCTATTTTTCTCGTCTGTATTTTCTCCTCTTCTGTCTTCTCTCTTCTTGGCCTCGAACTCCTGGCCTCAGTGAGGTGTCCTCCCAACCCGACCCGGTGGCCTTTCAGCCCGGCATGGCCTCAGTGTGGACTTCCGGCCTTGAGATGATCTCCCAGCCTCGAGAGCCTCGAGGTGAAGCCCAGCGCAGTCTGGAGTCGAGGCCTGGTGCAGACCGGAGGCTAAGTGCCAACGTGGACTGGGTTAGGGGACTGTTGTTCTAAACTTTTTATTTCTCTATATTTCCAATTTATTCCAATGATCTGCAATGCTGGGCTTATTATTTCTTCATTCTTTTTCTGATATTTTCCGAAGAACTTGCACTGAAGAATCTGTACATAGGTACTCTGTACCCTATATGACACCATAAGGGGCGATTTGTGAACTTTTCATTGTACTCATGTGAGTACATGTGACAAAAAAGCTAATTCAATTCAATTCAGTGTGTGTTTGACTACCCAGCATAAAGGGTTCTTTTCTCAGCATCTGACCTTTCACTTATCTGCAGCTGGAGTGGTTAATGGAACATCCTTTAAGCCAAGTTCATTTCATCCCTGTATACACCAGGGAGATTAAAATTTAAATTCCTTTCAATGTTGGCTGAAATTAGAAAGCGCCAAACATCTTTCTCCAAACCTGTGCTGTTAACGCCCTCTCCTGGCTCTTCTTGGCATTGGTAGACTAAATTTACCAATTTATTATATTGCGAAGAGAGGGAGATGGGAAAGGAGGGAGGAAGAGAGATATGCACAATGAAGTGAAAGAGAGAACTGAATGGAAGTTGGAGATTTGGTGGTGGTTGTGGATAGAGACGTAGAAGTAGAGAGAGAGGGAGGATGAGACAAAGGGACAGAGTGAGGGAGAAACAAGGAGAGTGGCAAAAAGGGTGAGGAGGAAAGGTAGAGAAAAGGAATGGAGAAATCTGATTATTTGAGCAGCAAGAGAGAAAGGGAGAGTGACAGAGAGAGACGAAGGAGGAGAGAAACAGGACTGGAAAAATACAAACATGTTCTCAAATTTAAATAAAAATATTGAATTATCTTTATTATCACGTACTCGAATGAATAGTGGAAAGACCATAAGACCATAAGACATAGGAGCGGAAGTAAGGCCACTCGGCCCATCGAGTCCACTCCGCCATTTAATCATGGCTGATGGGCATTTCAACTCCACTAACCGCACTCTCCCCGTAGCCCCTGATTCCTTGCGAGATCAAGAATTTATCAATCTCTGCCTTGAAGACATTTAACGTCCTGGCCTCCACTGCGCTCCGTGGCAATGAATTCCACAGGCCCACTACTATCTGGCTGAAGAAATGTCTCCTCATTTCCGTTCTAAATTGACTCCCTCTAATTCTAAGGCTGTGCCCACGGGTCCTAGTATCCCCACCCAACGGAAACAACTTCCCAGCGTCCACCCTTTCTAAGCCATGCATTATCTTGTAAGTTTCTATTAGATCTCCCCTCAACTTTCTAAACTCTAATGAATACAATCCCAGGATCCTCATCCGTTCATCGTATCTTAGGCCTACCATTCCAGGGATCATCCATGTGAATCTCCGCTGGACACCCTCCAGTGCCAGTATGTCCTTCCTGAGGTGTGGGGCCCAAAATTGGACACAGTATTCTAAATGGGTCCTAACTAGAGCTTTATAAAGTCTCAGAAGCACATCGCTGCTTTTATATTCCAACCCTCTTGAGATAAATGACAACATTCCATTCGCTTTCTTAATCACAGACTCAACCTGCAAGTTAACCTTTAGAGAATCCTGTACTAGCACTCCCAGATCCCTTTGTACTTCGGCTTTATGAATTTTCTCACCTTTCAGAAAATAGTGCATGCCTGTATTCTTTTTTCCAAAGTGCAAGACCTCGCATTTGCTCGCGTTGAATTTCATCAGCCATTTCCAGGACCACTCTCCTAAACTGTCTAAAGCATTCTGCAGCCTCCCCACCTCCTCCGTACAACCTGCCTGTCCACCCAACGTCGTAAAAGAAAGTTTCTTGAGAAAGACTGGAAAGTTTCCAGTCGTTGCATTACAGCGCCATCTTAGAAACTCAGCAGGTCTGACAGCATCTCTGGACAGAGAAACAGAGTTAACATTTCAGTTCAGGGTGTTTTCTGTTGCTTTATTTCAGATTTCCAGCATAGTATTTTGTTTTTACTTTCTCTAGTTTTATGTCCGCCTCTGTCTATATCCCTCACTCTCCTAGTTATTGCTCTCTCTCTCTCTCACAGTTTTTATTTCTCTGATTATTTCGGTGTATCCAAGTCGCTGTGTTGGTGGAGTTTTGAGAAAGGGGTCCCATGGATCATGGGATCACCATTTTACTCCAAAGTGGGCATCTGCTCCATTGTATGGTGTCCTGCAGGTGAGAGATCAAGATGCAATGGCAGCAGAGATCTCAGTAAGAAACTGAGCCCTGCTCTAATGAGACATGGTCCAGCAACCGGGACAGCAGAATAACGTGGAGGTGTTTGGCTATTTGAATCTGGGAGGGACAACGGCCAGCACTGATTATGTAATACATCCTCAAGAGGGAATCTGCCACCACGGAACGACACTGAGAACCCAGGTCCAGCTATGGCTTCTCCTTAAAGCCATTTACTGGAGAAGGAGATGGAATTTAAACTCCAGTTGATGCACTTGAATTGCTTAAAGAGACAGTGTGAGTGACACATTGACAGTCTACAATGAGATGCTCCCTGTTCCCCTCACATGCTCATTGCACATTCAACGTCTGCACCTTCCGAATGTGTGAGACCCACAGGACCCCACACAACTTTCATTAGCACCGTTACCCACTTCAGTGTTACTATAATGACCCCCCCATGCTGGTAAGGTGCAGAGAGTGAGCTGATCAGGAAACATTCACTTGTGACTCCATCTGTCACACTGTCAGAGCGGGCAGTGGTGAAGGAGTGCCCAGCGGTGGGAGGAGGCAGTGGTGAGGGAGTGCCACACTGTGGGAGGAGGCAGTGGTGAGGGAGTGCCACACTGTCACAGCAGACAGTGGTGTGGAAGTGCCACACTGTGGGAGCCGGCAGTAGTGTGGAAGTGCCACACTGTGGGAGC
>JAHRHZ010000022.1:28657227-28780186 GCA_024137785.1 Ginglymostoma cirratum | reverse complement strand
AGTGCCACACTGTGGGAGCAGGCAAATGTGAGGGAGTGTCACACTGTGGGAGGGACCAGTACTACAGGAGATCCAGACGATCAGAGGGACTAGTACTAAAGTTTGTGAGGAAGAGTGACTGGGCATGAAACATTAACTGTGCTTTCTCTCCACAAATATTGCCAGACCAGTTGTGTTTTCCAGCAAATCCCTTCTTTTGAGTAAGAATTAAAACCATGACACCATCTGCCATCTCAGATCAATACTATAACACGATTTGATGAGCGGGTTCTCCTGAATGTCCTGGCTATTTTTTACTGCTCAACCAAAAGCAGATTGTCTGGTCCTTTCCAGCTGCTGTTTGCAGGGCCTCGTTGTATGAAACGTGCCTCTCACATGGGCTGTATGGTGGCCCAGTGGTTAGTGCTGCTGCCTCACAGCACTAAGGACCTGGGTTCAATCCTAACCTCAGGTGACTGTCTGTGTGCAGCTTGCACATTGTCTCTGTTTCTGAGTTGTTTTCCTCTCATGGTCCAAAGATGAGCTGTTTTGGTGGATTCGCCATGCTAAATTGCCCCAAAGTGTCTTGGAATGTGCAGGCTAGCTAGGCTAGACACAGGAAATGTAGGATTACAGGGATGGGAGGGATGCTTTTCAGAGGTTTGTGATGGGCTGAATGGCCTGCTTCCACACAAGGGATTCTATGATTTCTCACACAAAAAGTACTTGATTTACTACAAAGTGTTTTCGAGTGCTCTGAAGCTTAAAATGCCTAAATGAATGCAAGTTTTTATTATGTCTGCCAATAAAAGGAAAATAAATTGCAGCACAGAAGTACTTTGAGTTGTAATGAAGTCTTGCTTATAATTGTAGAAGTGACTTCTGGTTTCACACGAAAGTCCAACTTTCTCTACTCCACGGATATTGGCTGCCTCTGTAACTTTGCCACCAGGTGGCAATATTGGTCCCCAGTTCTGCAATTCAGTCCACTTCGTCATTGCATGAAATTAGTCTATGTCACTCATCACTCATGTTCCCCTATGCTTCCAGCTGCCAACATCACCCACCCCACCCACTCTCCATATCAACTTCTGTTACTTGGGGTGGGGGGGGGTGGTAATGTGGGAATCTGCTTTGAATGGACACCACCTTGACATCATGCAGTTCACCAGCTGATGGGTCACTGGGACTGCTAATGTTGAGAATGAATGTACAATGTATTGCTACAGCATTCTGCAAATGAGCTATGTTAATTAAACCACAAACTGGATTCTGGGTTAGTGCTACTTAAAGTGTCAGGATTCCAAATAGAAGGCAGAGAGACATTTTGGATCTTTGTGTGCTATAAAGTGTCAGGAAGGACCCTGGGGGGAAGGAAGGGTCACTCGACAGAAACACTAACTCTGGTTTCTCTCTGCAGAGGCTTCCAGACCTGATGAACTTTTCCTGCAATCTCTGTTTTTGTTTCTGATTTACAGCATCTGCAGTTTTTTTCAGTTTTTAATTTAGGAAGGACTCTGGAGGCGTTTTAGTGAATGCCCTGATTTGGGTAAGGTGTATTGCTGTCTCTCTACTCTGAAAACCACTGTCTAACCTAGTGCTCACTTTGCAATAATTTACACTGCAGCAATATTTTTGTTTCATTTCCCTGTAAGGTACAGACTTCCTTGAAGAAGTAGATGGCATGGTGGCTCAGTGGCTAGCACTGCTGCCTCATAGCACTAAGGACCCAGGTTTGATTCCACCCTTGGGTGACTGTCTGTGTGGAATTTGCACGTTGCCCCTGCATTTGTGTGGGTTTCCTCCCACAGTCCAAAGATGTGTAGGTTAGGTAGATAGGTCATGCTAAATTGCTCATCATGTCTGGGGATTTGCAGGCTCGGTGGATTAGCCAGGGGAAATGCAGGATTACAGGAATGGGGTGGGTCTGGCTGGTACGTTCTTCCAAACGTCAGTGTAGACCGGATAGGCTGAATGGCCTGCTCCCACACTATAAGGGTTCTATGTTTCTATGAGGAGCAGGTTGCTGAGACAACATAATAGCATCAGCTCTCTCCAGTTGTATGCTGAAGCAGCAGAGAACTTGGAGGATCAGGAACATGGGACTTGCTCAATAAAGATACTAATAAATGTGGGTGCATGGAAATTGCAGAGCACCCATCTGAATCTACATGGGTATTGTCAGGTTGCTAATTGTTACCTCAGGCCCAAAAGCCAAGATAATCCAACTTTTAACCCATAGTTTGGCTTTTACATCCCCAATTGCCTCAGGGATTGTGTACCCAATAGCATCATCACCCGACTGGTTTCATTTCCAAAACTAGAAAGAGGAACATGTTTCTGGCGAAGAATGCAAATTGAGCAGGAAAATAACGTGTCTGACCAGGAGTTTTGAGCAGGAATGTTCAGTAGAATTCCCTTCCTGATGTTTTTCTTAATTTAAACTGTTGAAAGTGGTTAAATTGGTGGCCCCTCAATCCAGTAGATCCACGAGATGCTATGAGGTCTGTTGCTATATCACGTTAAGAGAATATGCAAATGTGTATACCCTGTGGTTTAGGAACCAGGATGTAAAACTGTGCAACCAACAGGGGGCTTGGACAGCCGGTGGAAATATTGGTGTTTGTTGCACCTCTGGAAGATGCCAGTCTGTTGAGTCCTCCTGCAATGTGTGGTGGATGGAAGCAGTAAATTGCTCCAGAGTCGCACTGTGCAGTTAGTTTTGAAGCAGATAAAAAAATTGCTACAGGACCATTGGGACATGCTTGGGTGCTATTCTCAGATAAAAGGTGAAAAAAATGCATCAAACAGGAAAGCAGCGCCATTGGGATGTGTGTAGTGAACTGCATGCAAATAAAGGAAGCAAATTTCTTTGGCAAAAAACACAGCTGCTTTACTGAATCTCTTGGTGAAGGAGAGGTCAGAAAACTCATATAAGCTGGAAGTATCTATAAAACACAAGGAACATCTGGAAGATGACTACCAAACTGCGCAGCTTGAATTAGAAGGCCACAGATGGCCTGAATTAAGCAAAGGGGGATTTTTTTTTGTGGATTTAAACAAGTTCATTGGGAAAGAGAGGTTGCACAAAGTCAACACTTTGGACCTGTCTGAAGAAGATGAGAAGGAGCCTGTTGATCTGTTGAACACACTGGAGGATCAGCTTTGTGTAAAGGTGAAGTTTTCAGAATACATCAATTGGAATTAATGGCTTACAGGTATGAGCCACAGGTATCAAGTGACCAGTTCAGTATGAAGTTGCTGTGACAAGGACAAAGTCTGCAATTTTTTGCAATCTGAACTCCCTGAACAAATAATAAAGCCACTGATAGCTTCACTATATGACTCTGTGACAATGCTGATCCCAGTTCTCTAAAGCTATGTTATGGTTGGTTGGCTCGCTGAGCTGGTTCGTTGTTCCGCAGACGTTTCGTTACCCTGCTGGATACTACATGTCCCGACGAACTCATCACGCTACCTTACATCAGGAACACACCTGAACTGAGCACAAGGCTCCTACGACGACTGGGCATCAGAGTAGCACGCAAACCCACATCAACTCTATGACAACTGCTCACCCGAGCCAAAGACCCACTACCCACTATGGACAGGACCAATGTCATATACAAGATTCCCTGAAGAGACTGTGACAAACACTGCATCGAACAAACAGGAAGGAAATTAACCACAAGAATACACGAACATCAACTGGCAACAAAAAGATACGACCAATGCTCATCTCTACCCACATGGATAAGGAAAACCACCAATTCGACTGGGACAACACCAAGATCCTGGGACAGGTGAAGCAGAGACAAGCACGGGAATTCCTACAGGCCTGGTTCTCCACTAAGAAAGCCATCAATAAACCCATAGAGCTAGACTCCATATACGCTCCATTGCGAAGGAAAACCGGAAGTGAGGTAATCCAGCTCAACGGACACCCGAGTTTAAAAACCAGCCGGGAAAACACACCGACGCTTCATCAGAGGCTGCACTGATGATGTTACCCAGAAGGATAATGAAACGTCTGCGGAACAACAAACCAGCTCGGTGAGCTGACCAACCACAACATCCACAACCTCAGCTACAAATCAACTCTAAAATCTCTAAAGCTATCTTTTGAAGGAAAAGGAAGACGTCAAGGCATTGACCCACTGCTAATAAGTAGCTGGAAATATGAAGCCATTGTGGTTACATAGCAACACATGCAAGCATTAACTGCAGCTGCTGATATTGGTGGAGGCCACAAGACAGAAAGCAAGCAATCCATGTGGGTGGTGTATGAAATGTAGCTGCAGCAAGTCTGACCATAAATGTTTGACCTCGTGGGCACGAGCAGACCAGGGTTAACCAGTGTGAATTGAACTCAACAACGTGAAAGTACCAGATATCATGTTTGTAGCAACTACAGTAGGGAAGAAAGAAAATTTAAAATAATGGTCAGAGAAACACAATAGATCTGGCAGCATCTGTGGGGTAAAAGTGGAATCAACATTTTGGGCCCTGAGACATTAATTCTGTGCTTGCTCCACAAATGCTGCCAACCCTGCTGAGATTCTCCAGCTATTTCTGTTTTGGTTTCAGATTTCCAGCATCTGTAGTTCTTGGTGGGACTTTTTCCCCCCAAAAGGAAATAATTGTATAGTGTTAGTACATGATCTACAACAGACACCCAGACAGATTCAATGCTGCAGGAAATGTCAGAGATGTCAGTATAATTCAACTCAGAGAGGATGTGATTCCATCATCCTGGAAAGCATATTTGTGGGCATACAGGAAATGTTTAAGAGCCACTCAGATATCAGAGCATATACACTCTATCACATATGTTGTGAAAAAGGGTAGCATTATCTGGGGTTGCTTGGACCCAAGATGTCAAAAATCTTGTTTAAAAATAAAACACTTTCAAGATTCTAACTTCAGGGGAATTGAATCACAACTTCACAGGAGCAGGTATTTCTCCATGTTGGACACCAGATACGAAATTGGTTGGTTCATTTGGCTGAGAGATCTACTACCGCCAGATCCCATCCAGAAAATACTGCATCCAGAGACCACCTTTAAGTTTATCCATTTGTTAGTGAGCAGCATTGCAGAACATTTCTTGGTTACAGCTACATTCTGCACAGATTGCGTCCCCTTGGGTTCTGCCCATCACCACATTCAAAATTTACGCATGGCAACAGCTTGTCGTGAGGGAGTCCAACAATTTTAGGGCTTGAGGCACCTTCTCCCATGTCCTTACCCCAACCCCCACACACCAGGCCTTGTCATCACATGGGCTGCGACCATACACAACCCATTGTCAGCTCCTAATAGTCCCCATTAGTAGCTATTCATTCCCCCAGGTTAGCCTTTACCCAGTCCTTTGTCTGTCCAACTGTTTTTTTCCTCTCTGTGGGCTCTATCACCATCTATCGTTTACTCTCCCAGCTCCCCCTGCCCCATTTTCTACATAAATGCCACCTTTTCCCAGCTATCTTCAGTTCTGAAGAAGGCTCACTGGACCTGAAACATTAACTCTGATTTCTCTTCACAGATGCGGCCAGACCCATTGAGTTTTTCCAGCAATTTCTGTTTTTGTTTGTGGAAAGAATTGTCCATCGATATTTTTAGGACGGGAGGAAAGGTGGGTTTATGGCTCCAAACAGACTTGGGAAATCCTTAGGATCTATTCTGTCATTGCCTAACAACAACTTTTAGACCTTCTGTTTTGACAGAAACTTGGGAGCCGATGACAGCAGGAAAACATTTCCTTCCCTCCCTCACTCCATCCCTCCCTCACTCCCTCCATCACGCCCTCACTCACTCACTCCCTCCCTTTCTCCATCCTTGTCAGTGAGTGAAAGATTTGTCTTAAAAGAAAACCAGCTGAAAAGATATCTCAATGAAATACTTTCTGAGAATCTGAGAAAGTTCCAGAAGTCAGTATATTTGATCTTTACATAAATTCCATTGGGAATTGCCGTCCCTTTTAAACATGAATTGTCCCAGTATTTACTGTGCGGTGTGAGATCTCATTTAGCTGCTGTTACAGCAGTAATGAGCTTATAAATTCCTAACAGATGAAAACTAAAAGAAGGATCACAAGAATCACGAGGATCACCAAGGTCAGGGCAGATCCCAAGACTTAAATAAATAAAACCATTCGACTTCCCCAAATATGGCCATTCTCACTGATGGGGGTGCCTGACACAATGGTGGAGAAGTTAGGGCTGAAACATTTGCAACAATCTTCAGTCAGGAGTTCCAAACAGATGATCCATCTCAGCAGCTTCCAAATGTTGACACTGTCATAGATGCCATGGTACTGATGTCAGTGATCTATCTGGCACTGTACCTATCCTATTAACAATGTATTGTTCTTGCAAGGAATGATAAACTAACCTACAAATGAAGGTTCATGACAATTTTGCCAAGTGAATGGTCTGCACTATTTAAGCAGTAACTGTGAAATATAGAAAGACAAAACTAAACGGCCATACAACCAGATTGCACTTAAGAGCAGCACTTTTAGATGTGGCTACTGTCACCAGCAGAGGTCGTATTTTGGAGACAACCTTTCCTAACCACCACCTAAATTCTCAGAAATGTAGGAAAAACATCTCGGAAAACAAGATGGCCACAGTTGCTGAACTGGAGAGCGATAAAACACCCAGGTGCTACCACTGCATCATTGCCGTCTGTATGGTTATCAGTGCTTCCAGAATTCGGTTCAGAAGGGAATGCCTCAATATTGACCCAACGGCAGTGAGGAAATTCTAAGTCAGGACTGTTAGCGACCTGGGGAAGCTACAATTGGTACTGTTCCCATGTGCTGCTGTCTTTCTCAGTGATAGACGTCTTATGTTTGGGCGATGCTGTCAAGTAATCTTGGTGACCTTGTAAATTCTACAAACTGTAGCCACGACGAGTTGGTGCAAGAACTAGATGATTATGCTAGAAGTGAGATTGTTACCATGGAACCAAGACTTTTAGTGTGGAAGGGCATCAAGGGTTTTGAGAGATGTAATTAATGCAAAATGTTAGGGATCAAAAATTATTCTACTCCCAAACCCATGGCCAGATGGATTCCACTCCTTCAGCCGTTGATAAATCCCCAACCTTCGTATTTTGGGTCGCTGGCCACTCCATGCAACAGAGATGGAGACGATCGCTTTGCACTTTCAGTGGCAGGGTATTTTCAGCCATCAGCCATTTCCTGCCAAGTCTGACACACATCCTAAACTCTCAGGATTGAAGGAAGAATCCAAAGGATGATGAGACTCCCCTTATATTTCACGCACATACCTCGAGCTGTTTGCGTTGCTGTTTGTGACATTTGCTGCAGTAGTGAAGATGTCAAGCTGTCGTTGAGGTGCTTGTACAAATCTGAAGATTTCAATCATCAGTTGCAGTAAAAACTCAAGGACAGCATGTCTGCAAGAGCTGGAAATCTGCGCAATTAATAAAACAGCCACCTGTGAACTTTGCTTTCAAGTATTCCTAGTATGGGAGGTTTTATAGAAGAATTAATTTCTCCCTTCCGGGCATCAACCAATTCACCCCCAACAAGGCATGATAAAAGGAGGAGAAGGAGATAAAGAGAGAGCAATGACTGAGGATGTGTGAGGGAGAGTGTGGTCAGGAGTGGGTGAGGTGAGTGGATGTGCACAGAAAGAGGGAGATAGTAGGGGAGGAGAAGACAATATTATACATCAGTAATGATCAGATTTGGTTGTGCTTTACGACACCTGGATTTCTGGGGCTGTTGTTTTGTTTGCCGAGCTGGTAGGTTGGTTTTCAGACATTTCGTCACTAGGTAACATCATCAGTGCAACTCCGATGAAGGCTTCATCAGAGACGCACTGACAATGTTACGTAGGACAGTGACAAAACATCTGCAAACCAACCTGCCAGCTCGGCAAACAAATCAACAATCTTATCTACACCCCGAGCTACAAGTCTTCTCAAAAATCTGCATTTCTGCCTGTGCATTAAAGCAGAAATCACATGACAACAGGTTATAGCTCAACAGCTTTATCTGAAATCACAAGCTTTTGGAGCACTGCTCATTTGTCAGGTAAAGTGCATTGTGCGTTGTCCTCTGTAACTGTCCCTTGTACTTATTTAGATACCGGTGCAATATGTTTCTCTCATTTGCCCTGTTTTAATTCCACTTTATCGTCTCTGTTGTTCCTTTTTAAGATTTTACTGCTAACTCTTTTGATTCCTGTTTCCTTCAGGAATTAGTTTTAATAGCAGCCTGCCCCAGCAACTCCCTTTACTAGCTGTTTATGAGCAAACAGAAGCTCTTTCAGATTAGCTCCTCTCCACATTTCAGCTGTCTGTAAAATGTATTATTGCTGCTCTTCACCTTCGCTACAAACCTCAATTGTTAATGTTTCCTGATAGTTGTCTGACAGGTTCCAATTCCCACAGCTTTAAAGAGTAGACCTCAGACTGGACTACTCACTGTTTTCACAACAAATGCCATTGCTATTTTTATTACATATTACAATTAATAGAAGACAGAGAGCTGGGTTAATGGGGGCATTTTCAGGGTGGCAACCTGTAACTACAGGAGTGCAACAGGGATTAGTGCTGGGGCTACAATTATTTGCAATATATGTTAGCAACTTGAATGAGGAAAGTGAATCAACAAAAGCCAAGATTCTGGATGAGACAATAATTGGTGGGAAGGTAAGTGGTGAAGATGGCGCAGGGAGTCTGCAGAAGGAGTGGGCAAAAGCTCAGCTGACGGAAAATAATGTACGAAAATGTGAGGTTATGACAGGAAGATTAGAGAAACTGGATGTCACTTAAACGGACAAAGACTGTAGAAAGCTATGGAGCACAAGGAGTTGAACTCATCTACAAATCACAAAAAGGGAGCATTCAAGTTCAGCAGGGAATCGAGAAGGCAAATGGCAGGTGGGAGAGTCTAGGACCAGAGACAATAATCTCAGAAAAAGAGATGGTATGTTTAAGACAAAGATAAGGAAGAATTTCTATTTTCAGAAGGTAGTGAATCAGTGAAATTCTTTAAGGACTGTCAAGGTGGACACAGACAGATTTTTAATCAGTAAAAGGCAGGAAAGTAGAGTTGAGGATTATCAGAACTGGTATGATCCCATTCAATAGCAGTACAGATTCAATGGCCAACATCTCCTCCAACATCTTGTGGTTTAAACACCTTCCATGACTTTTAAAAAATGTGGCCACAAACTTTCACAAAATGAAAAATGCATGGTCAGCCAAAGGCAAAGTTTGCTGGGAGAATTGCTATGGAAAGTCCCCCAGTTGTGGTGAAAAAAGGACACAAGGGCTGGAGTAAGAATATCACAGGGGATTCAACTGGAGAATTAGAGGAGGTCAGAGGGAAAAGAGGATGGGGTCTGGGGATGTGGAGCAAGGTCATAAAGAGATTTAAGTTAAGGGCTGAGGGACCAGGACAAATTTAGACCAACAAAAAGAATGGGACCTGCTCCAATAAAAGCTACGGACAGCAGAGTACTTAATGAGTGTCATATTCCAAAGGGCAGGGAATGGGAAGCCTGCCAGGACAACATTGGAATGATTGATACTGTAGTCAGAGATATCTCACCTTAATCCCTGATGGAATCTCTCAAAACTGGAAATGACCAGGCAGCGTTTGACTTTCATTTGTCTGCAGCAATTGTGTGCCTGACCTTTCGAATGTTTCTATTCGAAAAAACAGCACACACATCAACCAAACCAATGTGTTTGACTTTCCCTTTTGTGTGTTAATTACCATCTTTGCGGCCATCAAGGTGAGTATTTCTCACAGTGTGGGAGTTGGGCCAGGAGGCGAGAGGTAACGTTTAGAGCTTAGAGGATATATTCAGAGAGGCAGCTGGGCTGGCAAGAGAAAGTGTCACGTGAATGGAGCCAGGAGGCAATTAAACTGTTAAATAGCAATTAACTGAAATTTTACCAGCACTTTCCCATTTTACAAGTGGAGCAGGGGAATAACGGAACCTTGGCAGCTACAAGGAGATGGAGATTTAGTAACAGGTCAGCATGGGCTGCAATTGAGAGACATTGTGAAAAGTGACTTCATTTAACAGCGAGGCTGAAACAGAGTGGGTAATCACACTAATAACTGGAAACGAAGACAAACTTGGCAAACGCAGAGAAAGGATTCAAGCCAAGTGTCCTCTTTGATATGGCTCCTATGTGTACAGAATGAAGGAGGATCAGAGAACTGTGTGCATTGTTCATCCTAGATCTCCCCGATCCTCAGTGGAGAGGAGCATCAGAGAGAGAGAGACACAGGAAGAGACAGAGACAGGGAGATGGAGAGAGACAGAGATAGAGACAGACAGAGAGAGAGAGACAGACAGACAGAGAGACCGAGACAGGGAGACACAGAGACAGAGACAGATAGACACAGAGACAGAAACAGACAGAGACAGAGACAGAGAGAAACACAGCGAGACAGACGGAAAGAGAGAGAGAGACAGAGACAGAGAGAGAGAGCTCAGAGGGGCCCACAACCAGCCTCTTGTGTGCAGGTGACCCTCAGCAGAGAGTCCACCATAGACAGGAGCAGCATTGTCACTGAAGACCATTAGAGGGAGGCGGTCACTGAGCTGTGTGTCATGGTGGAGGAGGAGCTAAGCACGATTGGAAGTATCTGCCACCTATTGCCTGTTGCATTGAAGGTCCCTGTGGCACTGAAATTCTATGCCCCAGGATCACTCTGGAAATGTTCTGGAGGTTTCTGTGGGATCTCTCAGCCCGGGCTCATCACTGTAACAAGACATTCACCAATGCTGTTGCTCAAGAGACCAGTCTGCATATGGGTTTCCACATTGATCCAGAAGGTCTGGCCATCAGCAATTATCCCAGGTGTCAGGTGTCATTGCTCACTCAGATGTGGTTATTGAGGTTCCTGAAGATCAGACAGTATTTGTCAATGTCCACCTGCTCTGTGACCAGCACAAAAATGGATGTTTTAAGCATGTACGAGGTTCCTGAGAAACTCAGCAGCTTCACACTCAGGCACTGCACACTCAGGCACTCGATCTTTTCAGGTTTCTGTTATGCCTTCAGCGATGCCTGCTAAGGGTCAGCCACTGACAATGTTACAACCTACAGCTGGGAGGAACACATTGGCAGAGGAGAAATATGACCACTGTCAACACATAACCTGAGCAACCACCGAGCAGGTCAGAGACCTCCTGAAAATTGTAGATTCGCTGTCCAGATAGATTTGGTGGATTCTTTCAATATACTGTCCCTCCCTCCAGTGTTGAGAATGTGTGGAGTTGGCAGGGCCACACAGGTCCATGGGCATCTTTGGCATTTACAGAGTGATAAGTTAGGTGTGGGTCTCTACAGGGGTCAGTAACCACCCAATGGAGGATGCCATGTATATGCGCATAAGGGAATGGCCACACTGGACAGACTCTCTCACTATTATTATGCAGCAATAGGCACAGGAAGCTCTGGCAGATGTTCACTGACTCACACTGCAGCGTATGGTGCCTGTACCAGGATGACCCCACATGCTTAACCCCAGCCTGAGGTGGGCAGTGCCAGGCCCTCCTACGTCCTCCATATGTGAGTGACCTCACCTGTCATTGCCTGCATCCACGCAGGGCTGTCTGTGCTGACTACACCAGACTGTGACCGTGGAGACTGAAATGTCTGCTCTGAGTGAGAGCACAGTGTACTCTCCAAGCTCTCCTTGGATGGGACATGGCTGCCCACTTGGAGCTTTTCTCCATGATCTGCAGGAGAGATCAGAGGGCAGTGTAGGCCCACCATATTCTTAGACCCTGAATTTCAGGAGACAGCTGTAAAGCAAGGAGCAAGCCCATATGCACTTACTGAGTCACCCTGGCGAGGCACTCACACTATCAAGACTTACCTTCACCTTAGCCTAAGAGGAAATCCCATCTTTGAGAGCTGCTGGTCAGATCAAATGGCTGTCTTCCCGTCCTAGCAACACCATCGGGACTAGTGGCCTTTGCTGGGATTACAGCTAGTCCCCACCCAAGAGCAGTCACATCACCAGACATAGAGCTCAGTGTGGATTCCACAGGGTGAGGTTGGCAGGTTTAAGTTAGACAAACACACTCGGAGGATACACCTTGAGGAGGGCTCCCTGTTGGACACAGGATGCCTGACCCAGAGGGACCCTCAGTCAGCTGCAAAACTCCACATGAACACCTCCTTCCATTGGTAACACCAGCAACATTGGGAAAAGGCTCTTGGCAATGTTGTCTGACACCTCCCCCACTCTGGTAAAATACACTCCCCAGGGGAGCAAGAGCATTCTAGCCATTATCTCAAGCTCAGTGTAACTATTCTTTTTACTTTCCAGACGTACCTTAGTGCCCAACACTAGCTTGGGGCCACAGACCAGTCTCATCATCACAATTGGCCATACACAGGCAGGTGGGACTACTTTAGTTTGGGACATTGGGTCAGCATGGACGAGTTGAACCGAAGGTTCTGTTGCCATGCTGTATGACTCTATGATTCCTTTTGCTCACTCTTCTCCCAGGACTGCCAGCTCTGAACTCTCTCTCTTTATCATCCTTTACATCTTCAGAAGATATGGGATATCACTTTTCTCCCGCACATTTGGAGCTCTCATTAGTTAAAAGTTTATGAATTTCCAATATTACTCACTCCTTAAATGCTCTGCTTGTATGATGGAGGCATCATGGAATGACAGGGATGTCTCCTGTGTACAGTCAGTCTCTTCAGTGGTAGCAGTCAGGACACTGGGATCTGCTACCACACAGAGGCTGGCATACGTCCGGCAGACAATACTGATGCCTGAGCTTTGCCAGTTAGTGGACAGACAACACCTCCCTACCATTTTCATATTTACCTTCAGTGACACGCAAGGCTCTAAGCTTAGTATTTCCACTTTGTGGGTATACAATAGGCCATTGATGCTCTGAAGTGACCTGTGTGGGACAGTTATAAATTTGTGTTCTTAAACGTGGACATGGAGCAGTTTGTTGTTAATGATCCAGATTAGATACCTCTCTGGGAGTGATCTCTGACAAGTCTGTCAGGGGACATTCAGTGTCACATGACCTGACATCATTTCCTATGATGTCAGCAATTGTACCAGTAATGTTGGCCACCATTTAAAATGGTGCCAGCATTGACCAAGCTGGGACTAGATCCTTTCCTCACGCTCACTGTCTCACAACTTGACCCATTGGTTCCCCCATTGACCAGCTGTTAATTGGCCACTTCTGACATGGCTGTTGGCTAGTGTGCCCTCACTATGTAGCCATTCAACCTGGTCTCAGTGCCTTTGTTGGTGCAAGTAAAATCCTGGCCTCTATGATTTTCTCTCTCTCTCTCACTTTCTCTTTATCCACCACTGTCTCTTGTTCTTCTTCTGTTCATTTGTTCTCTCACTAACCTCACCCCACCACCCCCAACCTCACTGTTATAAACTTATTGAAATCTTAGAGAAAGTCTTGGCCCTAGATCAAATCTAACTGGAAGTGCCTACAGGGCTAATGCTGGGGAAGGTGGATTGGCAGACAGGTCTCTGATCTGCCCTTGATAGAATCTAAAAGATACAAAAATGTCACATGATGAATAGAAATTCATTCCTGCCTCTGTTGTGGTCAAACTAAATGGATTAACGGTAAAATAATTAAGGTTTGTGAGTAGATAAAATCATGGATTTTCTTGCTAGATTAGAGTTACTCTGTAGGTCCCTAGAGACTCATAATCACACCTTTTGAATTCTAATACACTCTAGCCTCTACTTCCTCTGCCACTAATCCTTTTATATTCACAGTTGCTAATGTACCTGGCTACATTTACTAGCATATAATGGATTATCTCTGAATGCATCTGTGTTATAGAGTTGCCTGGTGTTGAAATGTGGGAGAGAGTTATTGATGGACATCGCACAAGAACACATTGGAGATTCTGAAGGCCAGAATAAATTGTACTGATAATTTTGAACAGTTGAATTTCTGGCTGTTGATGTTAGTTTGGGCTGCAGCTGCGTTCTTCATGTCAGTTTGGTCACATCCAACTTTTTGAGAGTACAAAGACAACATTCACATCCCACCCCCATCAAAAAGACGACCTGTGGAGGCAGAGGCCACGACCCAGCTACAAAGTGAGTGGTTTGCATTTGGCTTCATCAGAGGCGTAGCACTAAATGACCTGAAAGCACTTTCAGCTATTGAAATGTAGTTACTATTGTCGGAAACGTTGTAGCCAGTTTGGTCCTTGTGAGAGCTTGTTGTGCACAATGTGATAACAACCAGATCAGCCTTTTATTTTGTTCATTCATGAGTGTCACAGGGTAGATCAGCATTTATTGCCCATCCCTATTGAGAGTTAACCACATTGCTGTGGGTCTGGAGTCACATGTAGGCCAGACCAGGTAAAGATGGTAGCTTCCTGCCCTAAAGGACATTAGTGAACCAGATGGGTTTTTCCAACAGTTGACATTATTAGACTCTTAATTCCAGATTTTTACTGATTTAAAATTCCACCATCTGCCATAGTGGGTTCAAACCCAGGTCCTCAGAACATCAGAGATATCGACTTGTCTGCCTCCTCTCCACCTATCCTCTCCTCTATTCATCCTCTATCCGCCTCCCCCTCTCTCCCTATTTATTTCAGAACCCTCTTCCCCTCCCCCATTTCTGATGAAGGGTTTAGGCCCGAAACGTCAAGTTTTCCTGCTCCTATGATGCTGCTTGACCTGCTGTGTTCATCCACCCCCATGCTTGTTATCCTCAGAACATCACCTGGGTCTGTGGAGCAAAAAACACTATTAGGCCAGCACCTTCCCACAGCAGTGTTAGTGACTGAGGAATAAATATTAGCAAAGACAGCAAGGATAACTCGCCGGCTCTGCTCGAAAAGACTGTGCTAATATCTTTCATATTCACCTGATAGACCGAAGGACATTCGGTTTAAAATGTTGTTATCCAAAATATGGCACCAAAGACAATGCAATGATACAAGGTTAACGGCTGTGGTTTTAGGGCTCAAGTCTCTGAAGTGGGACACGAATGTGCAACCTAGTGACACAGGTGAAAGTGCTACCCACTGCTATATCCATAACTGGCAAATCTGTTATTCTCCCAAAAGAATATCAAGCCTTTCTGATACCCAGGCTAAAAAAAATCAATAAAATTGGTCAAGCATGTCCTTCTCTTTTAATGCCTTACTGATAAGTCCTTATTGAATTGAGTTTTTGAATAAATTTCATTTCATACATTTCATTCAATCAACATTTAGCCAATTAGTTTAATTTCCTAATGTGAAACCAAAATATTACAGATACAAATATAAATTGCTGAGAAATACTTAATAGGTCAAGCAGCATCGAAGGAGAGAAAGTAAGTTAATGGATGGGCTTTGGGGTTTAGATGGAGATGGTCCAGTCGGAACAGAACTTTGAAATCTTCATGTTAGATCCGTATTTTCCAAGGGGTGGACATGGAGGAAGAACGGTGCTTCTTGATGCAGCAAAAGATAATTAAAGCAATTATAATGTAAATGGATAGCTATTTTAAAGAACTTTTGTAATTTTTTACAGCGTGCAGGAGGATCTTGAGGCTTCAGAGCCTGGTCAGGTATATGGAGGGTGATATGGAAGTCAGAGGTAAGTGTTGGGTCCACTTTAACAAGAGGGCCCATGGTCTGCCTATAAGGGTGGAGCAATGCTATTCTAACTGGTGGTCTATGCAAGAGTCATGAAAGCGTAAATTATTCTGGGTTTTGCACAATATCCATCTGAAATCTTCATTTTGGGTTGTCTTTAAACTGCTCCCTCGGTATTAACCCTTTCAAACCCTTACTCCCTAGTGTAACACAGTTCCACGACTGCATCCTGTACACAGTTACTCCAGAGCAACCTGGCTCGAGTCAAGGCTAACAAGTGGCCACCAATGGCCATGGAGCAACCATGCCTCCAGCACGATCTGCTGCACACCCCAGTGCCATTTTTGGATGGGCATTCCTTCTGCATTAACCTCACTCCTACAAGGAGCCACATGTAAGGATGTGAGTGGGGAGTATTGGCCTTGGCTAAATGAATAAAGGTCACAACATTGGAGCCATGTTCTCTAGGTGACCACACTGTTGCTGACCTTCTTTACAATCTTTGCTTGGGCCAGTCTCCTCTTCAAGCCCTGGAGAAGAAGCTTCCTACTTTTCCTAAGGAGTCTGAAGGAGAGTCAGAGAGGAGACATCACTGAACTGTCAAACCATGCTATATCATTCTTCTTCACACCTTCAGGTGCCTTCTTCCTCAGGCTTTCAGTTTTGTTCAAATGTTGATGGAAGCAGGGTTGTTCAAAATCTGCTCCAGCTTTTAAACTCTGCACCCTATCCTACTCCCAGTCCCACCCTCATCCCCACAGCCCACCCCTCCTGCTGAAAGATATTTTCCTGCCAGGCTTCAGATTGCTGTGTTTTGGTAGCTCACCTCATAAATGACCCCTGCATCTATTCCAATCTTTGGAATCTTACCCTCAGCCTCCAGCCCCATGGTTCAGGTCTGAGACATTTCATACAAATTACATTGGCTTCCTGGCCATTCATGCTGCCTTTGCTCCTGACTTTACACCTTTCCTGCATCGGTGTCGGTCATAGATATAACTCGAAGTGAGACTCAGGGACGAGGGGGGGGCAAAGGAGGATTGCACATCAGGGATGTGGGGAAGAGTGAGAGCTCTGCTAGGATGGGAGAGTCAAACTGTGGAGGCTATCATGGGTCACACCAACATCATTCCCACACTCTGAAGGTACTTCATTTACGGCAAAACACTGTGGGACATTCTGAGATTGTGACAAGCCCCAAGTTCTATTTTTTTCTTTCCTTGCATTTCTATTTCTTTCTCTCTTCCTTATTTTCTCATACATTCTTTCATTTTTTCTCTCTTTCTCTGCCTTCCTCATTTCTCCCTCTTTCCTTTCTAACCCTCATTCTTTTCCATTCACTCCCAGCACCCAAGCCCAGGAATGCATTCTTTCTCTTTCCACTCAGTCCCCAACTTCCCATCAGGAATCAGAACTCTCTCCATCCTGCAGGGGCTGGGCTGATCACATGAAGGTTCAGATTATTGTAGCATTTCAATGTTTGCCTCATCAGATCAATCTGGTGCTTTGTAGTCAACGAGACTCAGTGCCATACCGGGCACCACCAATTAATGAAGGACAACAATGTGCAATCTTGCACTTTTATTGAACTGCTGTTCACTCTCTTGGCCATGTTCTGTAAGGTCTTCATGACCCTGGGACCACCTTTTTGATAATGTCACAAAGCTGCGCATCACTAGGCATAAATAGCACAGCATTGGCAGAACTTGAACAGATCAAACTATACTGGGCTCAATTATAATCTAGAATGACAGAGTCTTGACAGTATATGAACACATAAAGAAGCTATTCCTCACCTCATGTTACTATAACTCTGAGACTGGTAATTTTACAATCATGTATAGCTTCAGTATTAACGTACAATAGTATTACTCTGAAGTCCTAACATGAAAACTGTCCTTGACTTTGCCTTCACCAGTCTGTCTTAAACCCACTCTCATATTGAGATCACAATCAAAAATGGTGGCAGTGGTGGGATTCACTGCCCAAAAAATTATGGTAGTAGTGAAACAAAAACAGAAGTTGCTGGAAAAGCTCAGCAGGTCTGGAAGCATCTGTGGACAGAAATCAGTGTTAATGTTTCGGGTCCAGTGGCCCTTTCTCAGAGCTCTTCATTCCGCAGAAGCGTCACTGAACCCAAAACGTTAACCCTGATTTCTCTCCACAGATGCTGCCAGACCTGCTGAGGGTTTCAAGCAATTTCTGATCTTGTTTCAGATTTACAGCATCCACAGTTCTTTCTGTTTTTATAGTAGCAGTGAAGATTAAGATAGCTTTAAAACCAGCTTATAGACAGAAAAGCTTTAGGGCTAAAGAGCTGCTATGAAGGAACTGCCTCTGAACAGAGCATATATATGTTTTGTCTGCAAAGATCAAGACTTTGTATATTAATATACATAGTTACCAGTACATGCAGTGCATTATATGGGAGTCCCACTTAAATTGGTAGACAGACAGGAGGCTGGAAAAACACAGCAAGCGAGGCAGCATCTGGAGGAAAGGAGCAGTCATCATTTCAGGTATTACCCTTCTTTGTCAGCATAATTCTTTATGCAGTTAAGATTACCTGACAAGTGTTGCCCAATTGCAGAAGCACATCTCATATTGGACATTATTATTGTGAGTTTTGCTGGCACGGTCAAGCTGGATACAGTCAGTACAATAGCCAAAGAGATTTGCTGAGTACTGGACACTGGAATTCATATACAAGATTACTGATTTGTGAATCTACAATTGGACATTTGCTGGATAATCCCGAGTGTGCGATGAATTAGAATTGTCAGTCAGGCTCTCGTGGATGTGCTAGACACTACATACGTTAAACACACACACCCACAACCCTTGCAGGCAGAAAGCCCATGTACTTGTCTTGCATTGTTTTAACTCAACAAAAAAGGTGACAGCCATTTGCTGATTAATTTCTGAGGGCAATGATCTGTCCAGAGTTATTTTCCCTAATTTGAAACTTAATCAACTGCCAGACTTTCTTTATCAATCAGCACTAACAGGTACATTCTCTGTAGCAACCCCTCTCCCAGTAGGGTCTGCAGGGCTCTACTGGCAGAATGGTAGTGTCTCTACCTCTGGACAAAGAGACCTATGTTCCAGTCCCAACTGCTCCAGAGGTATGTAATAACATCAATGAATAGATCAATTGTTTAAAAAAAAATTCAAAATAGGGTCTTCTTGCCAACCAATTAGCTCTTTCCTCTCATTTGCGGAATAAATGTTAGTTTTCCCCTTGAATTGGCATTCTTGTGAACTGCTCTGCTGATTGCAAGATGAAAAGCTTCAATGAAATGCATCATGTACTAGGAACACTAATATTTTTATAATGTGAAATAGTGTCATTTTCAAGTCTAAGCCTGAAGATATGTCATGACTTTAACTTTGAAAAATCTGTCATGATCCCAAATTCAGCGTGGTACCAACCACGTGAAAGGTACACATTGAAAAACCTCTGCGCTGATAAAGGACTGTTTTTCCACAATTGTCTATCTTTTTCACAACTGCAGCTAAACAGTAAAAAACATTTCATCTTCAGTTCACTTGCTGCACTTGAGATTGGTGTTTGATGAGATTTGTAACCTTTGACCCCTATGTCAGTGCTAAGGGAACCCAATGTCAGACTGGGACCTGGGGCTTAGTGTGCACAATTCTTGTTGTGTGTTTGATTCCACGTTAGTCTGCATTTGATGCAAATGCAACTGGAATTGAAGCCCAGGATTCTGGAGGGGCAAACATGCTCCTGTCCGCTTCAACTCCACATGATTTATGATTAGCTCATTGCATTTTAATCCATTTTCAAATGTCACCAGGTGACGGCAGCACATTTTCCAAATGTAATCACTTCAGGTTCTGCGGCTGAGACTCATTCCTATTTCCCATTGCAAGCAAGGTTTAGATAAATAATTCAGGGAGTTCCATGGGATTAGAGACTACAACTGTAGGGTGAATTGCATCCTTTCTTTCACCCTTCCTGATGGCTTCACCCAGTGAAAACAATTCATCTCCACAGCCAATTCACTCAATTATATCAGAACATCACAACCTTCATTTCACTCCTGCATCCCCAGGAGTATTTTGTTCCTCCCTTAGCCCATGGACACAGAGGATACCACCTACCACCCATCTTTCCATCTCATAACAACAAACGTCAAAGCATCGACCTTGGGATATTGACCAATGTTTATCTAAGCTACATCAGGTACAGCATATGGCTACTAATCCGTGGCAGTAAGTGTATCAGTACTACAAATAATGACAAAATTGAATAAAACCTAGAGCTGCCTAAACCCACAATGTTTTGTCACTGTGGGTAGCACTTGCCCCTGAGTCAGAAGGTGAGAAGTTCAAGTCCCATTATAATGACTTGAGCACAATAGGCAGGCCGACACAGCCCGCGCACTACTGAGGGACTACTGCACTGTCAGTGATGCCATTCAGATGAGACATTAAGCTGAGCTTCAATGTCTTCCCTCTCAAGATATTCCTGCCAGAGTTACTCCTTCAGCAATGCCACTAGTTACAGATTAACTGCTTAACCTCCTTCTGTACTTATTTGCGGATCTTACTGCGTACAAATTGGCTGCTGTATTTCCCAAAATTGCAACAGTGGCTCCAACTCAAAAGTTCTTCGCAGAATGTGCGTTTTACCTTATGAGGAATGGTTGGGTAGGCTGGCCTTGTTTGCAATGCAGCTCAGAAAGGTGGGGAGAGGACAGATTCGATTGAAAGATAGGAGATCCTGAACGGTCTTGACAAAGTTGATGTGAAAAGGATGTTTCTTCTTATGGGTCCATCCAGAAACAGGGGCGTGATTTTAAAATCAGGGGTCACTCTTTCAGGACAGAGATGAGGAGAATTTTTCTTTTCTTGGAGGGGTGTGGGAATTTGGGACTCTCTGCCTCAGATGGCAGTGGAGATGGGGGTCATTGAATATTTTTAAACCAGAGGTAGGTAGGCAGAGGAGTTAGGAATTGATGGGAATGTAGAAATTAATACACAGAGATGGCTGTGACCTTATTGAATGGTAGACCAGACTGAAGGGGCTAAATTGTGGTCTTCTCCTATTGGATATGTAATGTCCTGAGGAATTGCTATCATAATGCATGTTTTCTCTTATATTTTAATCTTCTGGACTTTTAACTTCTCCTTGAAGAAAATGGTAATTCCATACTTCCTGAGTTATCCAATATTTTAATAAATGGTGGCTCAGAAGTAGCATTTTCCTGGTCCAGCTGATTCCAAACCTGCATTTCTGGCAGTGTGGAATCGATGAATTGAGCCTGAGTGTGAATCTCTGATTAGTGCTAGGTGAGACAGGTTGGAAGAGCTCCAGGCAAGGGAGCACACAGACTCTATCAGTGTTGGAAGGAACTGGCACAGACTCAATGGGCTGAATAGTCTCATTTTGTCTTCAATTATTTTGCTTCTATGTTTCATCTCTCACCTTAAGCTTTTCCCTCTCTCTTCACTACAGCCTCTCTCACCTTGAGATTTTATCAATTCTACCATGGGCAGAGTTTTCTTGCTCCATTCCCTTTATCTATCCTCCATCCCTCTCCTTATATTGTCACTGATTCAAAACCAAGATTTGTTACAGAATCCCCTCTCAGTTATTACCAGGAGTGCAACTGCTCTAGGAAGATGCCAGAATCAGGGAATGAAATCATGCACCCCACACTCAACCCCCACATCAGCCTTTAACCTTTCACCTCATCTTCAGACACCCAAAATTAGGAAACAGTCACAGTGAGTTTGAAATGTTTTATACACGTTAGAAAACATCTTGTCTTGTAAGATTGGAAGCTCAGTAGATTTGATTCCCCCAGACTGACAGGATGTTCAGTCAATTAGAGTGACACTCCCCCCCACCCAAAATAAGCATAGGCCCCCATGATGAAAACAGGCTGCACCGACCTCTCCTGGACCTCTCTTTCAGGAGTAACACGGGACAGTAATAATTGCTGACCAGCCAATATCCTCCAAGAAAAGCTCATTTGAGGACCCTTGTGGTGTACTGGCAGTGTCCCTACTTCTGGACCAGGAGGCCCAGATTCAAAATGCGGCTGTACAGGACATTGGTGAGGCCTCTTCTGAAGTACTGTGTTCCTGTTATAGGAAGGATATCATTAAATTGGAAAGGGCATAGAAAAGATATACCAGGATGTACTGGGACTGAAGGGCTTGAGTTACAAGGACAGGCTGCATAGGCTGAGGGTTCTTTCACCAGAGCATAAAGGTTAAGAGGTGACCTTATAGAGATTTACAAAATTATGAGGGCATAGATAAGCTGAATAGCAAGGGTCTTTTCACCAAGGTAGGGGAGTTCAAAACTAGAGGGCATAGATTTAAGGTGAGAGGAGCAAGATTTAAAAGGTACCTGAGGGGCAACTTTTTCACACAAAGCACAGTCTATATGTAGAATGAACTGCCAGAGGAAGTGGTGGATGCAGGAACAGTAATTTAAGAGATTTAAGAGACATTTGGACAGGTACATGAATAGGAAAGGTTTAGAGTGATATGGGCCAAAGGCAGGTAAATGGGACTAGTTCAGTTCAGTCAGCATGGACGAGTTGGACCAAAGGGTCTGTTTCTGCGCTGATTGACTCAAGGAATGTTCCAGCTTCTCTGAACAGGTTGGTTAGAAACTATCAATGAGGGCTATTTTGTTTACTCCTTGTTCTGAATTGCTCTTTCCCTCCCTCCCAGAATGTACGGGTTTCCAAACCTCAGGCTCAGAATCAGTTGACCACTACTTGGGGAGCACCAATAGTTTCAGCCCTTCTGGTAAGCAGTGGTATCGCCTTATATACCCACGCCCATAAACTGTGCTCCCCCCATCTCTTCTCTATTCCTGCATTCAGTTTCTGAATAAACATTATTTCCCTGTAATAAAACCATTGTTGCTGCTATTTATCAGTGATCGAGAGGTCATTGTGAGAATGAAAGACTTGGCATGCATGTCCTCTACCTTTAACAGGAACAGTAATACTGCTGGCAGATACAGGCACATGAAATAGTCCCTCACCTTAAATCCTCCAGTAATCATGCTGTGTGAAGTGAGGGGCATTCTATAAATATCTACTTGGTGTTGCTGCAATTTAGCAGATAGTTTTTATAGGACAAATCTTTGAGCGCACAATTTTAGTGTGAAGCGAGCAACTGCGGTGATCAGTCTCTCGTTGCCTCTGCTGAATGTAAGTACTTCCATTCCTTCGTGACTAGCTGCCAGGCATCAGTTCAAAGGAAAAACATTGAAGTAAATCCCTAGTCTTGGGCCTGCCAGCATTAAGTGAAACATCTTTTAATCGCAGGACTAGCACAGATATATGTCAATTAAACACTTCAAGCTATTTGTGACAGGCTGTTTTTTCACACAGTATTTGTTGTAAAATACATGCCCAATATGTGCCTACACTGTTATTAGTTGCTGTGGGGCCTGGATTCCTCAGTTAGTTGGTTTGCGATGTTAATAGAGTAGTTTTGATTCCTGCTCTGTCTGAGCTTACCTCTCCTTTTCAACCTCTCACCTAAGGTGTAGTGTTCCTCAGATTAAACCTTCACTACTCCTCTCTCTCACATGAGAGAATGGGACTACAGCAACTTGCTCCTTATTCAAATTCCTTTCCATTTAATTCAACAGTCATTGTACCATCACTGCATCATCCCTACCATCTTCCAGTCAGACAGCAGCATTTCTTTTCTATTTTTTCTCTCTTTTCATGTTTTTTTTCCTGTTTTATTTTACATACCTCTTGTTGAAGAGCTCAGTCGCAGCGATGGCATCAGCAGTGGTGAGCAAGCCCAACACAGGGCTCGAGTGGGCACAGCAGCTCAGACTCATGGTGGCATCATCGGAGGGGAGTTTGGACTGGTTAGGTACCCAGCAGCATCAGTGGTGCCTGCATTGGCGAGGTCCATCGAGGGCTCATAGTGGCGAAGGGCATCGGGGGAGGTGAGATGGCACTGAAGAGTGGGCAACTTTCATTCCAGCAGCATGACAAAGGGGACTTGTGCCTGGCCACCAGGCCCATGGCCCATGGCCCATGGCGGAGTATTTAACAAGAAGGTCTGAAAAGTTGGACAATTTTTCTCTATTTCTTCATTTTTCTGCCTTTATACTCTATGTTTGGTTTATTTTTCTGTGTTTTGAGATGGTGCCAGAGAGTGGCGAAATCATACAAAATTTCTCACTATATTTTGTAACAAAATGCACATGAGAATAAATAAATCAAATGTATTATTATCATTCCTTTCCCAGGGTGCTCTCCTTTTCCCTGTCGCTTTTTTCCAAAACTCTAACCAGCTCGACCTGTAACCTAGTTTAGCATGTCTTTTCTCCCATTTCCTGTTGAGCTTAAACCATGGGATTCAGTTTTCACCTGGTGGCCTGCCCTGTGGTACTGGGGCCTCCCACTAAACCACTACAGAGTACAGCGAAGAATCAACCTCCCTGAGTCTACCTACAGCAAATGGGCTACTGTGGTTCAAAAAGGCAGCTCACCACCACCTTCTCAAGGCCAACTAGGGATGGGCAACAAACGCTGGCCAGCCACTGATGCCCACACCTCAGGAGTGAATAAAAAACTGCATTTTCTGTGAGACTACAGTCATCTGGAGAATAGATAGGGTCAGCACAGCAGGTTTCCTTTATTGAAAGAACATTGCTGAATCAATTGAGCTTTTAGGTCAACCCAACAACTTTGTGATCACTTTTACTCAGTGCAGCTTTTTATTCTGAGATTTTTTAAAACTGATCTCAAATTTTCCAACTGTAATCATGGGATATGAATGCAGATTCTCAGCATTATTGTTCAAATGCATACTATCTTAGGCCAAGATCACGGCGGTGCTTATGATGATCTTGACTTGGAAGGAAACAAGAATGCACAGATAGCAGGGATTCCCCTCTACTCTCTCCCAGTGAGGACTCACTTCGAGACATTCTGAGAGCTTAGCCATACTCTCTGACAGGTGATGGATGGGACTCATTTCAGATCATTTGTTTGTTGCTCATGGTGTAATATTCTTCGAAATAAAACCTGTGGCCCATGCTGTCATGTCTATAAGCAGCATGTTCTGATCATCATTGAAGCTTGTGCAATACAATGTTACTGAGAGCTGATTCAGCTGAATGGGCTTTGATCATTTGTGCTATCCCAGCCCAATAGATCTTCACAGAGCAGGGGTATGTCAGCATCCCAATGCAATGGAAAAATCTAAGCAACAAATGTAATTTCTTCTTGTTGGTAAGGTCTAAAGGTGACTATGTAGGGCAGTGGTTTAAAATGCTGTCCAGCTCATTCTGAGCTGATGGATTGACCATTCCCTCTGCCTGTGGGCTAAACAGGACATGAAATAAATGAGCCTAGTGCAGTTTCAGTACAGTTCCTTTGTGTCCATACTGCATAAACAAGCCATTATTCAGCACTTGGATGATTTTTGCACTGAGACGCTCTCAGGGTGATTCAGGTTGAAACTCCAGGAATAACTCAGCACCAAAGCAGGCCATTTGGTCCAACATGTTGGTGCTGGTTCTTTGGACACTTAATCAATTAGTTATACACCTTTGCTCATAGCCATGCAATTGTTTCCTCTCACATATTTATCTAATTCCCTTTTGAAAGTTATGATTGAATCAGATTTCATTCTCCTTGCAGGCAGAGAATTCCAGATTATTTTGTGTGTGGCATGGGTATGAACTACATTGTGAAGGGTCAATGTTGTTAGTTGAAAGGCAGGTGCTGTATGGGGGCACGTGCTTGGGACAAGTGTTGTATTATGAAAGCCAAGGGCTGTATTGCAAAGAGTATACAATCTGATGCTTGGGAATGCGCTGCACTGTGAAGAGTGTGTATTATATTGTGAAGGGAACACACCTGAGGCAAACACAGTATTGCAACAGATATGGGCTGCATTGCATGAAATCTGTGATGCATTATGAGGGGTGCACACTGTACTGTGAAGGATACGTACTATGGTACACATTGTGTTGCACAGGGTGTGAGCTGTATTGTGAAGGGTACATGCTGTATTGTGAAAGATACACGTTGTATTGCAAAGGAGCTGCATGGTAACGCAGTGTTGTGTGGAGTACACGTAACACTGTGAAGGGTACGCACTTGAGGCAAGTACTGTATTACAAAGGATATAGGCTGTAGTGCATGTGCTATGTGCTGTATTGTGAGGAGTATGCACTGTATTGCAAAGGGTACACATTGTATTGTGAAAGGTTATAAGCTGTATTGCAAAGGGGATGCACTATATTGCAAGGGGTAAGAGACTGTTTTGCAAAGGGTACTGTTACAACTGTGACGAGAGAGATGTGATGATAATCAAGCCTCACTACTCCACCATTAATATAAATGTGTTGATTCAATCACCCAATTGCCTCTCCCTCTTTTTCTGTTACAGAATAGAAGTGAATAGAATATCCTTTATTGTCACATATACTCAGGTATAGAAGTACAGGACTACAGTGAAAAGTTTATAATATCGCCCCACATGGCACCATCTTAGGTACAAAGTATAGATCTTAGATACAAAATTGAGAAGTAAATGATCAAGAAGGAAAAGCACTACATTACCCTACACTTATTCACAACATAAGTCAGACAAATAAGAAGTAAAGTTAAAAAGATAAACATTACAGCCTTTCTGTAAAGGGCCTGTAGTAGCTCAGCGCAGGGGTCTTCCACACATGGTCTGACCGGACTGGCAAGCCGCGGACCGCCACCACCAGTCCCCAGTCCCGGGTCATCAGTTCAACAACCGTCCCCGCTCCGCTCAGACCTCCAGCCCTCTGGCCTTCCCTGCTCCACTCAGACCTCCAGGCCTCTGGCCATCCCCGCTCCATGTAGGCCTCCAGCCCTCTGGCCATCCCCGCTCCACTCAGGCCTCCAGCCCTCTGGCCATCCCTGCTCCACTCAGACCTCCAGGCCTCTGGCCATCCCCGCTCCACTCAGACGTCCAGGCCTCTGGCCATCCCCACTCTACGCAGGCCTCCAGCCCTCTGGCCATCCCCGCGCCACTTAGGCCTCCGGCCCTCTGGCCATCCCTGCTCCACTCAGGCCTCCAGCTCTCTGGCCATCCCTGCTCCACGCAGGCCTCCAGCCCTCTGGCCATCCCCGCTCCACGCAGGCCTCCAGCCCTCTGGCCATCCCTGCTCCACTCAGGCCTCCAGCCCTCTGGCCATCCCTGCTCCACTCAGACATCCAGGCCTCTGGCCATCCCCACTCCACTCGGACCTCCAGCCCTCTGGCCATCCTTGCTTCACTCAGACCTCCATTGTCCAGAACAGAGGAGATTTCTACTGGACTTCTTTAATGAACTCAAAATAATCTGTTTAATATAATACAATGCTTATTCTCATGACGTAATAAGTGGTAAATACTGGTTAGCATTTCAACAATAACTAGAATTAGAATAGTACTCCGTCAATCCCAAACAGACATATTCACACAACATAAAAGATAAGAGACTCTGTAGAAATTATTCTTTTTTTCCCTTGAAGCAGGATGAAAGGGAATAAAGAACATCATTCTTTGCCAATAGTCTGAAAACAAACACTAGGATTTGGTAACTTTTCACTGTCCAACTGGTTTAGTGTCAATGAAATCGAATTGCTGATAGCCTTAGACTGACAGAAAATCTTCAGTTCCAATTGAGATCAGGCTGGGCCTAAGTCTTTGGCTACAATTCCACTTTTCAGGTTTTTTAAGGGATATTTGGAAATTTAATCAGGTTCCCAAAAACTTCTACTGAGAGTAACAGAGAGACTTGCAGCTTCTGGGGAGCTTTCTTCCTTACTCACCACATAAGTCTGTGAAAACCAAGCACAGAAAGGGTTGCCAGGCACAACCAGCATTGAAGCCCCCAGAGTCTTTCCCCAAGCAAGGTTTTCTCACCATTAAGAGCCATAAACCCCATCTCTCATTTCCCTAAAAACTTTGCTTGTCTTTTCCTCCAAAGAGATTTTGATTTAATCAGTAAGTGGATTACAGCACTCACTAAACTGTTGGCCTCATTTTCTAACAAACTACGTAATTAAAAATACTTTTCAATCCAGAAAGTTTTCAAACAGTTCCATGATTTCCCCTTTTTCTCACAATCCTTAAATATAAGTATGTATTCCAAACAGTACGTGCTATATTGCCAAGAGTATACACTGCACTGGAAAGAGTATGGATTGTGAAGCGTATACACTGTATTGCGTGTTCTAAGGGCTGTATTGTAAAACGTACATGTCATTTTGTAAAGGCCCGGCATTGTAATATGTAGGATAGAACATAGAACATAGAACATAGAACAGTACAGCACAGTACAGGCCCTTCGGCACATGATGTTGTGCCAAACATTTACACTAATGCTAAGGTCAGTCTAACCTCCACCCCTACCTTATACTATCATCCATATGCCTAACTAATAGCCGCTTAAAAGCCAATAATGAGGCCTACTCCACTACTCTGTCCAGCAATGCAATCCACACCCCAACCACACTCTGAGTAAAGAACCTACCTCTGATGTCTCCCCTATATCCACCTCCACTCACTTTAAAACTATGCCCCCTCGTAATAGCTACGTCCACCCTAGGAAAAAGTCTCTGGCTATCTATCTATACCTCTGATCATTTTGTACATCTCTATCAAGTCACCTCTCATCCTTTGTTGTTCTAAAGAGAAAATCCCTAGCTCTCTCAACCTTTCCTCATAAGACCTTCACTCCATTAGACTGAAGGTCTTCTGTAAATCTCCTCTGCATCTTTTCCAACACTTCCACATCTTTCCTGTAATGAGGCGACCATAACTGGACACAATACTCCAGATGCGGCCGAACCAGGGTTTTGTATAGCTGGAGTGTAACTTCACAGCTCTTGAACTCAATCCCTTTATTCATGAAATCTAACACACCATATGCCTTCTTAACAACTCTATCCACCTTGGTGGCAGCTTTCAGGGAACCGTGGACATGAACTCCAAGATCCCTCTGCTCCTTCACACTGCCAAGAATCTTTCCGTTAACCCTGTATTCTGCTTTCAAGTTTGTCCTTCCAAAATGAATCACCTCACACTTTTCAGGGTTAAACTCCATCTGTCACTTCTCAGCCCAGCTCTTCATCCTATCAATGTCCCTTTGCAACCTAGAACAGCCCTCTCACAACGCGACCCACCTTCGTATCGTCCGCAAACTTATTAATCGACTCTTCCACTCCTTCATCCAAATCATTTATAAATATTAAATATGTGCCCTTATTTCCCTTTAGGAGTCCTGAATCACATTCTGAAACAGGAACCACGGATTACTTTCTGTCCCTAAAGTGGGACACTCAGTCTCACCTAATGGCCCCCTCAATTTGGCAGCAGTCAAACAACTTGTAGAGTTGTCCCAGTCCTTGTTGCATAACTGCTGTTTTTGGCTCTGTTCCACTATGATGAATATATCTTCAACTGAGCTTGTGGTGGAGGCAGAGCACCCAAGAGAATACCCAACCTGAGCTGGAGGAATGCGGCAGCAAAGCCTGGCCCAGCATGAGCTGAGTTGGGGGTGGGTTACTGGGAGGACGATGCTAGTCCAGTTTTTCAACTGAGTCCTCTTTTTATCTGATGGTAGTGAATGCAAAGTAGTGTTTATGACTTATTCCTTGAGCCCTCAGTACAGACTGGAGCTTCCATTCCATTCCTCTTCCTTATTCCATTTTCACTTCTTGCTGCTTCCTCACATCACAGTTATGTGTCCAACTCTGCCATGCTTCTTTGTCACAGCTCAATGTTCTGTTCCACTGACCTGCTGAATAATTTAGCATAACTGAACAGTTTTGATTCGGTAGAAATTGCAAATAACACAATCCAAAGAAAGCTGCCAGAGGGCATAATAAAACTCATAACTGAATGTGGTACCGATCAAGGATATGAATCATATCATGCTGAATAAATCACTTCACATTACCCACTTACTGCACCTGCTCCTTCTCAAGAACCAGCCTTAATTACACTGCAATAATCTCTCTTATAAATAGAAAGCAGAAAACTCCATGCTCCTTCCCACTGAAGTATCAGCTACTCCTGGGAGGCCCTGGGAATGGCTAACTCTAGAAAATGATAAAATACTAAGATTTATAACGAGGTTTAGCTTTTCATGTGAGAGCTGGAAATAATCAATGGAAAACATATAGGACTCGATATTAGATAACCCTGGTTTTGGGTGAGGGTTTGCAATTTGAGAGCACACATAAGATTGGTGAACTCACCTTATTTACACAATGGCGGAGGAGTCACAAGTGGATTTCACGCTGCAGTACACTCCAAGGCAACTTGGGCACACCACAGAAGGCTTAGTGCTTGATATAGTCTTCCCTTTTAAAAGTACAGTCCCTCTAACAGGGACTGCTGGATCATCAACTTAGAGCATGGGGTAAGAGAAGTTGGCATGCCAAGTCACACAAAGGGCTCAGCATTTCAGGGGAGCCACCTGGGGACCTGGTGAGATGGATGAAGACTCGGGGAAGGTTTGTTTCCACCAGAGCCCTTTAGGAACACTTCAGTATTGAACCTTAGAAGGGAAATGGAGCAGGCAACAAGGGCAGCTAATGCCCAGCATGTCACTCCCAGGTATTGGCAAAGGTGCCAGAATGTGTTTAATAACCTCACTTGGGTGGTCAAGGTGAGTGAGTGAATGAATGTGCAGATCATATCTCGCCACCCACACCTCTCCCACTGCTCAATGTAACATATCCCCATTGCTCACCCTGCTGCACACACTGACACTCAGGATTCCTTATGGTATCTCTCAGCCACACACACTTTCCAGCCATGCCAGTTATGCACACATCTTTGACAGACCTCTTGACAACTCTCCAGCTATTTAGCTATGAGGATCATCACCCAAGCTCAGCGCTGTCATCTTACTGTCGTAGCAGGAGCAGATCTCCCTGGTCAGCAGGTCATGCACACCCATATGAACTTCCAGGAGTCTGCCCCCCAGCAGAGCTGCTTTCCCATGGGAATTCCAGCAGGTACCATACAAGCCTTGTTGCCCTCTCTCGGGGTGTCAGCATCCATATTTTCACCACTGCCACTTTGCCAGTGCTCTCACCTTACCCCATGAACATGCTGGGTAGTAACAGTCCTGACTCCACTATCCTGGAATATCTAGTGATCCGTGCTGCGAAAGTATTGTTATGTCTAGAACCATGGAAAGGTTACGGCGAACAAAAAGGCCATTCAGCCCATGTTTGCGTTAACTGAAGCAGGGGAAGAAACGAGTCGCTAATTCTAACCTGAATTCAAGCACATGGTCCTTAACTTTACAAGTGATAGCACCAGGTGCAGATCCAGGTACTTTTTTAAAAATTTGGAAGTTTCTGCCTCCATCATCAACCGAGTGGAGAATTCGAGGCACTCAGCACCTTCTGGGTGAAAAGGTTTCCCTCGTGTCTCCTCTAATCCTTCTATCTTTCACCCCTGGTCACTGTTGGGGGAAGCAGTTCTCTCTGCTATATCTAGGCCCTTCATATCTTTGTAGTCATTTAGTAAGTCAACCTCCTCTGTTCTAAGGCAAACAATCCTAACTGATGCTATTGTTTCTCATGACTGCAATTCTCAAGCCCTGACAATGTTTTGTAAATCTCCTCTGTACCGTCTTCAAATGAACTTTCCTTCCTGTAATGTCAGGACTAGAACTGTACACAGAATTCCAGTTATAGCCTAACCAGTATCCTATATAGTTCCTTCTTTATGTCCCTGCTTTTGCATTCTATACCTTACTCAGTAAAGAAAAGCATTCCATTTGCCTTCTTTAGCACTTTATTGACATGGTCTGCTACTTTTGATGACCCGTAGACATGCTTTCAACATCTCTCACTTCTTCTCGACACCCTCCTGTTTATTGTGCATTCTCTAGCTTTATTCGGCCTCAGCCTTCTGACAATCTAGCCATGAGGATATTCATCCCAGTCCTGTTCAGCTTGGTTTGGACAGGTCCAACTTTCCCATGGGAATATTTCCCTAATGCCCCAGAAACCCAATGCTCCAGTTCCTAGTCCAACCTTCCGGCCATGTGTTCAATCACTCTTTTCTCTGATGTTCATTAGCATGCTGGGCTAGGATTAACCCTGACATTGCTGCTTCAAAGATACTGCCTTTCAGTCTTCCTCGTGGATCCCTAAAATCTGCTGTTATGACCTCATCCCCTTTCTTACCTAAAGTGTTGATGCTAGTGTGATCCGTGACCCCTCACTCTCTCCACCCTTCCACAGAGGAATGTCCTGCAACCACTTTGTGATACTGGGCACGAAGGAGGCAATGTTCCCATCCTAGAGCCACATCTACAGCCAGGGGAATGTCTGTTCCTTGAGCTAACAAATCCCCTATCACTACTGCTCTCCCTTCCTCCTCCCCTCATCTACCGCTAAACCTCCCATGGTGACCTGGATTTGGCTTCAACCACTCTCCTCTGAGGATCCAGCATCCCAAACTGGAAGCCAATTGATGAGTGGGATCCCAGGGATCTCCTGCATCACCTGATAACCTCTCTTGGAATATCTCATAGTCAGCCATTGCCTTTCAACCTCCATCTTCCTACCTGCAGTGGGACTATCTCTTTCGAACATTGTCACCATATAGCTCTCAGCCTCACAATGTTCCAGCCACTGCTCGACCCAGTGCCCTAGTTTCTGCAAATGATAGCAGATATGGTTGTCTTGGTTACCAGTCACACCCACAACTTGTTACACATTACAAGACACACATTCCAAACTACCGAGCTGTACTATCATATCTTAACTTTTTATTTTGCCTACATTAATTCTTTTTGACTTCATTTTAATTGATTTTGACTTGTCTCTACTTCCCTACTGCTTGTGTTTCTTACTTAAATCTAAGTAGCTACTTCTTAAAGAATTAGTTTTTCCCAAATTTCAACTATCTAAGGTATTCCTGAACAGTAGTGCTCACCGACAAATGAACTTGCAGTTTTCCAGATATCATGCTTTGATTTTCTTTCAAACAGCATCTCCCAGATGGCTGGAGGTATCTCCCGCAGGTCTGATTCCTCCCCAACAAGATATTCTCCAAGGTCATCTGTGGCCTTGGCCAAAGAACGTCAAAAGCCTTCTACCAGCCATGCTTTAGTCATGGGGTAGCATTGGACAGGAGCACCACCACTAGTATGACGAACCTAAGGGGTTGCACAAAAAATGATTAGTTCTGTTGTTTTTATTTGAATGATTCTTGTGTTGGTGGATAGATTTGTTGAGGAAATGGGGTCCTGCACCATCAGGTAACCAATTATTGTAGCCAAACTACGCAGACTTGTTGGGTCATAGAGTTGCACAGCACAATAACACACCCTTCGGTACAACTCGTCCATGCTGACTGGATATCCTAAATAAATTCAGTCCCATTTACCAGCATTTGGCCCATATCCCTCTAAACCCTTCCTATTCATATACCCATCCAGATGCCTTTTAGATGTTGTAATTGTACCAGCCTCCATCACTTCTGCTGGCAGCTCATTCCAGAGACACACCACCCTCTGCATGAAAATGTTGCCCCTTAGGTCTCTTTTAAATCTTTCCCCCCTCACCTTAAACCTATGCCCCTTCTAGTTTTGGACTGCCTACCCTAGAAAAATGACCTTGGCTATTCACAGTATCCATGTTCTTCATGATTTTATAAATCTCTATAAGGTCACCCCTCAATGTCCGATGCTCCAGGGAAAATAGCCCCAGCCTATTCAGCCTCTCCCTATAGCTCAACCCTCCAACTCTGGCAACATCCTTGTAAATCTTTTCTAAAGCCTTTCAAGTTTCACAACATCTTTTCCTATAGCAGAGAGGTCAGAATTGAACATAGTATTCCAAAAGTGGCCTAACCAACATCCTGCACAGTTGCAACATGACGTTCCAACTCCTATGCTCAATGCACTGGCCAATAAAGGCAATACATTGAATCATCATAGAATCATAGAATCCCTACAGTGTGGAAACAGGCCCTTCATGTCTGGTACTGTCCTGGTGTTTGGCCCTGAGAGAGAGAATAAAGTTCCTTCTGCCCCATGTCCATTGCCACTGGTGACTTTGCTGGTGAACTGAGATGTTTCTGGTATATTCCGTGCCAGTGACTCTAAAGGCAAACAATGTCCAGCACAGACACTGGACTGTCAATGCTTCCCCTACTCTAAGGTTTCAGGTCACTGCGAAGGAGGGGTGTACAGTTTCACAGTGACCTCCTTTGTGAGGCAAACAGTCCTCAGACATTGCTCCGGCCTCACTGTTCAATAATAGTAGTTTGTCTCCCTTCTCGCGGACCTCTCTATCTCTGCCTGATCCTCTCTATATCATGTTCGAGAATACTATCCTCCCTTCTGGCTATGCTAGACTTTCCTGTGGTCAGCAGAAACTTCTAAATTACTCCAGCAACTGAGCGCAGGGGTCTTGCAAACATTACCTCAACAGAAGTCATTCAAAAGCACCTCAGCTGCAACTCGGGTGTCCCTTTATCGACGGACCCTGCTGCTTCACAGTGGTTCGTATTTCAGCAGAGATTAATGACGCATAGAAGAGGGGTTAACGACAACGCTGCCTGCACATGCTGCTATCCTGGTGTTGCAACGGTGCATTCTAGTCATTGCTGGCCTGTTATTCAGTGTCCTCAGGTCCACACTGGGGCACTACTGCACATGCTACTCAGACCAGCAATGCAGGGCGCGGTACACTGGCAGTGACCTGTGTTGTGCCACAGAAAGCGAAACCTGGAGTTGGCCTTCCCATATCCCTGGAGGTCACTGAGGGAATGTGATACAGAGTGCACACAGTGGGTAGAGGGCTAATTTCACACCCACTCCCACACCCCACCACCAAAATCATAATAGACAATTTACTCATAGGGGTGGTCAACCAAAAAAAAGTCACCTCCATTGCCCAGAGCAGTCAGAATCTGTGGATGGCTGATCATTTCTCCGAGGCTGGTTTTCCCTTGAGTTCGTGGCTGGGAGCTCATGATCAGAGCAGCATCTCATGAATGGAAATGCAGTGAGAAGGCAACAGTGGCGATGGGAGCAGGGCTGCTCAGGAGAGGGGAGAAAGGTAATAAACTGGGAAAGGAGCCCAAATGCTGCCCACCTTGTCAGTGCCACCATCTTGAAAAAAAATGGTTAACTAGGGGAGCCATCTACCATTTTAGTTGGACATTAAAAATCGCACGGGATCGTTAAAATGAGAAAGTGGGGGCTTATCTCCAGTGTTCTGGCCAACGTTTGCCTCTCAATCAACACCATGAAAACAGAATGGCCATTATCATATTGCTATTCAATTACAAATTGCCTGTCTTGCTTTCTGCAATAACAGTTTCAAAATCAATTTCAAGCCATAAGGGAATTTGGAGCATCCTGGAGCTTTGAGAGACACTGTCGAATTGCAATTCCTTGTTTTCTTTCTGGCTGTAGAATAATTTACGATGGTTCTGCCCCCTTCCCCAGCCCAATCCAACAACCACCCAGCCCAGAAAATATGGTCACACTCTCTTTATAAAGGGGATGACCCACACTCAGGTGGTCCTCACCCCCAGCTGTGACACAGAAAGTGTCAGGTATGTTGGGTCCTTTCAGTTTGTCACAGCCAATGTTACTGCCCACACTGGGGAGGGATCCACGTCGTGCCCTGTGCCTTGACCCAGCATAAGATAGTAAGCACCTCCAGAAAAACCGGAGCCAAATCTGGACACCAGCACATACAGAATTCATTGTCCCCCTCTTCTATGTGTTAGCTCAGCCGTGAGCAAATGAGTTACGTGCAACGGACTGAGCTCAGCAATTGTAAACATCTTGTGGCAGGAAAGAATAAATGCATCCTTCATTACACATGTTTATCCTTTTGAATGAAAAAGAGCACAGTCAAAGTCAGGCAACAGGTTTGCAACTCTTTCAGACTGTATTCAGTTAAAATCCCTCTCCCCCACTTCCCTCCTGCTGGAAAATTAAAACATAATTTCTCCCTGTAGTCATAATAAAGGAATTCTGAAGAGCTGCTTTCACCTCAGGCACGGGAGATGATGCTGAGCCGACTAATGCATTTTTTCTGACCATTTGTGGCTTGAAGGAGTTAGGAAGGCTTAGGCTATTTATCCATTGTGTGAATACTTCCTTAGCTCTGAAGTAATATTTACCCTGAATACTTAGGCATAAAAATGAGAGTTTATTCCTTTTTTGAGTTGCCAAAGACTGAACAAGATATAAAATCTGGAGTTACTCTGCACGTTAACTGAAAGAGACATGGTACGGAAATAGGCGTCTTCTAACACAGGCAAATTCTAAAATTGTGGTAGGGGATTCAGGGGCATTAATCTCAGTAATTGTCCATGATTTATTTCCATCCTGTCATCCAATTCTATGCTACTGTCCACTTCCAGTTTAAAGTGTATTTTACTCATTATCTAATCCATAGTGTACCTGCTCTGAACATGTTTAATGGGACAGTGTCGAGGGAGCTTTGGTTTGAACCAAGATTGGATAGATTATTCACCCACCCTTCAGCTATGCTGCAATTTATTCTGATACTTAATGTAACTGTTGTACAAAGCCTCTCAATCGTTAATACTACTTAAACAGAAAAAGAAGCTTTGTACAAATAGCTTCAGTGAAGCCCATTACTTAAAACAATAATTAAACAAACACATTTCACACTGCTCAGTGTCGAAGGCAATTGACTATAATCACACTATAATCACACCAGACAGATACTGAAGACAAGTGTGCTCCAATGTTACCAAAGTTGCGAGGTGAGTTCCTTTGTATCACAGAGCCAGTGAAGGATGACCCTCTGCCCTGTGTGATACTGGATTATATTGACCAGGAAGGTTCAAGGCTCCATCTCCGTGCAGTGTAGCATTTTGTCAACTATGGCGCAATGTTACACAAATCCAATTGGCCAATAAATCATGGACCATTACTGAGATTAATGCCCCTGAATCCCTTGTCACAGTTTTAGAATTTGCCTGTGTTAGAAGACACCTATTACTGTACCATGTCTCTTTCAGTTAATGTGCAAAAAGCACTGAGAATCTATACCTCATACCAGATTTCTGTGGAGCTAAACTTCACTAAACTGGAGATAGTTCAAAACAGGTTATTTAGATCAGTTTGCAGCTTGGTGAATCGGCCAATAAACCACACTCCAGCTGCTAATTTCCTCACCTGCTTCCAAATAAGCCTCCTCATTTCCTTAGGCGAACTTCCTTTTCCCATCCACAGGGAATAGAAACACCCTGCAGGCCCTTATAGATCACAACATCTTATCCAGGGCTAAACCTGCTGAAGTGTAATTCTGCCATACTCTGCTGGATCTCCATTTCTCCAGCTCTGGTTCTGCTTTGAAGATCTTGATTGTGCTTTAAGTCTTACCCTCACAGATGTCTTGAAGTAGTTGAATGGGGATGGGCTGCAGACTCAGGGTGGTTGGGGAAACAATAGGCAGGTTAGCCTGACCTCAGTCGCTGGTAAAATTTTAGAGTCTATTATTAAAGATGAGATTGTGGAGTACTGGAAGTGCACGGTAAAATAGGGATGAGTCAACATGACCTTATCAATGAGAGGCCATGCCTAACAAGAATTCTTTGAGGAGGTAATGAGCAAGTTAGACAAAGGAGAGCCAGTGATCTATTTGGATTTCCAGTAGGCTTTCAACGAGGTGCCGCACAACAGGCTGTTAAATAAGATAAGAGCCCTTGGTTTTAGGGGCAAGATATTGGCATGGATAGGGAATTGGCTGATTGGCAGAGAGTAAGGAGAAAGGGATCTTTTTCAGGATGGCAGCCAGTGACTAGTAAAGCTCCTCAAGGGCCAGTGTTGGGACCACAACTATTCATGTTATACATTAACAATTTAGATGAAGGAACTGAGGGCATTGTTGCTAAGTCTGCCAAGTGATATGAGATATGACATCTGCTGTCTGCACCATTGTCTGTATTTCTAATAGTTTACTGTACTCTGAGATCGTTCCTGTAGCACAGGAATACATTAATGTAGTTCCTGCCTGGAACAAGGGGATGCAATTCATCCTGAACCTCCACATAGTGTCCACCTCCACAAGCTGTACAGGTACTAGGTGGTGCAGGTTTACCAACACATCTTATTCCAGGCAATGCTGAGGATTATGCTAAGTTTGCTTGAAGTAGCATACAGTAAGTTCCTGTTTAATATTTCCCTGTTTTAAGTTGTGTCACTTTAATATCAGCCAGTTTAATGGCATCTGTATTCCCATTTGGCAACACAAGATTCCTTTTAATGTTGTTTCCTCCAGTCTGATGTAGAGCCATGTGTCTCTTTCAGTGCCTTTGGAGTGGCCTCCCTGACTCCCACTGCTGACCTCTTTTACCTGCAGCATCCCTCCCATTGTCTGCTCTGTTCTAAATGACACAGATGTGAACTTTTTCACCAATCTGTAAACTGAGCCTTCTTTCCCGTTGACAGTATGGAACAATACTTCTGCTACGTCAAGGATATTGAGGCCCAGACATGTTTGTACACTGAAAAGTGAGGAGTGTTGATTATGAACCACATGCATATTTTCAACTTGTGAACACTGCTTGTGCTGCAGCATTACCTGTAGCATATTCTTAATCTTAAGAGTTATTCCACCTGGATCATGTATTTTTAGCTTTGTAGGCTTGTAACCTCAGTTTCTTCAGCCATGGTATTCTTATCTGACAGGATAGTGATATCATTGACATAAACTCTGTGAAAATGGAGTTGATTTAATTAACACTTCTGTTCAAAATAATAATTTCTCCTTGGAATGCTTTTTTTTAAAATGGAGATATATCATCAAATGCAGATACCCTTTCTGATATTGGTGGGAACTGTACAGTTTAGATTTCTTTGTATACGTGGCCACCAGTATTTCCATTACTTTGCAACTGTGTCATACTTCTGCAAATCTTCTTCATATGACCTACAGTTTTGCAAATATCGCATTCTTTTCTCATGGCTAGACACTGTCTGTGCCTGCGTCTGTAGCACTCCCTGTTTGTTTCCACTGGTTGGCTTATTTTCTCTAATAAAAACCGAAAGGACTACAGATGCTGTAAATCAGGAACAAAAACAGAAGTCGCTGGAAAAGCTCAGCAGGTCTGGCAGCACCTGTAAAGAAAAAAATCAGAGTTAAAGTTCCGGGTCTGGTGTTCTGAGGAAGGGTCACCGGACGCGAGAAGTTAACTCTGATTTATTTCTTCACAGGTGCTGCCAGGCCTGCTGAGCTTTTCCAGCAACTTCTGTTTTTGTTCCTGGCTTATTTTCTCTGTTGGCTTGTCACATGTCTTTTTAGAAAAATGAACTCGTTAAAATTTTGCCTGAATAGTTGACAGAATCTACTTCCAATTTTTAGGAGCAGGTTGAATCAATAACTGATGCTAATTGTGTTGGTAAGGACCCCTTATGCTGAGGATCCTTAATATGATGAAGCATTAGTACAGAGGAGGTTGTTACAATTTCAGAACCAATAACACAGGTTCAGCAAGTAATAGCAAACACTCTAATTTGGACAGATTGATTAATTGTAATTCACGGTGCTGAGGTGCAGCATTTTGATGGCGAAGAGGGTGGCTGTGCTTCTCAGAGCCTTGACCCAAGTTGAGGAAGTCGATTGCAGGGGCCTGTGGCAGCGGCAGCAGCATCAGCATGCTGGATCCAAATGTCCATTCATTGAGGCTGTGGCTTTATTCAAGGCTTCACCGTTGATGGGTCTGGTCCGTTCCTCCTCGCAGTTTCAGTTGTGGCTGTAACAGCGGCAGCATGGTGGTCCTGGTTCGCTCCTCGTTGCTATGGCAGCAATGTGGTGGCTTCAGGCGGTGACTGAAGTAGCAACAGCTTCAGTGTCAGTGACTCGATGGGTCCAGGCTGTCCCTCCTTGCTCTGGTGGCGATGCAGTAGCTTTGATGTTGGCTTCGGCAGTGGCAGTGTGGTGGGTCCGGTCCAGAAATCCTAGCTTTGGCATCCTTCGCCAGCTTTGATGGCGTCCCATAGCCACTCTAGAAACCCAGCAGCTGCAGAGGGAACCAAACTTTGTCCTAACTCTCAATTATTTCTTTGCATAATTTCTGTAATTAAAATGGCATCGAATTTTGGCGACTTAGGCATATCTCACTGGATTTTCATAAATACAAATGACAATAAATTTCTCTTCTTGTCGATTTATTGTTGTTACATGTACCAAGATACAGTGAAAAGTGTTATTTTGCATGCTATGCCACACTAAAGTGCATCAGGCTAGCAGAACAGAGTGCAGAACACAATGTTACAGCTACAGAAAAGGTGCAAAAGAGAGTTCAGAATTTGAGAGGTCTGTTCAAAAGGCTGATAACAGCAGGAAAGAAGCTGTTCTTGAATCTATTTGTTCATATATTCAAACCTATATATTTTCTGCCCAACAGAAGGGGCTTGAAGAGAGTATAAATTGCGTGGAAGGGGTCTTTGATTATGTTGGTTGCTTTCCTGAGTCAGTAGGAAGTAGATGCAGTTAATAGATGGAAGACTGGTTTGCATGATGGACTGAGCTGTGTTCACGAATCTCTGTAATTTCTTGCAGTCTTGAGGTGCCATATCATCCTGTGATACATTCAGATACGATGCTTTCTATGGTGCGTGCATAAAAATTGGTGACCGTCCTTGTGGACATGCCAAATTTCCTTACCCTGCTAAAGAAGTGGAGATGTTGTGCCTTCTTGACTGTCACATCAGCATGGGTGGATTGTTGGTGATCGTCAGTCCCAGGAACCTGACACTCTCGACCATCTCTACCTCAGCACTATTGAGGCAGAGAGGGGCATGCTGTCCATTCCATTTCATAGAACATAGAACATAGAACATAGAACAGTGTACAGCACAGGACAGGCCCTTCGGCCCACGATGTTGTGCTGACTTATTATCCTACGCTAAGATCAATCTACCCTGCATACCCTTCATTTTACTATCATCCATGTGCCTATCCAAGAGTCGCTTAAAAGTCTCTAAAGTACGTGACTCCACTACCACTGCCGGCAGCGCATTCCACATGCCCCACCACTCTCTGTGTGAACAACCTTCCTCTGACATCTCCCCTATACCTTCCTCCAATCACCTTAAAAATATGCCCCCTCATAATAGTCATTTCCACCCTGGGAAAAAGTCTCTGACTATCCACTCTATCTATGCCTCTCATCATCTTGTACACCTCTATCAAGTCACCTCTCATCCTTCTTCGCTCCAATGAAAAAAGCCCTAGCTCCTTCAAGCTTTCCTCATAAGACCTGTCCTCCAGTCCAGGCAGCATCCTGGTAAATCTCCTCTGCACCCTCTCTAAAGCTTCCACATCTTTCCTATAATGAGGTGACCAGAACTGAGCACAATATTCCAAGTGTGGTCTAACCAGAGTTTTATGGAGGTGCAGCATAACCTCACAGCTTTTAAACTCAATTCCCCTGACAATGAAAGCCAACACACCATACGCCTTCTTTACAACCCTATCAACTTGAGTAGCAACTTTGAGGGATCTATGGACGTGGACCCCAAGATCCCTCTGTTCCTCCACACTGCCGAGAATCCTGCCATTAACCCTGTATTCTGCATTCAAATTCGACCTTCCAAAATGAATCACTTCACACTTTTCTGGGTTGAGTTCCATCTGCCACTTCTTTGCCCAGCCCGGCATCCTGTCAATGTCCCGTTGCAACCTACAACAGCCCTCCATATTATCCACAACTCCACCAACCTTCATGTCATCAGCAAACCTACTAACCCACCCTTCCACTTCCTCATCCAAGTCTTTTATAAAGATCACAAAGAGCAAGGTCCCAGAACAGAACTCTGCGGAAAACCACTGGTCACCGAGCTCCAGGCCGAATACTTTCCATCTACTACCACCCTCTGTCTTCTATTGGACAGCCAGTTTTCTGAAGTCAATGACCAACTCCTTCAGTCTGCTGGTGTTGATGGAGAGATTATTGTCTTTATACCATGCCGGTAAGCATTTAATCTCCTTCCTGTACTCTGCTGTTTGAGATCAGACCTACAACAATGGTGTCTTCAGCAAACTTGTAAATGGAATTGAGGCGGAATTTGCCCACACAGTCATGAGTGTACAAGGAGAATAATAGGGGGCCTTGTGTTTGCAGCCTTGTGGGGCACCGATGTTGAGGATTATTGTGGAGGAGGTGCTGTGGTCTATCCTTACTGATTTTGGTCTGTGGGTCAGGAAGTACAGGATCCAATTACAGAGTGGGGAGGCAAGACCAAGGTCTTAGAGTTTTGAGATAAGTTTGTTTGGAATAACGGTGTGGAAGGCAGAGCTATAGACAATAAGTAGGAGCCTGATGTTGGTATCCCTGCTCAGATGCTCCAGGGCAAGTGTAGCACCAGGGAGGGCATCTGCTGTGGATCTGTTGCTCTGGCAGGTGAATTGCAAAGGATCACGGCAAGTTGGGAAGCTGGAGTTGATGTGAGCCATGGCTAACTTCATAATGATGGACGTCAGAGCCACCGAGTGGTAGTCATTAAGGCACACGGCATGTTGCAGATAAGATGTATCATGATCTGAAGATTTCTCTCTTTAGCATTCAGCTTTGCATTTAATGAATCCACAGATTATGCAAAAGAATTCAGAACTAATGATAATTGTTTATAATTCCACAATTGTAACTGTTAAAGAAGAAATGTTGCACTACGTACTATTAAGAGCAGCCATCCATGGTACTAACATTAAAAAAAAAGTCAAAAGGCATTGGAAATGCTGATACAGCAATGGATACTGGCACTGGAGGAGATGGGGGTGCTGGTGGGGGATGGGGGGTGGAGAGGAGATTCACTAGGTTGATTCCAGATTTGAGAGGGTTGGCTAATGAGGAGACCCTGTGTAGGCTGGGATTATATTCATTAGAACCTAGAAGAATGAGGGGTTCTTATAGAAACATATTAAATAATGAAGGGAACAGATAAGAAAGAAGCAAGGAGTATGTTTCCACTGGCGGGTGAAACTAGAACAAGAGGGCATAGCCTCAAAATTAGGGGGAGCAGATTTGGGACTGAATTGAGGAGGAACTTCTTCACCCAAAAGATTGTGATTTTGTGGAATTCCCTGCCCAGTGAAGCAGTTGAGGCTTCCTCATCGAAAGTTTTTAAAGCTAAGATGGATAATTTTTTGAACAGTAAAGGAATTAAGGGTTATGCGGAGAGGGTGGTTAAGTGGAGCTGAGTTTCAAGAAGATCAGCCATGATCTTATTGAATGGCCAAGCAGGCTCGGGGGGCCAGATGGTCTACTCCTCCTCCTAGTTCTTATGTCATTGTTGCAATGGATGGATCATCTGCTATAGAAAAGGGTAGGCCTTATAAGTCTCTTGCAGTGAGAATGTGAGGATTACAGGAGGACCAGAGTTGAGAGAGGATCCATGAATCCTAATCTATAATAAAGATCTGGAAGCAATTCCGAGGAAGGGTCACTGAACCTGAAACATTAATTCCAATTTCTATCCACAGGTGCTGCCAGACCGGCTGAGCTTTTCCAGCAATTTCTGTTTTTGTTTTGTTTTAAAAATTTGCACCCAGTTTGGAAATTCTCAATGCCACTCCCTTCGGCAGCGATAACTGTAAGGGTGCTATTATTACATTAGTTTTTAAAGGTGCAATTTAGTTTCAGCAACCATGTTAACTTATTGAATACAGATAAGACGTAGTAATTCATTAACATTTAGAAACTGTACCATGTGTATTTGATGATTGTTGAAGTTAAGAAAAAAATCCTAAAGACAAAAATATAAATTACTAAATGTTCTAGCATGCACATTTGCATTCAATTTATTTCCACATAAGCCTGTGCAATATTAAGTAAAATGTCTGTTGAGGGTTGTCTGTCTCAAATATCTGAAGTTTTTTGATTATGACTTGAAAGTTTGGTTATTCACAGAGTAGGAGATGATGAAAAATAGATTATCTTCCAGTTGGCAAATTGTTCCAATTAAAATTTTAGGGAAGATCAAAGGCCACAATTTTAGTTTGTCCAGATCAAAATTAAAAGAAGGAGATTCTTTTTCTCAGGGACGAGTAGAATGTAAATATGGACTGGTTGGGCTTCATGGCAAGCTTCCATATTATAATTTGTGTTTTTACACATCATAATAGATTGGAGATAGAAAATTTAATCTCCTATTTACATCTTCGATGACTAAGAGGGAAGCAGAATATTAAAATAGCACAACAGAATACAAATGGGAACTGAGGGCCAACTTTTTCACACAGAGGGTGGTGCTTGTACGGAATAAGCTGCCAGAGGAGGTGGTGGAGGCTGGTACAATTAAAACGGTTTAAAAGGCATCTGAATGGTAATATGAATAGGAAGGGTTTACTGGGATAAGGGCCAAATGCTGACAAATGGGACTAGATTAATTTAGGATATGTGGTTGGCATGGACGATTAGACTGAAGTGTCTGTTTCTGTGCTGTACAACTCCATGACTTTATGAGAAGAGAGAGGAGCGCATGGGCTTACAATGGAGACAGAGATCTAGGTGTTCAGGGGAGTATGGGAGGTTCAGAGAGCTCCTCATCAGATAAGCAGTCTTTATTCAGGCTTGGGCTTGAATAGCACCATAGTAATAACAATCCTCAACTGCTGTGTATTCTGCACAACTTAGCCCAAGGCTTGAATGCTCTCGAAAATGAAGGCTGTCATCAATCACCTCGCTTGTTTTATTGCCTCTACTTTATCAATATGTACAACTTGTTCATACATTGTCACAGAGATGTAGAAAAATCTGTCATGTAGTCAAAACTGCTTTTGAGGAGCTACCATAGCAACAGAGACTTTAAGAAAAGACACAGGACAACCTCCATTTTCTCCACAATATCTCCTTACCTGGCTCCAAGTGCTCAGGTATTCTTACACATTTTTTTGTCAGATTTGATTTTGAATGTTGTAGTTTCTTTCCCAGCAATACTGGACGCTGTGTAAATGTTAGCCTAAGGTACGTGCTGCTTAAAGATTGATTTATGCTTCTCCAGGAGTAGCTCCATAGAAACCTGCCCATTTGTATTAGTTTCCATCTCAGGACTTGGCTATAAGCAACAAGGCCAGACAGCCTGTGTGACACAGAATCTTCAAGTGACTGATTAAATGCAGGAATCGAAAAGAATTTGCACAGGTCTGTACAAGCATGTATCTTTTATAATCTTCTGGTAATTCATTTAACCATTAAATTACAAGAGACCAATTGGCTCACTCAAAGGATTGCAAATTTCATGGGATTAATTCATTTGTACCAACGATTACAGATTTAACAAAGGTGCAGATTTAAAGCGTTTACATGAAAATTAAATGGTTGCAGAGAATTATTTTTCAAGACAGTTGGCCTGAAAGGGTTAAATCTGACACCTTTCTGTAGCTCCACCCATTGAGACACTGAGAGAAGCTCGTCAGTTTTAATTGTCTGCTGTAGTTGTCTATTCATCTTACCTCTACCGTTAGCAATCATGTAATTTGAGTTAACCTGGTATATCTCTTAAGAGATACCAGTGTCTCTTAAGAAGTGTATCATGGGTAACCAGTCTTATGTTAACATAACCTGTTATCATACTATAAGCTTCCTGTTTTTGTAGGGACTGTAACAAGGTCAGCCAGGTGGACCCGAATTCCCAATTGGGGCTGTTAATCTGGTCTAATCAGGGAGCCCTGGCTGACAAGTATAAACCGGTGGGTCAGACATCCTGTTCATTCTGAGAGCTGCCTCTGACGGAGCCGGATAAGTGTCAAGGGCTATCCACGTGTAAATAATGGGTGGCTTGGTGATGGGATACTGGCCTACAAGCCTTGATTTGTGCTGGTTGACTGCTACCAGCTGGAATTATAGTGCAATAGTATCACTGAAGTAGTTGGACAGTGAGGTAGTTGGACTAGTTAGACAACAATTCTTGTTGCATTTTAATTTGACCAGAGGTAGCAGGAAGAAGAAACATGAAGTGAGGCCACATAGCAGGGAAATGAGCATCAATGCAAGGGAGAGAGGCCCAGGAACAAGGCTAATGGCATGAGAAGCAAGGCCAAGTGGCTGGGTCCTAGGGTACAGTCAATGAGGCAGTAAAAAATTCCAGAAAAGGGCTGTGGTAGGTCTCGGGGGAGGTACAAAACTGCAAAGAAGAGACAGAGGGACTGCAAAGTGTAGTGAGGGGCTACAGAAGGTGGGAAGTGTTTGACAGTGTAGCAAAGGCCTGGAATAGGAGAGAGCAGCTTAAAGGGAAGAAAACAAATAGTTTTAAACATTTCAACAAAGGAAATGAAACAGGGAACAGGTCAACTGAGGTAATAAATTCTTTACAAATTAATGTACACTGTCTAGATTAAAGCAGCAGGAGTTCAGGAGCTACTACATGGTGGAAAATGTCATTGAATGCAATTGTAATGAATACTGTGTGAATTTGTAAAATTAAGTATTGAACCATTTTATTTCATAGAGATTTGTATTTATGTGTTATCACACCCCTGCCTTCACAACCTCATCCCTCACCTATGGTAAGGTGACCTTCAAGTTAAATCACCACCAGTCATCTCCCTCTCTCATGAGAGAGCAGCCCTATTAGAATTAAAATTAGCTTTATTATCACATGTTCTCAAATGAGTACAGTGAAAATCATAGAATCCCCACAGTGTGGAAACAGGCCACTCAGCCCAACAAGTCCACACTACCCCTCCAAAGAGCATCCCACCTATACCCATTCCCCTACCCCTGCATTTCCCATGTCTAACCCAAACATCCCTGGACACTACGGGTAATTTAGCACGGCCAATCCACCTAGCCTGCATGTCTTTGGACTGTGGGAGGAAACCAGAGCACCCGGAGGAAACCCACGCAGACACAGGGAGAATGTGCAAACTCCACACTGACAGTTGCCCAAGGGTGGAATCGAACTCGGGTCCCTGGCACTGTGAAGCAGCAGTGCTAGTCACTGAGCCACCATGCTGCCCAAGTTTATAAGTTGCCACTTACAGCACCATTTTACGTACAAAGGTACCTAGGTACAGCTTCAACAGTTACAGTGTAAACGCCTTCAAGATAATCTTCCGCTCCAGGGTCCGCACCATGGAGCAGGATGAAACACACTTGTGTTCCTTCTTCCAGAAGACTCACAAGGAGAGCTCTGGGCTCAGCAGTCTGAAGGAAAAAGATGGCTTGGTAAAGTCATTCCAGTCTGACATCCTGAGTATCAGCAAATCCTTTTATACCAGACTGTATAGCACAAAGCCCACTGACAGCATGGCCTCTCAGACATTCCTGTCCTCTATCAGACATCTTAGACAACAGCACGTAGGACAGACTGGACCAGCTACTATCTCTGGATGAGGTGACCAAGGCCCTCAAGTCCCTAGGAAAGTATAAAACTCCTGGAAGTGACAGCCTACCAGTGAGTTGTATTCAGCTCTTTGGGACTTGATTGGCCAGGGCCTGCTGAAGGTGTAGGACAGTATGCTTCTGGCGGGTTACTGTGAGCTAATCCATGTGGAAAGACATCATCACCCACATCTACAAGCAGAAGGGGGAGAGAGGGGAAATTAGAAATTGGTGACTAATATCATTGCTGAATACAGACTGTAAAATCCTGTCTAAGGTTATCGCCAACTGGGTCAGGTGTGCTCTGGGATCAGTGATTCACCCTGACCAAACCTCTACTGCACTGGGCAGGACAATCTCTGAGAGCCTCACACTCCTCAGGGATACGATCGCCTACGTAGGGGACGGGGGACGTGGATGCCCAGCTCATCAGCCTGGACCATCCTTTGCCAAGATATCACACACGTACATGCGGGATGTGCTCTCCAAAATGGGCTTTGGGGAGGAAATTGGATCTGACTGCTCTACACTAACATTAGTGCAGTCTCAATCAACGGGTGGGAATCAGAAAGATTCCCGATCAGATCTGTAGTCAGGCAGAGCTGCCCACTCTCTCCCGCCTTGTTTGTGTGCTGTATAGAGACCTTTGCTGAGTCTATCAGGAAGGGTGTGAGCCTGAGAGGGGTGACTATTCCAGGCAACGGAGGCCTGCAGGTCAAAACCTCCGCATACATGGATGAGGTCACCATTTTCTGGTCAGATCCGCTGTCAGTGTGCAGACCCATGAGCATCTGTGACCAATTCAAACAGGCGTTGGAAGCCAAGGTAAATCAAGGCAAGAGTAAGGCCATGTTCTTTGGGAACTGCGCTGACCGATCTTTCATTCCCTTCACTGCCAGGACAGATTACCTGAAGGTGCTCAGAATGTGGTTCAAAGGGGCCAAGGCATGTGCAAAAACTTGGGATGAGCATGTTGCCAAAGTGAAGCAGCAACTGGTCTTTTGGAAGCGTGGCTCCATCTCGATTGTGATAAAAACCTGGTCATCAGATGGGAGGCACTCTCTCTGTTGTACTTAGCACAGGTCTTTCCAATCCCCAAAACTACACTGTTTCTGTCACCTGAGGCATCTTTCGTCTCATCAGGAAGCTCAAGACAGACCAGGTCGGCGGGGACTCCATGTACAAAACTCTGGATAAGGGTTGGGGGAGGCGGAGAAGAATGTACCTAACGTTGCCATCATCCTGTTTGTGTGCAGCTGCATCAAGCTGTGTGTAGACCCTCAGTACACAAACACCAAGTGTCACTGTGTTCTACCTGTCCGCAGTGTTGCAAAGGATGGGACTGGCTGCATTGCCATGGAATGCTCCAAGTAGTTGGACCGTTCCGTATCACCTGTCCTTCATGGAGAAATTCGCAAAGAAAAACACCTTTGACTAAAGTCCATTAGGAGGTGGTCAGCATGTAGCAGCCTTGAGACTCTGAGGGAAAAGCAGAGGACGGATCTTGTACATGATTCCCTGAGCAGACTGTCAAAGTCATTTGGCAGAATGCCTCATAACCAGAACTTTCCAGCAAACACTAACACATCGCTTGGCTGGTGGTGAGAAGGGCACTACCTGTGAGATCCTCTATGTACACCCAGTCAGCCTGCGCCACTGCACACTGCCCTCGAAGTGGCTGCAGGGTGGTAGGGGGCACAAAGGGGTGGTTGTTGAAGCTGTCGTACACCTTCTTCTGGAATGTGCCTTTACAAATGAAGTCTGGAAAAAGATGCAGAGGTTTGTGTTGAGATCTATCCCGAGCAGCTCTGTGACATGGGACTCTGCACTACTGTCTGTCCCTCAGGATGCACACTGAGACAAACATTAACTGCACTTGGAGGACCAGCAGCTCAGTGAAAGACACTCTCTGGTCTGCCTGAATATTGTTGGTTTTCCAGAACAAGGAGTTGACCCTGACCAAGTGGTACAGACTGGCACATTCTAAGGTCCAGGACTATGTGCTGAAGGACACATTAAAGCTTGGGGCAGCTGCTGCCAAGGTGCAGTGGGGAAAGACCACCATCTGAGTCTTCCTGCTGAAGGTAAATGGGGGTCTGTTCAGTTATCAGACCCTCCCAGTGTCTCAAGTATATGTAAATATTGGTGTTGTATGTATAAGAGAGTTGGATAGAGTCAAAGTCCAATGTTGTGTTTTGTTTATTTGACATGCAACTGTACAGACCCGAACTACATTTGTGATAATGTGTACATATGCAATTTTTTTTATGAATAAAGTATGTCTGTCACACTGTAACTAATTATTTTATATTTCAGTGTCACCAACACATGGTGCCATTTTAGGTACAGAGTACCCGGGTACAATCCTTAGTTACAGAATAGAGAAAAGAAGAGTTATATTATAGCTACACACAGTACAACCATAGGTCGGACAAAACAAGCAGCAAGGTTAAAAAGACAAACACCACAGTCTGTCTCCAGTGGATCTCCACAGCAGGCCAGCGCAGGGAGCCAGCACACGCCCACACCAGGCCGCTGGTGGCAGGCATCCTGCTCCTGGCTGCCAACTCCACTTTGGAGGCTGCGAGTCAGGGACCGGGGCTAGGTCTCTGATGCCAAGAATCCGAGAAGACAGAAGGAGAAGAAAAGCGCAGAAGGGAGGAAAAGAGGGAGAAGAATAAGAAAAAGAACGGGCAGAGTAGATGATTTCCGGCTGGAGCGTCCTGCTCATTCACCAACTTGGGACAACTGTGGATCCTCTGACACAATAGCAACTGTGACTATTATATTTCAAAGCACCTTATGTACGATTACTGACTCGGCTGCAGTTGCCTGTGCTGGAAGCAAGTATGCAACCGTGCAGTTGTGACCTCGTTGGATCATGGAAAACAAGTTTAAGTGACTGGAAATGTTTCAGTCGTTTGTATTTTTAAACTAGCTTTTGTTGCTAACCTATGGAGCAGATAAGCCATGATTCTATAAAATGGTGGGGTGAGAATGAGGCACTGAATAAGAATATATGAACTAGGAGCAGGAGTAGACAATCCAGCCCCTTCAATCTGCTCCACCATTTGATACGACTACGGTTGATCTTATCTCACCCTCAAATCCACTTGCTTTCCTGTTCTCCATAAACCCGTTACTCATTAAAAATCTGTCTGTCTGTCTCCTCCTTACATTTACTCAATGTCCCAGCATCCACTGCACTAAGGTAGAGAATTCCACAGACTCGTGACCCTTTGAGAGAAATAATTTCTCTTCACCTGTTTTAAATCTGTCACCCATTATCCTAAAACTATGACCCCTAATTCTAGATTGCCCATAAGCAGATACATTCTTCCTACGTCTACGCTGTCAATACCCTTCAGCATCTCATTTACCTCAATTAGACCTCCTCTCATTCTTCTAAACTCCAGGGAATATAGGCCTAAACTGCTCAATTCCATTTCCAAAGTCAAACCCCTCATCTCTGGAATCAACCTAATGAACCTCCTCTGAATTGTCTCTGATACAATTACATTCCTCCTCAAGTAAAGGGACCATAATTGTTTGCAAAATCCAGGGGAGTCTCACTGATGCCTCGTATAACTGCAGCAACCTTTTGCTGCTTTTATGCTGCGTTCCTTTAGCAATAAATGCCAAAAGGCTATTCGCCTTCTTTATTACTTGTTGCAGCTACAAACTAGTTTTCTGCGATTCCTACACAAGGATACTCAGATCCCTTGCAGCAAAGCTCTCTGAAATTTCTCTCATTTAGTAATAGGTTGCCTTTCTATTCCTTTGATTTGAATGGATGAACTCAAACTTATTCTTGTTAAACTTCATCTGTTAAATTTTGGCCCATTCACCTAACCTAATTATATCTATAATCTATCTCTCTATATCTAATATCTATTTGTAAATTGCTCAATTTGCACTGAAACTCACTTTCCCCTATTTTAGCATCATCTACAAATTTGGCTACAGTACTTTCTATTCCTGCATCCAAGTCTTTCGTATAGATTGCAAATAATTGGGGCCCAAGAACTGAACCTATAGCGCTGCACTAGTTACATCTTGGCAAACAAGAAAAGACTGCTTTATCTTGACTCTTTTTTTTGTTGGTTAGCCAATCCTCTATCGAATTTAATAAATTACCCTAGCCCATGTGACTTTACCTTGTACATCAATCTTTTGTGAGGCACGTTTCAAATGCTTTCTAGAAGTCCAAATATACTATAACTACAGGATCCCTATTATCAACTTTGCTTGTTACATCTTGAAAGAACTCTAGCAAATTAGTAAGATTGTACATCAATCTTTTGTGAGGCACGTTTCAAATGCTTTCTAGAAGTCCAAGTATACTATATCTACAGGATCCCCATTATCAACTTTGCTTGTTACATCTTGAAAGAACTCTAGCAAATTAGTTAAACATGGTTTAACCTTCATAAAACCATGCTGACTATATTTTGACTTTCCAAATGTCCTGTTATTACTTCCATAACTACAGATTTTGACAATTTCCCAACAACATGTTAAACTCACTGGCTGTTGTTTCCTACTTTCTGCCTCCCTCCCAATTTTGAATAAGGATGTTATATTAGCATTTTTCCAATCCGCTGGAATGTTTCCCACATCTAGGGGAATGGCCCACACCTGCTCCTATTTCTTTTATTCTTATTTCTGTTGTCCTGTGCCAATTTATATCCAGTAGGGGAAGGAAATGAAAGCTCTTCTTCTCTGCTGTGGTTTGAATCTTACTGGAGCAGTACTGATTATGGGGGATAATGGGGGTTTCTTCAGTAGTGGAGGGTGATCCTGTGGACTAATAGCAGATGGACATATAATGATGTATGACATAATAACGTGACACTGACATGATCATTAGTGGAGAGAACAGCAAGAGTTCCGGAGCTCCAACCTAGTGCTGCTCAGGCTGCAAATGATGAGTGCTTCCAGAAAGTTCTGCAGATTAGAGCAGCAGTACTTTAGGAGACTCAACAGAGTTGGACCCCAAACACATAACACAACATGGTAGCAATAGCAAAGCCAAAACCAGGCAATTGAAGTGAACCTTTTCATGAAGAAAAGTAAGAGAATTTTTCCAAGAGTCACCAGCATGTGGGCGATATGGCAGGAGACAGCAGCTGGAAAACAGACTCAGAGAGTAGACTGCAGAAAACTTCGACCGGAAACAGGATACAGAGGGGCAAACACAGTATTAAGTAAGGGAACAGCTCCAAAGTTGAGGCAAGGCATGGAGGCTAACCTACCACTAGCAGAATCACTCCAGGTGATTAAGGGACCACATCAGACCCAGGAATGGAAGGTTTGCAAGAAGATTTACCAAGAATCGAACAGCTTCAGGATTATATATGAAATGCCAGAGGTTCAAATTAGTAAATTATTTTATGCCTCGGGAATCATCAGTAATGATATAATAGCAAGACCCAGGGCAATGATGAGAATTCAATATCACACGAAGAGGTGTTGTAGGCATTTGACTCTTATTTCAATATTCAAAGGAATTTAATTATTGTTCGTGCAAAGTTTAATCGAAGAGAGCAGAGGCCAGGTGAAAGCATGGATTCATTCAAAAATGATCTTTATTGGCTGGCAGAGGGATGAAGGCAGAATTAATTCACGGCTGTGTGGTAGTCAGAGTAACAGATGAGGCACCTGTTTATAAGCCAGGAAGGATTTCACGCTGTTGGAAGTGGTGCAGATCACTAAGCAAACAGAACTTTGAACAAACACCCAGTTCTGCTTTCAAACAAAAAATTAGACACCATGAAATAAATTGACTCAGGTAATTCAGTTCTTCAGTTGCAAGGGACAATGTACAGGAAAACCATAGAATGCTAAAACAGAGAAAAGTGCACCAGTCTTATTTTGAAATATCTGTGATGTGAAGGAAACAAGTATTATGGTCCAGTGCAGACCCCCTCAAAATATATTAAGAAGGTAGCCTACACCCTAACTTATCCTTATTTCAAAGGTAAATGTGAGGTGCTGTATTCCAAATGCAACCGGATTGGTCAAACTAATCAATGTTCAGCAGAACACAATTTATTCAAACACAATAGTTAAAACACAACAAAAGAGAGAGGAACTTGGCATAAATTAACTCTATTGGAAAACTTAACAGAATAATAGATTATTTTATTACTAAACAGTAACCGTTCCAATACATCAACATCAAACAATAACCAATGCAGAAACACGCCCTTGGCAAAACACAAATTCAGAAAACAGATTGTCTCACATGCAGTTGTCTAATCCAGGAGGAAAGAATATCAAAAGACAATTCCGAAAGGAAACTCAGAGAGAGTGTAGCAGCCAGGAGAGATTCACTGCCTTTCAATCTTACTGAGGCCCCAACAACAACTGCCAAAGGCTAACTAAAAATCCTCGATTTGAGAGAGCTTGACCACACCCGCTCAGGCTGTTTCTATTGTTCCAGCTTAAAAAAACCCATGGCCTCAAGCTGTTTATCTTCTCAGTCTGCTCCACTCCAGTCCCCCAATTTTTCTCTAAAAGATACCACGACAAAACATGCCTCTTAAAGCCACAATATCATCATACAAGCCACATGGGAAGACAACCCAGCAGATGGAACACAATGCTATAACTGCGGAAATGTGGGTTGTTTTAAAATACTAGGTTAGTTTAAAATACAAATCACAATAAACCAAAAAAAAACTTTACTTTAAAGAGGTCATTCAAGAGGTCAAAATAAGAACAGAAATAAAAAACATGTTAGGGTGACTATTGATTTTGGAAACAAATAATGCAGTGTCATACTGAAAATAAATGGGACCGCAACAGAGTTAAACTTCACACTGGAACTGGGGTTTATGCTTTATCATTTTGACTTATATGGATTAAACAGATCAAATGTCAGCCACCCACAATAATGTTACAGGATCCCGGAGGAATATTGTTGAAAGTAAAAGGCCAACTCACAGAAAAGTTCAAGTACAGGGAAAAAGGTATAGAATCTCTGTCATTCAGAATCAAGAAAGTTCTCTACTAATCAGGAAGGCATGCTTAAAGCTGAAAATAATCTTTAAGGAAAATGAAATTGGATGTGCAACCAAGGAAGTGAATTTCCGAAGTGAGGTTTTAAAACTGTTCTCAGGTTTGATGAAATTGAACTCCAAGTACAATATTACCGAAAGGGCAGATGGAAAACCAATCTGCTTGCACTCACCAAGAAAACAGCCATGCCCATTTTTTGTCAATGGTAAAGGAGGGGTAGAATGTATGCTCAGAGAGAGGGATATTTCATTGGTTACATTGCCAACCAAATGGTTTTCGGACATGGTTATAGTATAAAACCAAATGGTTCAATAAGAATCTGTGTGGATTCAACTTCAATTAATAAAGTGGTGGCATATGGAAGTCACACAATGGCTATGTAGATGAACGTTAAGCAAAACAAGCCAAAAGTATCCCGTGCTACAAGCTGCATGCCAAACGTGGATTTTGGCAATTACCTCTGAATGAAGACTCTGGAAAGTTGACTATATTAATTACATCTTTTGCGCATTATTGCTTTAACAGTCTATCTTTTGAAATAGTGTCCAAACCGGAAACATTTCAGAAAACTATGATGTTGAACATATTGGAAAACACTGCTGGAGTAATATGTCCCTTGGATAATGTACTAATACATGGCACCACAATAGAACAACGTGCCCATAGGGTTAGAGCAGTCAGAAAAGTAGCACAGAACACAGATCTAACAATAACTGAGAAGTCCAAATTTGTAAACTCGGGAATAACATTTCCTGAGTTAATTATCCAAGCTATGGGAGTCAATTGATCCTCAAAAAACCAGTGCAATTAAGGAACTCCCATCACTTCACATAATGCAGAACTTCAAAGATATTTCAGCATGTTTAATCAACTAGGCAGGCTTTTATAAACTGAGCAGAAATTAACAAATCTTTGAGGCATCTATTACGCCAAGGTCAACACTGGTGTTGGAATGTTATCTAGGAAAAAGCTTTTAGTCTCAGAAATCTCAGCATGCAATGATTTACATCTACTAACCATAGTAAAAGATGATACTTCTTCAACAGGATTGGGGAGCTATACTGAACTCTGACCTACAGCTAGGCCCCCCACAGGCTGCTATGATCTGGGTTTAATTTTCTACCCTGCTACTGCAGCCATACCCTGGTCTCTCTTCACTCATGACCCTCTATAACATTGGCTACATTGGGTTCCCACCAGTGAAGTTTCTTCATGGTTTGTACCACACCCTGATTCTCCACGTGCTTGCTATTGGTGAGTGCTGTTTTCTTCCCCACCTCTGTATAACTTATTTTTGTTTCAATAAGACTTCACTACCTCTGAATGATGTGATTTCTCTATGTTGGTAATCACACTCCCTGCTTGGAGACTTCTCCTGTACTTTCTTCAGCCTCTCTGCAGGCTTCCCGTTCTGCAGTTTGATGCCTATAAACACTTCAAAGTCCAGCACTGGCCAACCCGTTGGCTTCATTCCACCTCCGGGTTGGACCGCTGGGCTGGCTTCGCAATTTCTTCCCACAGCACTGTCCTATTGCTGAGCTTCATGTTTCTGTGTCCTGCTCACCAATGCCATGATATGGTTATGAGACGTATATTCTAAGTGAACAAAACAGCCTGAAGTAACCATGACAATATAGAAGATGGGAAGGGAGGACATCTTCTCCAGAGACCTGTAGACCCAGGCCCCTGTTCCATGTGATCTGACATCACTGTGACATTGCCTCTTTTGTACATGTTCATTGGCTAGACAGAGTGAAGGTATAATCCCTTTACAATGCACACTTGCACTGAATGATAAGCGTGTTGACCTCTCCTGTTGTTTCTGATGAAGGGTCTAGGCCCGAAATGTCAAGCTTTCCTGCTCCTATGATGCTGCTTGGCCTGCTGTGTTCATCCAACTCCACACCTTGTTATCTCCTGTTGTCTGTTGTCTGTTCCCGTCACTAAACTGCTGAGAATATTTGACAGTACGCTATGGGGACAGCTTTACTCTCTGTCTAACCCTGTGCTGTATCTGGCCTGACAATGTTTGACGGCATAATGTAAAAGGAGTTTTACTGTGCAGCGGACCAGATTCAGGAACATGTGGGGAATTCCAAATCGCAGGAAACCAAAACTAAATTCAGAGGAAAAAAAAAATCCAGATTCTGGAGCGCATCATTTCTGTACCTGACCAGGAGTGTTTAATGGGACAATAGAGAGAGTGTTTTATTCAATATCCAACTTGTGTCTGTGAGTCTGGAATTAATTTGTTGTCAAACATCCCCTCCTACTCTCTGCGGGGCAGAAATTTGTTGAAGCCGAGTCCGGAAATCTATTTGAAAGGAAACTAAACCAAAAGAATGATGGTTTACAATGAGAAAGCAGGACGATGGGATTAAACTTGGAGGGTCATGTAGAAAAATGCACAGAAATGTGAAAGATATCCAGCCCTAGAGCTGGACTATTGTCTGAGTTAATGAAAGCCTGCTCTTTATGAGTTGTTGTAATTGTGGCTAGAGGATGGGTATTAACCAGCTTGAGAGTGCACCTGCACAACAGGTAAAGGGAAGTAACATCATTTCTACTCAATGTTGCACAGTAAAATAGAAAGGCTGCTCCCTGCAGCGTATTGTGTGCTCTCCTCCAGAAATCCTCCTTCATTCTACCAGCAGCCAGCCCATGATGAGACTAAGCTGCTTTCCTGAAAGCTATTGCCTCAGAAAGTGAATAGTTGAAGAGTTTGCTTCGTCAGACAGTGGAAGAACAATACCAGCTGCTGAGTTTGAGGCTTTTGATGCGACACTTCATGCTGTTTATGTCTGAAATCTGCACTGACCGAAGTCAATACTTTCTATATTTTTCTGCTCAGCTCAACAAATGCACTGTCGACACTGCAGCTTGTGCCTGGGACTGACCTGCTGTCCAGCTCTTAGTGCAAGCTCTAGGGTATGCTCCGCAGCATATCACAGACTGCCAGTTATTGTGGCTTTGCAGCTTATGTGGAAATCCCGATGTGCAGTGTGACTCCAGTGTGCTGAGGGATAGTGGGGGATTGGGGAGTTACATTAGCCAATATATTGTTACAGAGTGAATTCACCAAAACTGTTACATTGGGATACATCTAGATATGGAAATACAAGGGAAACCTTGATTCAGGAACATGGGGAAATTCAGATTCTGGAACATGGTAGTTTGGTGGGAGAGTGTTGATTCCAGATTGCAGAACATAATAGAAAACTTGATTCAGGGAATAAAAGAATTCCAGATTCTAGAACACATTATTTCTCTCGGACAATTGTCTACGCAATCTCCTCTATTTCCAGCTCCTTTATAGCCACATCTTGCCCTTCCTGATTCTTTACCTTGGGGAAGGCTATGACTGTGTTCTTGATAACAATCCAGAAATTCCTGTTGTGCTATATGTTTCAGAAGATCTCTAACCCATGCTGCACATCAATGACTTTGAGTCAGAGTGACTAAAGACGATGACCTTTCTTGCAGATGTGGGAATCAGGGACAATTTCGTGGCCCACAATCTCCTACTTGCTGCATCTGTGACACATAGCCCGTCCCATCCTTTCTCGTGTCTTTAATTTGTTCATTGTTAACTCAAACTAAACTTAGTAAATAGCTTTTTATACTGAAAGGAGGCGAGAGAAGAAAGGTGGAAAGCTTAAAGGAGGGAACTTCAGATCTTAAGACTGAGCAGACAAAGTTACAACTGCTCTTTGGTGGATTAGAAGACAGGGGAAGGGAGTGGACGGAGAAGATTAGAACATAGAACATAGAACAGTACAGCACAGTACTTCGGCCCACAATATTGTGCCGAACTTTTGTCCTAAACCTAACGTCTGTCTAACCTCCAACCTTACGTTATACTATCATTCATATGCCTATCTAATAGCCACTTAAATGCCCCTTATCAGGCCGACTCCACTACCCTCTCTGGCAATGCATTCCACACCTCTACCACTCTCTGAGTAAAGAACCTACCTCTGACGTCTCCCCTATATCTACCTCCACTCACTTTAAAACTATGCCCCCTTGTAATAGCTACCTCTAACCTAGGAAAAAGTCTTTGGCTGTCCACTCTATCTATACCTCTGATCATTTAGTACACCTCTATCAAGTCACCTCTCATTCTTCGTTGTTCTAAAGAGAAAAGCCCGAGCTCTCTCGTAAGACCTTCCCTCCATTCCAGGCAACATCCTGGTAAATCTCCTCTGCACCTTTTCCAACCCTTCCACATCGTTCCTGTAATGAGGCAACCAGAACTGGACACAATACTCCAGATGTGGCCGAACCAGGATTTTGTATAGCTGGAGCATAACTTCACGGATCTTGAGCTCAATCCCTCTATTAATGAAAGCTAACACACCATACACCTTCTTAACAACTCTATCCACCTGGGTGGCAGCTTTCAGGGAGCTGTGGACATGAACCCCGAGATCCCTCTGCTCCACCACACTGCCAGGAATCTTTCCGTTAACCCTGTATTCTGCTTTCAAGTTTGTCCTTCCAAAATGAATCACCTCACAATTTTCAGGGTTAAACTCCATCTGCCACTTCTCAGCCCAGCTCTGCATCCTATCAATGTCCCTTTGTAACCTAGAACAGCTCTCCGCACTATCCACAACTCGACCCACCTTCGTATCATCCGCGAACTTACTAATCCACCCTTCCACTCCTACATCTAAATCATTTGCAAAAATCACAAATAGAAGATTGAATGATCTTAGTTGGCTGGTCAGACTCTGTGGACACTAGTTATACATCAATTTCACAAATTAGCAACAACCCAAACAGAATCAAACTGGACTACACTATGAGTAACCTGTGCCTTTGACCTGTGCTGATGTAGCAAAGGACAAGGCTTTCCATTGAAGTCATAGAATCATACAGCATAGAAACAGGCCCTTCAGCCCACCATGTCTCTGCTGACTAACAAACACCAAACTACACAAATCCCATTTACCTGAACTTGGTTCATAGCACTGTGCCTTGACATTTTAAGTGCCCGTCCGGATGCTTTTTTAAATGTTGCAAGAACATCTGCCTCCACCACCCTCTAAGGCAGCATATTCCATATCTTTATCACCTACTTGCTCCTCACCTTAAGCTTACACCCTCTGGTCATACACACATCTGCCATGGGGAAGAGATTGTCACAATCTAATCTGTTTATGCCCCTCATAATTTTGTATGTCTCAATCAGATTCCCCATCAGCCTCCGCTGCTCCAAGGAAAACAAACCCAGCCTATCCAGTCTCTTTTTCACAACAGACTTTTCATCCCAGACAACATCCTGGTGAATATCTCCTGCACCCTCTCTAGTGCAATCACAGCCTACTAATAGTGTGGCAAGTGTACATAGTATTCATCGAAGGCCTAACCAATGTTTTGTAAAGTTGTAACCAGACTTCCTTGTGCCTACACCCTGGCCAATGGAAGCAAGCAGCCCATCTGCCTTCTTCACCACCCTGTCTATCTTACCAACACCTTCAGCGATCTATGCACCTGCAAACCAAGGTCACTTTGTTTCTCAGTATTCCCTAGGGACCTACCATTCAACGTGTCTGAACCCTTCCCTTATTAGATCTCCCAAAGTTCATCACTTGCTGCATTTATTGGGATTAAATTCCATCTGCCATTGCTCTGCCTAATATACCAGCTGATCAATATCAGACTGTAGCCTAAGGCCATCTTCCTCACTATCAACAACACCCCCAATTTTTGTGTCATTTGTAAACTTCCTAATTATACCTTGTACATTGACATCCAAATTGTTAATGCATGTAACAAAAAGCAAGGGCCCTAGCACCAATCCTGTGGTACTTCACAGGATTCCACTTAAATAGACAATTCTCCAACAAAGTGGCCTTTCAAGTAGATAGGGTGGTAAAGAAGGCATATGGCACGCTTGCCTTTATTGGTCAGGGAATTGAGTACAAGAATCAGGATGTCATGTTGCAGCTTCATAAGGCTTCAGCTAGGCCACACCTAGAGTATTGCTTTCAATTCTGATCGCCACATTACAGGAAAGATGTGGAGGCTTTGGAGAGGCTGCAGAAGAGGTTTACCAGGATGCTGCCTAGATTAGAGGATTTGAGCTATAAGGAGATGCTGGAAAAACTGGGGTTGTTTTCTCTGGAGCAATGGAGGCTGAGGGGAGACTTGATAGAATTCTATAAAATTACGAGATGCACAGATAGGGTTGGTATTCAGAACCTTTTTCCCAGAGTTGAAATGTCTAATACTGGGGAACATGCATTTAAAGTGAGAGGGGCAAGTTCAAAGGAGATGTGAGGGGCAAGTTTTTTACACAGAGAGTGGTAGGAGCCTGGAATGCACTGCTGGGGGAATGCAGGAGGCAGATACGTTAGAGGCATTTAAAAGACTTTTAGATAAGCACATGAATACGCAAGGAATGGAGGGATATGGACCAAGGGCAGGCAGAAGGGACTAGTTTAATATGGCATCATGTTTGGCGCAACATCTTGGGCTGAAGAGCTCATAACTGTGCTGTACATTTCTATATTCTATGTTCTTCTAAAGTCATCTTTTATCTCCAATTTGTAAGCCAATTTCAGATCCAGTTTGCCAACTTGCCTTGGATCCCATGGACTCTCACCTTTTAGATCAACATTCCATGTGGGACTTTGTCAAAGGCCTTACTGAAGCCCATGTAAACCATATTAACTGCACTACCCTCACCAATATATTTAGTCACCTTTTCAAACAAACTTAGTTAAATTGGTCAGATAGAATCTCCTTCTAACAAATCCATGCTGACTATCCCTGATCAATCTCTGCCTTTCAAAGTGTTGATTACTGCTGTCCCTCAGAATTTTTTCTAATAATTTCCTTACCACTGACATGGACTAACCGGTCAACAATACCTGGCTTTTACCTGCTGCGCTTCTTAAACGAAGAGTCCACATTAGCTATCCTCCAGTCATCTGGCACGTCACCAGTGGCCAGCGAAATATAAAATCAATGCACCAGGGCTCCAGCAATCTCTCCTGTGTTTCCCATAGCAACCTGGGATACATCTCATCAGGCCCTGAGTATTTATGTATCTTTATGCCTGCTAAAACATCTAATACTGCTCTTTACTAATCTTAAAGTGTCCTAGAACCTCACCATCCCAACTGATATCCACAGATATAATGTTTTTCTCCTCTATGAATACAGATGATAAGTAGTCATTTCAGACCTCACCCATTTCCACTGACTCCGTGCACAGTTTTCCCCTTTAGTCTCTACCAGGTCCCACTCTTTCCCTTGTAATCCTCTTACTCTTAATATACTCATAAAACACTTTGGAGTTTTTCTTGATCCCATCTGCCAAAAATGTTTTGTGGCTTCTCTTTACCCGCCTAATTTTCTTTTTAATTAACCTCCAATACTCTCTAGATTGCTGAAGAGTCACCCCTGTTTTCAATGTGCTATGCCTGACATATGCTTCCTCCTTTTTCTTCATTAAACTCATAATATCCCTTGATATCTAGGGTTCCCTAGACAAGCTTCCCTTGGCCTTCACTCTTAGAGGAACACACTGGACCTGAATTCTTACTATGCTACTTTTAAAAGACTCCCACTTACCAAATGTAGACTTACCTGCAAGTGGCAGCTCCCAGTCTATGTTGGGCAGATCCAATCTAATGATATTGAAATCTGCCTTCCCCAAATTTAGACACTAATTTCTGCACTATCCTTATTTGTTTCTGTAAGGACTTTGAAATTTGCAGGGTTATAATCGCCATCCCCAAAATGCATGTCCACTAAAACTTCAACCACTTGACTGGTTTCATTCCCCAGGTTTAGGTCCAGTGCTGCCCCATCTTAATAACCCACCTCAAGCCCCATCCCCATCTCCTATCTACTAACATCATCCCGCCCCCTTGACCTGTCCGTCCTCCCTGGACTGACCTATCTCCTCCCTTCACCCCCACCTACACTCACCTTTACTGGCTCCATCCCCGCCTCTTCGACTTGTCTGCCTCCTCTCCACCTATCCTCTCCTCTATCCGTCCTCTATCCGCCTCCCCCTCTCTCCCTATTTATTTCAGAACCCTCTTCCCCTCCCCCATTTCTGATGAAGGGTCTAGGCCCGAAACGTCAAGCTTTCCTGCTCCTATGATGCTGCTTGGCCTGCTGTGTTCATCCAGCCCCACACCTTGTTATCTCTGCCCCATCTCTAGCTGGGCTATTTATGTATCAGCACAAAAAGCTCTCCTGGACATGCTTTAAAAATTCTACCCCATCTAATCCTTTCATACGAAGGGGATCCCAGTTAGTGTTAGGAAACATGAAGTCCCCTCCAACAATAACCATGTGTCTGCCACAGCTTTCTGTGACTTGCCTACATATCTGCTTCTCTATATTCCTCTGACCATTGGGAGGCCTGTAGTATAATCCCAGCTAAGTAATCACCCCTTTTTTATTTCTAAGATCGACACAGATGGCCTGATTTGAAGGCCTTTCAACGATATCCTCCCTCATTACTGCAGTTGTGGCTCCCTTTATCAATAACACAATGCCCCCACCTCTCTTACTTACCCCATCGTGCCTGAAACTTCTATAACCTGGAATGTTGAGCTGTCAGTTCTGTTCTTCCTTCAACCATGACTCAGTGATTGCAACATTATCATATTCCCATGTGCTGATTAATACTCTAAGTTCATCTGCTTTACCAATCAGGCTCCTTGCATTAAAATATGCAATTTACCTCCCATGTGCCTTATCCTGCCCATATCTTTTCTGCCTACTGGACTGTCTTAGTATTCCTCATATATTTGATTGGACCTTGCTCTCAACTTTGCCTCTAGTCTGTGTCCACCCTCCTGTCAAATTAGTTGCAAACAACACCAACAGCACGAGCAAACCTCCCTACAAGGATATTGGATCCATTCCAGTTCAGATGCAACCCATCCAACTTCTACAGCTCCAATCTACCCCAGAAATTGTCCCAATGGCACAAAAATCTAAATTCTTTCCTCCTACACCATCCCTTTATCCACATGTTCATCTGATCTGTCTTCCTAATCCTACATTCAGTAGCATGTGGCACTGGAGATAATCCAGAAATTGCAACCTTAGTGGTTTTATTCTTTAATCTACTACCTAAGTCTCTAAATTCCTTCTGCAGGACGTCATTTTGTTCTTTATCCATATCGTTTGTACTGACATGTACCATGATTGCTAGCTGTTCATCTTCCCCCTTCTGGCCCTGCAGCCGCTCTGAGGCATCCCTGACCTTGGCAACAGGAAGGCAACATATCATTCAAGAGTCTCATTTGCAGCCCCAGAACTGCCTGTCAGTACTCCTTACAATTGAGTCCCCTATCACTAAAGTTCTCCCAATCTTTCTCCCCCTGATGAGCAATGAATTTGCTGTTTCTGCTTTCCCCTGAGAGGCCATTTCTCACCCCACAAAAGTATCCAAAATGGTCTATTCTGTTTGAGAGGGGAATGGCCACAGGGGACTGCTGCACTGCCTGCTCACATTCACTAGTGTTCCTGGTAGTTACTCACTAGTGATGTGACTAGTTCACTAATGCGCTATCCATGACGTCCTCAGCCTCATGCTCCGTAGTGAATCCATCCACAGCTCCGGATGCTCCTTGTGGCAAATCAGGAGCTGCAGCTGAACACACTTCCTCCTTCCAAGGTCACTATGGAGACTCGGAGTGTCCCTGATTTCCCACATATTGCAGGAGGAGTATTCCATGGGGCCAATTTCCACTATTGTGAACCTTATCAACTAAACACAATAAACTAGGAACTAATTATTCAACCTTATCCATTACTCATTAAAGCATATTTCTCTCTCTCTCCTTCTCTCTCTCCATTTCTGAAAAACTACAAAAATGAGGACTTTACATTCTGCCTCCCTCCAGTAATATTCACGCAGTCTCTAGCCCTGGTTCTGAAGCAGCCAATCCTCTTGCCCTATGTCACTTTTTGAACTTTGTTATTACCTCAGGAGCTTTATCTGTGGATTCAGCTCCCACTGCTGCTATTCACCCCCAAAATTCAGTTCAGGTTTTACCATCTGCCAAAGTATCCCCAGGACATTAGCCTGGTGTTCTGGATGACCAGTCTAGTGACTTTACTGCCCTGCCACTAACGCCCCTTATATGTCCACTTACGCGCTAGATTGTCAACAGTACCATAGGGATATCAAAGTCAAGCCTAATTCTGTCTCACTTCAAGCAATAACCAGACCCCACATTTCACAGCATTTTGTTCACTGGCCCTCTATAAAATAGCACAGTGTGAAACATTCAAACATATACCAATTATCGGTGCTTCCAGAGCAGGTTAGTTACAAGGATTTGCTTTTACTCAGCGGGGACCAATTACATCACTTTTTGTCATTAATTTGTCTAGTTTCTTTTGCTCTGATTCCTTCGCCGTCCTTGTTCTGTTTGTTCTTTCTGAGCCTGTCTGGAGATTTCATTTTGTGAACTGTTGGATTTGAATAATTTAAAACTGAAACTTTCAGCAGAAATCTGAAGACTGACATTGCACATAACTGGAATTCCTAGCCCAGTCACTGACCGGTGTTTCAGGATTTGAAAAGTTGCCAGTACCTTGTCACAGAACAATTTGAGAAATTCCTTTTATCTTGTTGAGGACCTCAAATTGATCAGTCAGTGATGACATGAGGATTGAACACATTTGTTGAACAGCAGGTTTTGCTTTTAAATCTCTGAATATATCCATGGATGTGCATTTTTGATTGTGGACTAAGGTGGGAAAAGAGCTGTTCTTTTATTTAAAAAGACAAAGAAGGATTACTTTATATTTTGCAAACAAGTAACCTAGTAATCATTGTAAGTGCTGTCACACAGCTGCTTGTTCAAATAATTGTTGAAGTGTGGTTTGTAGATGAGCTGGAGCTAAGAGTGTGTATAATTAATGATTCAGCCTGCAACAAGTAGATGATTGGTTTGTGGACTAGTGACCAATTATCAATGATAAAGGCCCTGTACCAGCCAACAAGCGTGTGATTTGTTCTCAGGTAGCTAAACAGTTTGGGGCAGTGAATATGATAGTGTGAAGTCTACAGACCTCTATAAGCATAAGAGTTCTCTCTGTTTTCTGCAGTTAAAGCTACTGTAAGTCTGAGGAAAGGAATTTATTTTTCCTTTGGTTTTTATAAGTAAGAGACTCTTCATACTTGTAAACCAGCCACTCTGTGGCTCTTGCAAACCATTGAAAACAACCAGAGAATGAAGGCCGAGAAGCAATTAATCAGCACAAGAACCATCTCAGTCCATCCTGTGAACAGAGATCACTGAACCGATTTCCCAGTTTCCCCTCCATCCATAATCCCCATGTTTTTCATGTCCGTTTGTGTGTAAGGTGGATTTTATAAGGCAGTTAGAGTTTTGACTAGTAGAGTTTTATGCCAATGATGCATAATAGTATAATAGTTTGCCTACAGCTGGAGTCTATTTACTTCAATACATAATCATTCTTGTCATGTACAGAAACCTGGTCTGTGCTTACTATAAACCTTGGTAAGAAAATCAGGTAAATTGGGAAATTTTGTAGACTTTTATAAAATATTAAACTTTGGTGGTAACTCTCGGGTTAGCGAGACTTAATTTCCAAGACACCAATGCATTGAGGTGTAACAGTGCAAGTGAATGTCTCACGCAAATTGTTGTCTGGTTATGCATGTGTGTGTGTGTGAATGTGAGCATACATGTGTGTCTTTATGTCTAGGGGATGGGTGTGTGTGTGTAAGGGTTAGAAGTTATAGACCACCCATGTGTTAGAAGGAATAATCCACCCAGTCACAGCTTTCAGCCGTTAATCTGCGTGAGTACTGCAGTCATAATTAACTCCAATGTGGAATTGCGTGTATAAAGACCTAACGTAACCAGTCATCAGTTTGACATCAACAAGTGTCCAGTGTTGTGATTTTTAGTCTCAGACAAGTTTGAGTTCTAGTAAGTTCAGCTCTAAATTCTTGTGAGTAAACATTTAAGCTGCTTTATTAAACATTGCTATGTATGAGGAATTATGAGAGAAGACATCTCCTGGAACTAGGCAGATAATGGCCTAGTGGCATTGTCACTAGAATAATAATTTAGAGACCTAGGTAATGTACTGTGTTTAAATCCCAGAAAGAATTTGAATTCAATAAAAATCTGGAATTAACTGTCTAATGATACCATGAAATCAATGTCAATTGCCTTCCTATTTTCCAGGTATAACTCCAACAAGTAGAGAATTTGCCCCCGATTCCCATTGATTTCAGTTTTACTAATGCTCCTTAGTGCCAAAGTCTGCCAAATGCAGCCTTGATATTGAGGTTTCTCACTCCCACCTCATCTCTGGAATGCAGCTCTTTTGCCCATGTTTGAACCAAGGCTGTAATGAGGTCAGGACCTGAGTGGCCCCAGAAAACCTAAACTGAGTAGATTATTGCGAAGCAAATGCTTCTTGAGTGCACTGTTGATGACATTTTCCATCGCTTTACTGAAGATGGAGAATAGACTGATAGCCGCGTTGGATTTGTCCTGTTTTTTGTGTATGGGACTTACCTGGACAACTTTCTACATTGTTGGATATGTGCCAGTGTTACAGCTGTACTGAAACAGCTAGGCCGGGGACATGACAACTTATGGAACATTTCTTTAGTATTATGTCCAGAATGTTGTCAGTGCCCATAGCCTTTGCAGTATCTTACGTATCCAGGTGTTTCTTGATATCACATGCAGTGAATTAACTTGGCTGAAGACTTGTATATGTGATGCTGGGGGCCACTAGATGGATGGTCAATTTGGTACTTCTGGCTGAAGATTTTTGCAAAAATTTCAGCTTTGTCTTTTTCACCAGCTCACCACCACCGTCTGAAGAGCACCGAGGGATGGGCAATAAATGCTGGCCAGACAGCGACGCCCACGATCAATGAGTGAATAAATCACAGATTCAGATATCAAATAGTACCTTTCACACATGTTCAGTAGCTTTCTTTGAGTAAAGATGTAGCTTGCCTTTTAATCCTCGGAGACAGAAGGGAAAAAAACAATGAAACGTAAGAGTGATGCATTCTCGATCAACTTGTATCAATTCAACATGGTGCTCCAGTATGACTAACAAGTTTCCAAGTGTGAGATTTTTCTTTCCAGGTTTTGTCTTCTGCCCGGTGTTCTAACTGATGGAATGGACAGAACCTAAGGGATGAGTCAGTCATGTCTATTAACACGTGATAAAACCAAATAGAAAACAGGTTTGAGGCTGCGAATCCTGCCCCCTGCTTTCAGTACAATGCAAGACACTTGTCTGCAATTTCCATTCATCCCCCTTCCATATGAAGGGGGTGACTCCCCCACTTTGCCAACACACTCATTCTTCTACCAGTTACTTACCTTTTGGAAGATTTTGAAAAGTAATCTCTCCTCGGAAACACTTAAATAATATGGCACCGTGGAATTGGATTTCAACTGTACAGAAACACTGTTTACATAGGATAAGGGCTGCCCACACTGTTAAGTCAGGTTGATGGTTACTCAACGTTTAACTGTACAAGGTCACACCAGTCACAAGGAGCACTGTATAGGAAAACGTTAAATTGTAATTAAATTTAAATTGCATTAAATAACCACTTTAATTGAGTATTTTTGGAGCCACCAAACAGTGAGATTGCATGGCTTCATTGGGGGAGGTGGCTTATTACTGTTCAATTTTAATAAGAAAACATGGCACCCACATGAAATGTCAGCATTGCAGGAGGCTGAAGGCACAGAATAATAATGCAACATCTGTTACCACCCTTACTGACGAAATAACCAGCTAACATTGAATCATTGGAACTTTAGAAGCTAGCAGTTCAAGCAGTAAATCCGATATAAAATTCAATAATGTAGGTTGTGAAGTGGAAGATAGAGCCATATATTCTTGAAATACATAGAACTCTGTCCTTGAGAACAGGAGTATCTCTTTCAGAATTATTTTTTAAGTTGTGTTCCCATTTGCTGTGGGAAGAAATGAATACAGCTCCACCATGCAACATTTTATAAAAACATTTCTGTGTATGAAATACTAGCCGCACTGGCTACTGCATTGCCACTTTCAGTCTCTCGATGGGAAATCTCTCACCAAAGGACTGTGAAAACTAAATTAAGAGAAGTCTTTCCTCTGGTAAGACACAGCCAGTTTATAACTGGTGATAGCTCATCGGCACTCAGGAGAGGAAAATCAATCAGGCTTTTTTCCCATTGTGAGTTCTGTACGATTACTTTTGAAATATTTCCCTATGTGGTTGCTGGATGAGAGCAGGATCTGGCTTGACAGTGATGCCATCCACTATCAGTGGCTGCCTCTGATCCCATGGTTTTATAGGCGAGGGACTAGAACCAGCCCCTTTGAAATATTGGGGATAACAAGGCGTGGGGCTGGATGAACACAGCAGGTCAAGCAGCATCATAGGAGCAGGAAAACCTTACGTTTCGGCTCTAGACCTTTGAAATATTTGCCAGTTTGAAGTAAATGGCTAATGTTTAGAGAATTATAATTTATGCTACAAGAAAGGTCAATAATTGCCAATGAAGAGGTGCACGCAACACCATTGCTGACATTGGTGAGTGTGCAATACACCCACAGCTGACATCTTCCAGTGTCTTTCAGATGGAAGGTGGCAAACGAAATCAATAGACATTAATCCTCTATGTTTGAGCAGGACAGCGAAGGAGACATTTGTTTCATATCCTGAAGGCCAGTTCAAACTTTCAGTCCCACACTAAGAGATTGTGTGTGGAGGACAGAGTGTCCCTGTCACCCTTCAGAACAATTGAGTGATTGTACAATTCAAGTCATCCCTGGGAGCTGCGATAAGGTTTGCAATGTTATGCATTTACAAAGTACTGCGATGGTAGAAAGGACAGAGAGGCTAGTTAAGTAGTACAATACTGCACTGACAGATATTACCCTCCACTCTTGGCGTAATGATTAGAGGCCCATGGTGAATGAAAAAATCTGTACCCCCAGAAATGGTGAAGCAGCTCCTCAAAATGGATAACCCTATGCCTTAAATGAACCAGCACCTGACCCATCTGCAGCGTGACTGCACATTGTACCTGAGCACTATGCAGTGGTTCAATCCCAGATTCTACCTCTGCATTTCAAAAAGATTGACCTTCCCGCACCTGCACTGTTGCTGGCTTCAAGCACTCAGTTCTGCTCCAAACCTCTGCTGCTGTTTCCGCTTCTCTATGAAGCATTACACTGCCAAGGAGAATGGGGCTTTGCAGAATGGTGGTGTTCCTACCTCTGAGCTGAGAAGTCAGGGTTTAAGTCCAGAGGTGTGTACTAACCTCTCTGAACAGATTGATTAGAAAATACCTACATTGCCTTAAACTCTTTGTGCTGCTCGCAGATGTGAAATTATTAGTTACCAGTTGGTTTTAAAGTGCTGCTGGATGAGGTTCTGTAGAGGCTAATGTTCCTCTTGTTATTTGTTCTATCCATTCTGCTGATGTCACACACAGTCTGTAGTTGGAGAAAGGGAGTTCCACTCTGGCTTCCAGAGGGAGCAAGTGGGTCTGCACCAGTTCCCCAAGGCCTCAGTAATTATGCATGACCAACTGTAGTGGAATTTACTGCTATAATACTTGTTATCTCAGAACAGTTCCCCTTCTGTGGCTACTCAACATTGGTGTATCCTCTACTGCTAGTCTCTAGATAGGCCAAGACATAGCAAAGACCAAGGAAGAACTGGTGGCAGTGAACTACCTCAAACATCCCTTACCCACATTTCATTTCATTACATTTATTGTTGTTACATCAACCGAGATACAAGTGAAAAGTGTTATTTTATGTGCTCTACAGTCAGATCATACCATACAAGGTGCATGAGGGTAGCAGAACAGAGTGCAGCATACAGTATTACAGCCATAGAGAAGGTGCAGAGAGACATCAACATTAAGATTTGAGAGGTCCATTCAAAAGTCTGATGGGATTTCAGATCATACTTAGGAGAGATTAAAGATGTCTGCAAATGCTACCTCCAGTTGGTCAGCACAGGATCTGAGCACATGCTGGAGACTCCATCCAGGCCAGTTGCTTTCCATGGGTTCACCCTTAAAAAGACTGGTCAAACAACTATAGCGGTGACTGTGGGTACAAGTAGATCCAAGGCTGTTGGGATAGGTGATATATTTCACTGATCCTCTGTGAAAAGCGATCATAGAATGCAGTGAGCTCAGCGGTTAGGGATGTGCTGTTGCCTGCGATTCTGTTTGACTTCGCTTTGCAGCACATTGTGTTGTACAAGCCATGCCACAAAAGACAGATGTCCATGTGATTAGTCTGGGCCTCAAACTTAGTTTGGTATTTCCTTCAGGCATCTCTGATGGTGCATATTGGTGCAGGTGGCAAACATTGCCAATTAATAGGAATGGTCATCCTGGGGAAATGGGCATGGCTCTGTCAGACATGCATTTGCTAAAGTTAGGCCATAAGCTGAGGCCTCAGCTAGTTTCTGAAGTGAAATAACAAATCCCACAGCACCATGTATAAAGTGTAAAGGAGATCTCCTGATTATTCTGGATAATAATTATCCCTCCATCAATATCGTCAAAACAGTTTAATTGAGCATTTATCACAGTGTGGTTTGTGAGATCTTGTGTGCAAGTTGGTTTTTCCCTTCCCACATTACCACAATGATGAAACATTTAAGTACCTTATGCGTTGTGATCCATTCTGGGACTTCTCCAGGTCATGTAAGGCATTGCATGAAGCAATTTATATTGCCCCATCTATAAACTGAGCCAGAATAGACTCTGCCACTTTGGCACTTAAATACTACATCAAGTTTAAGAACATCTGCTCTCACTGAAAGCAAGACTTAATCTCTTTGTTTGCACCCACAGACTGTGTGTGATATCAATAGAATGGATGCAGCCAATGGAAGTGCAAAATTCACCTTCGGAGCCATCACCTTATACAAAACATTAGTCTTTATTATTTATCTACTCAAATCTCTGGAGCGGGTCTACAGCAAACTCTTACTTCAATACAGCTCAGGTTGTATACAGAGGATGGGTGAGCATAATATGGTTTAGATATGGAACAGATAGTCTTTGGTTACTATGTATTCAGTCCACTGTGATATTTCATCAGTCATTGGCATTCCTCAGCATCCTCAATTTTATTTATTCTCTGCCTGAACCCAGTCTGTAATGTTTTATTGAGATTCTCTTTGATTCAGTGCCGTGTGCCTGACCTGCATCAATTCTCTGCAGCAGGTACCTACTGGAAATGATCCATCGGGGCATTTTCCTGTGGGAGCCTCTTCCCAGGAGTGGATCCCGGCCCAAAGGACAGCCAGTAATAAATCAGCTGACATTTTGGGCAGTGCCTGAGAGACCAAGAAAGACCATCCTGTCCCACGCCTACAGATGACTCATTATAGTGAACAATGGATGAATAAAGGAGCAGTTTGATCGGAAGGATGATTTATCGATCATTGTAAAGTAATATCACTGGACTGTTAATCCAGAAATGCAGACAATGTCTTGCGGACTTGGGTTCAAATCCCGCCACAGCAGATGGAGGAATTTGAATTCAATAAACATCAGGTATTAAGCGTCTAATGATGACTATAAATCCATTACCAATTGTCGGGGAAAAACCCATCTGGTTCACTAATGCCCTTTAGGGGAGGAAACTGCCATCTTTACCTAGCCTGACCTACATGTGACTCCAGACCCACAGCAATGTGGTTGACTTTTAACTGCCCTCTGGGCAATTAGGGATGGGCAATAAATGCTGCCTAGCCAGTGATGACCTCATCCCGTGAAACAAATAAATGTTGTGCTTTACCAATAGCCATGATGGATGTAGTGCTTTGGTCAGAAGGAAGGGGTTGGGGCAGAATGATGGTGGAATGCATGATCCCTGGTCTGAACAGGTCAACAAGACTATCCAAGGTCAATGATGATGGTTTCCACCTTTGATCTCCACAGTCCCTATGCAAACAGTGGGGAAAAGGTCCATGCATCACCTCTCCAATAGCTTTAGGGAGATGTTCCAGCATCTACCTCTGAACTGGCAATGTGTTGAAAACCTCCAGCCAGACTCAAAACAATTGAACCCCTTTTCTCCAAGAAATGGCATTGGCCTGGATTCAGCACAGTCCATCGAGGTGCGGAACCATGGTGACTGGGCCCATGGAGGGGTTCCAAAACATTCTCCCAATGTCCGGAAACTACTTCTGATGCAAAATTGCAGGAAAGAAAGGGACGGACATGGGATTCCTGGCCACGGAGTAACAAGGTGCTTATCAATGAGCCAATTAGAGCCCATTATTCCAGACCGTATCACCATTTAGTGATAGCTCAGGGGTAAAATGGCAAGGATCTCCTGCATCTATGAAAGGTCACCTAACAAACCCTGATGTGATGGCCGGCAGCTTGCCAACAGTGGTCATTCATTATTGGGAAATCTTCACAAGGAAGTGGCTACTGACTGTTACCCGCTGCTTTTCTCTGTGACGTCCATCCCCCACTCTCTTGCGACCCCACCTCGGGACCCTACCTTGCCTTCAGTCACCTGAGGTTCCGGGTTTCTCTGTGATTCTGAGGCCCTAGTGGATGCAATACTATCAGCTGCCACCAATAAAATTGGAGCCAGTGAGGAAGACCACCTATGATTAACTGGTAGTTGTCAGCTTTGAACAGGGTCCAGAGGGGGCATATTAAGATATTACCAGAGATGAGGTATTCCATTCATGAGGAGGGCTTGGGAAAGATTAAATGTCCTTGCCGAAACTGAGATAGTTAAGAGATTTTCAAAGTACGATGAGGATTCTTGCTAGAGTCAAGAGAGAATAGTTCTTTTTTTATCTCACTGCAAAGAGAGGTCATAGGTTTGAACTCATTGGCCAAAGATCTGGAAGATGAGCTTTATTTTCACTGAGTTGTTAAAGTCTGGTGGTTGGCATTCAATTTCATAATTTAACTTTGACCAGAGGCTCAGATGGGGCTTGAGGATGAGGAACTTGCAGGGTTACACCAAAAGGTGTGGAACTGCAGCAGGGTTATGGGACTAAGCGCGTCTGCTGCTTCAGAGCCAGCACCAACATGATGGGCTGAATGAGCTCCTGTGTTAGACACTTCTCTGGTTTTATCCGATGAAACACTCCACGCATAGTTGTTGCTTCGATGGTGATGTTGCAAACAGAAAATACAAAAGGTCTGTTTCAATGATAAGACTTGATTCCCACTGGCTGTGTGCCTACTGTGCAGTGGCCAGTGTGTGCATATCTACAAGAGATGAAGAGAAAAGAAAGGCAACTCGACTGTGTTTTGAAGTAGCTGGAAATGTCAGACTGTGTATGTCTGAATGTGATAAGACTGAATTCAAATTATCATTATCTCACTCCTGAACAAAGTTCAGAGCATTTTAGCCCTTGTGATGTGTTTAGGAAGAGAGGGGGAAGGACAGTTTCGTCTCGTCAGCTACCCACTGCCTTTAACCATCATCATTCTACCCTGATTCTCAATCAGACTCCGGTAATGAAAAGAAAAATCTTGCCAACATCCAAGAAGCTCGGACACAGCCTATTCTCTCCAGTGGTCTGGATCAAGAGGAATCTCATTCCAGACAACTCCAATTTGATTTCCCACCACCCTGGAATTTGTGTCAGGATTGGAAACCCCTTACTTTTGCCTCAGTGACCCCTCCTGGTTGGAGAAATAGAAAGCAGGAAATCCTTTGTGAACAGTAAATGTTGATTCTCAAAGGCTCTTGGATGTGCTTGTACAAGGAAGAAGAAAGTTAGCATGTAGGTGCAGAAAGCAATAGCAAGACAAATGGTTTACTGGTCGTAATTCCCAGAGGATTCACATACAGGAATAAAGAAGTCTTGCTACAATTCTATGGGGCTTTTGTGAGATCACATGTGCATTACAGTGTGCAGCTTTGGTTTCCATATTTGTGGAAGGACATATAGGGATTGGAAGCAGTACGGAAAAGATTCACTAACTTGGTCCCTCAGATGTGAGGATATTTACCTAAAAGGAGATCCTGAGTAAACTGAGTCTATACTCTCCAGGGTATAGAAAACTAAGAAGTGGTCTCATTGAAGCATAAGGGATTCCGAAGGGACATGATTCCAAGGTTCTGGGTTCAGATCCCATACCTGAATATCAAACTCAGGATCCAGACAGTATGTCCCAGGCCAGTGGTGAGGGTGCTCCTGCAGAGGAGAAGTTAAACCTGTCTGCCTTTTGGTTTCTTGCATTAATAATTTGGAAAGAAAAAGTACAGGGTGAGACGGAGCAAGAGGAAATGGAATTCGGGGTAAAAGGAACAAAGATGTTCACGTCTGTACAGTGTTCTGAAATTCTTTGCAACCAGTTAGTTCATCCTGAAGTGTATGATTTTTGTCATGAAGGAGGCAGTCAAGTGGAGCTGATCGAGGATAAGGGCCCAATTATTTATGACTGAAATAAGGCATTTCTTCGCTCACAATGTCAAGATTCTTAAGAATTCTCTACTCCATGAATATGACATTGTTGAATACATTTAACTCTGACGTAGATATTTTTCGAGTCTCTCGGCATCAAAGGATATTGGGAGTGTGCAGGAAAGTGTCATTGAAGCCCAGGATCAGCTATGTTTGTATTGAATAGTGGAAAACGCTCAATGGGCCGTGTTGTCTATTCCTGCTCCTATTTCTTGCATTTTTACATTCTTGGATAAGACTCGCACTATCAATCGCAAGGAAGGCCCAGTTAAGTCATGGCCAATTAAGTGCTCGAAGGTCTTATGATGCCAGCTAATGTCTCTATTGAACTAATCAGATCTCAGAATGAAAACTGGCCCAATAGCTCATATTGTGTTTCTTCAAATTTAACATGGCAGTCTTTCCTGGAACGTTAGGAATACAAAGCTGCAGCTTTGGTTTTAACAAGAAAACAGAAGTTTATTGCACAAAGGAGATAAAAATAAAAGAAACCAAACCAAATTATCTAAATATAGCAGTTTGAAAGATTTCAAAACATGGCGGGAACAATATCTCATCTACTCTGCATGACTTTACAGATAATCAAGATCCAATGAAATCTTCCTGTCCTGTGAGCCATGAAGCCTTTTTGTTGAAAACTCATGCAGACTGAAAATTTAGGCGTTTTCAGCTTTGTATAACGAATGTAGACTTCTAACCAAACGCTCCTCATTTGGAAGCTTCACAAACTGCCCTCTTTCACTGAGGTACCTCATTTTCTTAACTCTTCTGAACAATCATCTTTTTCAGGGGAGCCTTTCCTTGCATCCGACGTGAGTCAGGTGACCATCAAGCTGCGCTCAAAGACTTTTGAATTAATTTTTTTTTAATTTGCTCATTTGAGATTCTGCTACAGCTAATGGCTTGATGTTTTCTCTCTCCCATGGTAACACCCAACAATATAACAAAATTCCATTAACACTCGAGGAGTTCTTACGGTCACCAGCTGTCTCTGACACATAGTGGGTTTAAAGTCATGGTTCTGGAAAGACAGAATTCATTTCGAAATTCCTTCTCAAAAATATACCAATATCCATAAATCTCAACTATTTGATCACATTTGGTTCTGATTTGGTTCTGTCAGGTCTTCCCATAGTGCTTCACTAGTTCTCCAACTAGTGGCCAATGGATTTTTCCATTTTCAATTGTTTGCTGTCTTTCCCATGGATTTGTTCATTTCATCCTCCATGAGGAGGCTCTGCAGAGCAAGGATATCACAGACAAGGTCCCTGAAGCAAAATTATAGGAAATTGGCAAAGTGGGACTTGCAGCAGGAAGGAGGATTCTTTTGGGAGCAGGAGGAGCATTCTGTAACACAAGGAATAACATCAGGTGGTGCACATGCAGCACCAATAATCCGATGTTGCAGCAGTTTTAAAGAGAAAGAATGAAGGCCAGTGAAGCAGCTTAGTTTGGAGAAATGTATTGTGGGGCTTGCTGAGCGCAGAGTTGACATCAGCTTAAATTCTGAGTGAGAATTGAAAATTCTAATTAGTGCGGGCAGATTATCACCATTTCGACACATTGTCAGTGTTTCTGAGAATTTTTCTGCCTTCAGCTAAGGAATAGAAGCTGTATGCGTGCTGGAGACAAACAGCTTCAGGCTGGGATAAAAACGTCAGTGAAACTGCACATTTTGTCTCCCCGGGGAGAATCCAGTCCCCTGATTGTAAGGAAATATCTTGGCCAATATTTAGTTTGGGAGTAGGTTACTTGGTAAACTGAAAGGCCTGAAAAAGAGAATATTTATATGACTTTGGGCTTTCCCAAGGCACTTTAAATGAAACACTTTTGAAATCTAGACGCTGTTGTAATGTTGGAAATGCAATAGACAACTTGCACACTGGAAAGTCCTACAAACTGCAATGTGATTATGACTGGGATCCTCATTATTTAGTGATAAACATTGCTCTACTGCTCTCATTGAAGCCACTGCTTCAATGAGTTGAATTGGATCACCTCACTTCGTCAGTGAGGACAGACAGAATTGTTACAGAACTGAGACAACTGGGAGAGTTGGGATTAGTTTAGTATTAATACAGGATTATGGGATTAGAGTGGGTCAGGGGGACTATTTTACAATTGATCCAGTAAGCAATCTTCATGCTTCCTGCTCATCTCTGTGATTGTGGCATCTAGCTCTGGGTTAAGTCAGCTATTGAGTGGTGAAAGGCAGCAGGGATTCAGATTCCATAATGACAATACCAATTAAAGCTAGACTGATCTTTTTTAAAAACCTACCAGCAACCCTTAAAGGGGAGGTACATTCTGTCAGCAGGTGTTGTGAAGGACAGTCAAAGTGACTGTCAGAGACAAGCAATGATAGAGCAGGTCAGAGAGCACAAGAGTTCCAGGGCCCAGAGCTTCTCAATGCACGAGAGATCTCAGTACGGAGGTTGCATTGGGCAGTGGGTCTCATTTCTGCAGAGGACAGGAGGCCCTATAACCCTGTTACAAGCAGGCCTAGGTGAAAAGATTTAAGTTTAACTTGACTATTTTTATATTGTATCCATTGTAACAGCTCCTCAAGTCAAAGCCACTTTGACTCTTAACACATGGCTAATGAAGCCATTTTGCATTCTGCATTAACTGCATATATTCATTAAATTGCTGTTAAGATAATAACCATTCATGGAAATGCCAGGTAAGTATCGGCCTTGTTTAATTTTAACTCAATGAGTCCATCCAATTTGGAAAGCCTGGATTGGGTCTGCAACATCTGTCACCTCATGGATTACTGTCTGGGAAAGCGAGCTCATCCCCTCACAGGTCCATGTGGATCTCTCCTGAAGCTCAGCACTCGGTCCCAGAGAATGACACTCCTACAAGAGATCCACTCCCATTGATCTAGGGGATATGGTCCAAGGTGACCATTATCAAGTTCAGGCAGTATACCATGGAGGGGTCCAGAATACACGACCAGCTGTCCCTCTTTCTCAATTATATCTGTGTTCGAGTGTCCACCAAGCTGAGCTGCTGACACAGTGGAGCCCTTTAGGGATGGGTGGGTATCCAGGAGCTGGAGTGCATTACTTCCCCCTGGTAATGGGATTTTGGTAAGCTTCCATTTGTGAGTTTCTGTTGACCTTTCGACTTTTTATTATAGCTGTCTAACTGTAATTACAGTTCAGGGTACAGAGCCTGAGTTTTCATTTAAAATCTATTAAATTCCACATTATAAATGCCTGTGAGAAACAGCGCTGATTTAGAGAAACTGTTCGAACACTGGAACCCTTGGGGCCCTGATAAAATCCCCTAGGTAGGAACATCATGGCCTTGCAGAGTGTGACTTAGTGAATAGAGAATTTGTTCACAACAGATTAAGAGACAGTGTGAAACAACTCTATCGTATTCTTGTCTGGGATACTGAGGCCAGGTAGCCCACTGGGACAGTGAATAAATTAAGTTAACCTTGCAATAGCTGGAGCCAGTTATTAAACCTGCGAAGACTGCATCTGATGCAGGGAGATGATCACTTGGGGATTTAAAGTCAGAATCCTGTTATGTTTTGTTGTTCATCAAGTACTGAAAAACCCTCGAGGCAAGAAGCATGGGCGTAATCTGACAGGGACCTGAACTGCATGAGCTATGGCCTGTATATGTAAGGAGTGGGATATGGTAAAGCATGGAGATGGTAAAACATGGAATGGGGTCGTGCAGCGTGGGGAGAGCAGGGGTCGATGGTAATGATCACTTTGGCTAGTGGGAAGGGCCAGTGTATGAGCACAGCTGGCATGGTCCCCTCATATGCCAGGGATTTGGCGAGGCAGGTATAGGCTCATATAGCCAAATTGGATAGGGACCTGTCAAAACTATGGGGTCCACAGAAAGGGCTACCAGGAAGAGGACCTGGATGATCAGCACCTCAGTAACATGTAAAGGCAGAGCCTGGAAACTAACTTCCGACAGCATTCACTGTCACCTTCTATTGTCCTGGAAATTGCAATGGAGAGGAAAATAGCTGAAAACCACACTTGGAGTAGGCAGGGTTGACCGGTGAGGGTAAACTCATTCAGATGGAAGCAATCCCATGGGTTCCCAATTCCTGGGGGGCCTTACCCATTGCTTCACTGTGGGCCAAACAGTTCTCCGACCCCAACATTGTAGCCTCGTTCATGCAAGAACAATACCTTTGGAGCTGGGGTGTGTGATGCCAAGCCAATGTCTGTGCACCAGGGGCAATGGGGCCAAGGTGCTGGAAATCTTTCCATTCTCTGCTTTTTCTTTATTTTATATCCAGAGGTTCTCTTACGCACAACTGAGACTTTTCTCCCCCGTCACCAAATCACCCATGAGTTTTTTTCCATCCATTAACTATGCTGGACAACGTTTTTTTTAAGTATCCAGAAGCATTATCACACACAACTGAACAGCTTCCCCACCACCAAATCACCATGATCTTTTTTATTTGACTATTAACCATCACCAGCGATCGCCTATACAGCAAATTAGAAATTTACAAGCACAGCCCATTATGGACAATGCAGACCATCAAATGTAAGAGGCGGGGTGGCGGGAAGGGGCTGAATCAAAATGGATTTGGAGAGGAAAATAAAGGCATCAAGAGCATTGGTGGATACTGCATACTCCCTGTCCAATGATACCCAGGCACAAACATTACCAGTGAAGAGAATAGAATACCCTTTATTGTCACGTGTACTCCATTGTAGAAACACAGTGAGAAGCCTTTACAATGTCTGCCTCTTATGGCACCATCTTAGGTACAAGGACCAAGATACAAATCTTCGATACAAAAGGAGAATAAAAGTAGTTGCATTACTTTACATAGTTTAAAAACTAAGTTAGAAATAAGACATCGTTAAGGATTGACTTTACAGCCGGGTAAAAAAGAGTTTCAAATAGACATTACGTGTAGCAGCTCAGCACAGGGCCTCTGCACATGGTCTGACCACCCACGCCAGACCCCAGTCCAACAGCCGTCCCCGCTCCACTCCAAGCCTCCAGTCCACTCCGTACCTGCATTCAGCTGCTCCAAGGTGAGTGCCAGGGCTGCCTCCCCTGCACCAGTGTCTGCCTGGGAGTCGCTGCCCACTCTGCTCTGGGGCTGCTTCCTCACGCACAGCTCCAGGGCTTGCAGCCAATGACTCCGGGGGCAGAGAGTTGGCACTGGAAACCCTTCTGAATGTGCTGTTCACATTGTCTGCCTGGTACTGCAGCGTGTCAGGTTAGGCATTGCTCCGTGGAACATCCTGCACGAGGGCTGATGTCTGATCTCACGGTGTGACAGCTACAATAGGGGCTGCACAGAGACATGAGCAAACATGTGACACTCTGAGCATGTCAGACTTTATTTACAGAGAAATGTCACCTGTGCCTGCCAGAGGTTTCTCTCCTTTCTTCCCCTCTCACTGTATCTAAGTGCAGACCCGAGCTCCACAGCTGGGGGTGGGAGAATGCCCCACCTGGTGCCCATTGCCCTTGAAGATTTCGTAGGGTGATTCCTTGGCATTTTTGATCAGACAGCCCAGTCAGGCAAGAGTGTCCTGACAGGAAACTTCTAAGGGAACTGGATCTGGTTTCTCCTCAGGCTAGGTACCTCCTGGCACTGCCCCGTGTCTTGTGAGGGCAGGGCACTTAGTGTGAGATCAAGAAGCTTCTGAAGACCAATGTCAAGGGCAGGAAGTGATCGTCTGTGTGAATATCGAGCATGCACAGAGGCTAGTAGGCCTGGCTCTTCAATGGCAGCCACCAACCTGTCCATGGGGCAAGCCATACAGCCACAATTCTGAGGTAGTTAATGCAGCTGCCATTCTGAAGTTAGATAACAAGGTGTAGAGCTGGATGAACACAGCAGGCCAAGCAGCATCTTAGGAGTAGGAAAGCTTTCGGGCCTAGACCCTTCTTCAGTTTTTGAGTTATGAAAGGCATTGCCTCACATATAGCTGCCTGGTGTTCCCATGTCTTGTTGAAATGGCACGGTGGCTCAGTGGTTAGCGCTGCTGCCTCACAGCACCAGGGACCCGGGTTGGATTCCCCCCTTGTGTGACTGTCTGTGTGGAGTTTACGCATTCTCCCCGTGGGTTTCCTCTGGGTGCTTTGGTTTCCTCCCATAGTCTAAGATGTGCAGGCTAGGTGGATTGGCCATGCTAAATTACCCGTAGTGTTCAGGGATGTGTAGATTAGGTTTTAGGGGGATGGGTCTGGGCGAGATGTTCTGAGGGTCAGTGTGGACTTGTTGGGCCGAAGGGCCTGTTTTCACGCTGTAGGGATTCTATGACCTATGATTTGTATTAAGCCACACATGGTTAGCACCTGGGAATCCTCTCCTACCTCGGGGCAGAGCAGGTGCCTGAACACCAGCAGTCCTCCCAGTGCTCATGAGCTGGGCTGTTCCTTTCTTAACCAACTGCAGAGACATGGCAGTGATGTGCAGGAGCGCTTGACTCTGATCACTGAGGTGTCTCTATCTGGGCTGGTGGGAGTGCAGGTGGCAGCTTTGCTGCTGCTTTCACTGAGACTTTGAAGTTCTCCTCCTCAGAGATCTGGACACCTTTCTTGCTGGACTGCTCCATTGACCACCAAAGCAATGAGCATCACAGTCAAGGATGACAAGTGTGCGCAATGGGTGACCCTGACCTAGGGGTTAATGTGACAGCTCACTGCAATGAAGCTGAATGGTACTCGCTTGTGGATGTTCTCCTTTATAGGGGGTGAGGAGCCTAATGTCAGACACATCACTCCCCACTCCCACCCCCCAACCTGGGCCCTTTTTGCCCAATTGGATGCAGTCTTCCACCTGCATAAGAGAAGTTGGGGGGGTGGTGTGATTAAATCAGATGGAAGTGGGTGGTAGACCTGTTAGCAGTGGTGCAAGTGAAGGATAGATGACGAGGTCTCCCAAGAAAGTGAGTGGGCAGTGCGAAAGGCATACAGGGTCAGTAGTGTGGGAGGTTGGCAAGTGAGGGAAAATGTAGCATAGTGAGAGAGGTAGCCCATGAGCCTTGTTGGGAGATAGGGCAGTAGCAAGTGTGAGTTGGCAGAGAGAAGATGGTGACACTTACCCTGGAAGACTGGAGAATGTGGTGGACTTTCTTACAGGAGTGTTGTGCAGCCACAACCCTGTGGGGACCACACTGAACCTGGTGGTAATTTCGGCACAGAGTCTGATGTTGTGGACCTCTCTGGTGGTCCTGGGAAAGCAGATGTCCCTCCCCTACTCCCCCATCCATGAAGACATCCAGACCCCTAACCCTAACTCTATCGTAGTCCCCTGCCTGCAAAGCAGGCACAAATAGTCCCCAGTCAGAAGTGAAGGGGACAAATGAAGCAGGCCAACTTGGGGATGCCATTGACCATCCAGGTGAGTAATGGTTCGGGTGCTGGGGAGACCAAGCCATTCTAGGATATGCAGTGAGTGGCAAGTTCCTCTGTCTACAGTGGGATGGCAGAATCGGGCTAGCGTTGGACAGCAGGGGGACCAGTCAGATGTGGAGGTAGCTAATGAGGAGATTTTGAGATGATATGGCAAGAAATCATGCCAGGCATCATGGAGAGAAATTCTCTGTGAAACACAACAAAATTGACACATGGCCAAGATAACATAAGATTCAGCTGTACGTGTCCATCTCTGCAAATGGAATCATGTCCAAGACAGAGCCTTGGGAGGATACTCTGGAGCAGACTGCATGAAGTTGTAAAATTCATTGTCCTGATTATTGAGTACAGTCTTCCCTTTCATAAATATTCTAAAATTTACAATTTGAAGAGCTCTGCTTGTGCCTTAGTTAATTAGGACTTCAATAGGCAAAAATAAATGTATTAAGTCACTTGCAAATTGGGAGGCTGAAGTTAATTAAGTTATAGATTAAAAAGTTAGAGTAAAATTGCATAACAATGCTACCAGGTGAATGGAAATAGATCACCACAAAGGTCAATGCAAGGCGTTTGGCTTCAATGAACAAACAGCAGAGGCACAAACAGAAGTTCAGGGTCTTCAGGTGACTTGTTCAGGTTAGTGAAGTGTGACATCATCAACCTCTGACACTGCTCAAGACATCACATACCCAGTATTCACCCTCCCACTATCTCCAGCAAATAGGACTTGTGTCTAATAAGCTTTGTGTCTTCTTTACACACCTCCTGCAGCTTCCTCAGACTTCCAACTATTCAGCTATGGCTGAACTATAGCCTGACAGAATCTGTCATTCGCTGGCTTGGCCAACATATACTTCTCATCCTTAATTTCCCTGGAGAAGGTGTGGGAAACTATTTTCTTGAAGTGCTGCAGTCTTTGGGTGTAGGAACAGCCACAGTGCTGTTAAGGAGGGAGTTCCAGGGTTTTGACCAACAATGAAGGAACAATGATACACCTTCCAAGGCAGGCTGGGGCACAGCATGCAGGGAACTTGCAGGTGGTGGCATTTTCAAGCAGCTGCTGACCTAGCCCTTCAAGACAGTAAAGAACAAAGCTTTAGGAGGGGTTGTTGTAGGAACCTTGGTGAGTCCCTGCACTGTATCTTGCAGTTGGTAGATACCGTTGGTGTAATGGTGAAGGGGATGAATGTTGAACATTGCAACACACTTATTGATGCTTTCTATTGCTTTCTCTCTCTCTCTCTCTTGCTCTTTCTTGGAGGACAAGATGGCTCCCAAACAAAGGTAGTCATCGAGCAGGCTGAGAAGAGTTGCGTCTGCTGAGCCTTTGAAGGCTTGAGATACCTATACTCAAAAGAAGATCATTTCTTACAGTACTGTGTTCTAGTGGATTATTAAGATTGTGAGGTAATGCCCTGAGGGTGGGATTGGTGGAGGTGGGGTGGGGATCTACTGCCAGTGGCTTCACACTGCACAAACCTGCTATAGTCTGTCAGGATGCCAGCACTCATGATCCTACCTCTACTGTTCAGCCACTTCCCTCTGTGTTGCCTCTTAGACTTTCGGCCCATGCTGCTGCCACTCAAACATGGTAGTGCCGTTTCAAGCCAAACCCTCGAGGCCTAGCACTGCTACTGGTCATTCTACAAAGCCATCGGCAACATTTCCCAGTGAAAGCAGCCATCTATAAATCATGCTGCAGCCATTAGAGTAACAGTGGTGTCGAAGCACCAGGCAAAATGCACCCTTAAGCCAGGGTCTATGGGAAAGCACAAGAGTGGATAATTTAATCTTGTGTGTAGCAGTGGAATATTGGTTAGTTTAAGTTATTAAGAAGCGGGTCCCTTTTGTTGATCATGAGAGCACAATCACCAACAAAGGGACCAACAGGAGAGAAGTTGTGGAGTAATGATGATCTAGAGTATTATTTGAGGGATATTGATGTCTGATGAAAAGGGAATAAAGAATGCATGAGGCAGGCAAAAGAGAAATAGTCTAAGAAGATGTGTATTTAAAGTATCGGAGTTAGAAAGAAAGCAGAAGGTGAAATCTTTGCCAAATAAAAAGTCAAACAAAGATAATAGCAGAAAGAAGTATATAAAAGACCAAGAGGATAAATATTGTTTTGAAAGCGATGTAATAGCAAAAATATAGACAAGATATATGTGAATAGCACAATGATCTAAACTGAAGGTGTCCTCAAGATATAGAGATAACTGAAAGAACAACAATCATGATTTCACAGGTAAGGGTTACTTTGAAATTGGTGCTGACAGAAAAAACACCAGGCATAGATGAAGTAACAACAGTACATCTAAAAGACCTTAGAGAAACAGAATTAGGGGTGATAACAGAAGTTCGTAATCAAATGTATTTCAAAGGATACATTCCAAGAGATTGAAGATATTCATTATTTGATAAGTTACCAATGAAACCTAAAGGACTCAAGTGCAATCATTTTAGAAAGATACATTCAATGAGTCATCTCAATGAAGTGATCTTGAAAACCATAACAGAAAAAACAATAATACATTTGAATAAGAAATAATGAAATGTAATTTGGATGCGGAGTTGAAGTACGAACAAGAGACAGAATATTTAACCTGAGAACAATCCTCAATAAAAAACTATAAATAAACAGGAGCAATTACACCTATGAAGCTTATAAATTTTAAAAAAGCCTTTGAATGTGTTTATCACCAAAAGCTAATCGATGTGCTGCTGAAATGTGACATTGACAGTAAAGATGCAAGATTTATCTGTCTGTCTCCTAGCCTGTTGCTCATTATTCGGTCCCAATACAGGCAATCAGATATGTATAAGAGAGGGGTACAACAAGGCTGTGCATTCTCCAGAATTATTCGATCCATACACAGAACAAATATTCAGGGAATCCAATGTACTAGGGGTAAATATTGGAGGCTGTAACAACAAATTGCAGTGTCCTAATGACTCAGTGCTACCTGCAGAATCAGAATATCTCTACAAAACATCACAGATGCAGTTGAATCTAAAAGTTTAAGATAATTTTGAGTATGAACACTTAAAAGATGGAAACAATGTGAGTCAGAGGGAATACATTAGGAGAGACTAGAGTAGAGACTGAAGTGGATGGTGTTACTCTGGAACAAATAAATATGTCAGTTTCTTTGGGGCAAATGATAACAAGATATTGGTAGATTGCTGAAGTCTGTCAAAGGATGGTCAGACGTAATTTTGTGAAGGCAATTTCAGTTACAATTTGGTGTTAATAATGAAAACTCAAGTCTATAATGAAGAAAAGTTTCATGAGATGCAACATTCTATATGTCCTCTTTCCTCTGTGCATCAGAAACTTGAACAATAAGTAAAAATATGTGAAAGAAAAATAGAGGCCTTTGAAATATGGATGCTGTACTTATGCTTAAAACTCAATGTTCAGACCATAAAAAAACGTGAAGACGTGTTCCAAATTGCAAGAGCTTTAAGGACTTCAGAAAGAGATATCCAGAAAAGAAAAGCTCAGACCTTTGAGTATGGAAGTTAGGAACATCATATTGATGTTGTATTTAAAATTGTTGGGGCCTCTTCTGGAGTACTGTGTGTAGTTCTGGTCACCCTGTCATAGGAATGTTATTATTAAGCTGGGGAGAGTTCAGAAAAGATTTACCAGGATGTTGCCAAGAATGAAGGTTTGAGTAATAAGGAGAGGCTGGATAGGCTGGAACTGTTTCATTGGAGCGTAGGAGGTTAACGGGTAACTTTAGTGGTTTACAAAATTATAAAGTGAATAGCAAGGGTCTTTTCACTGAAGTAGGGGAGTTCAAGACCAGAGGCCATAGGTTTAAGATGAGAGGAGAAAGATTTAAAAAAGACAAGAGGGGAAATTCTTTTACACAGAGAGTAGCTCGCATGTGGAATGAACTTCCAGAGAAAGTGATGGATGCAGGTGCAGTTTACAATATTTAAAAGACATCTTTGTAAGTTACATTAAAAGGAAATGTTTGGAAGAATGTGGGTCAAGTGCAGGCAGGTGGGACTAATTTAGTTTGAGACTATGGTCAGCATGGACTAGTTGGACCAAAGGGTCTGTTTCCATGCTGTATGACTGTATGACTCTATAAAATGTCAGTATTTTGGCCACTGGCACCTTCACCTTCAGCCTGTTTATTGGCAGTGTCCTTAATGAAGCTTGGCCATTTCAGATACTATTAGCAGCTGATCTAAATGTAAGGCAAAGTACCCTCTGGTTTATCCCAGATGAGTACAGCCTTCTATTGACAGTTATCCTCACCTGCTCCTTCACCTCCTGTTCACAGATACACTTGTCTGCTGCCTTGTTCTCTCTGTATGTTGCCACACAGCCCAGGAGAGATTTTAGCTATAGCCCGGTGACGGATAGCAAGCTTCCTGCTCCAAAGTCTTCAAAATCCAATCAATCTCTTGCAAAGGTCCAGCACTGCTCCCCTCAAATGGAGAGACCTTTGTCTGAGCTCCTTCACAAACCATTAGTAATGCCCAAAGATTCCAGCACCTGAACATTAATGTCTAAACTTGATAATTGATTTCATTAGCTTCATAAGCAAAGAGTAATAGTTTTACTATTGTCCACACCCGATTGTTTCTGTTCTCAATTTTTGGAACTATCTTGATCTCTTTCTAATCCATTGACTCAATTTTCCTGTGATATCTTCCTAATGGTGTTGAAACGTCATTAATCCCTCTCTCCTATAGCTCTCTGACATTAATACCTTTTATATTTGGAGACAGATGGAGGCCAAAATTAATTTGGGCATATCCTTGGGACCAGATCCAAACAATGGGAGGTCCATAGCTGGCCTGAAATTAGACTCTGGGCCTTGTTCATGACAGTTTCGAACTGATCCCTCTTTGTATATTGTGGCTGCAGGTGGCTTGCTCATTGAAGTGAAGCTGACAGCCCAGTAGTGAGGTTAATGCATAGAAAAAGGTCTTCTAGCAGCCTGGGGTTGATGGGCGATGCACAGGGAGGGGATCCCCTGGTAACTCAGAGGTGGACGTCTTGAGTAGGTATCATTGAGCAATGGGGAGGGTGAGAAGGGAATGGAGAGATCTCTTCCTCTTCCTGACTCCACAGGATCTATTTATCTCGTTTTGCCGAAGAATATAAGAGTGGGGTGGAGGTGGGGGTGTTTGCAAAGTCCAGAGAGGGAGGGAGAGGAGGAGGAAGCAGTCCAGAGGAGCTGAGGATTTGGGGATAAATTTGGTAAACACCAAACTGAAATGAACAAGCAACGACGATAAATACAGTTACAGAGGAACTACAGTTTGTTTTTCTGTTCTAAGGCCTTGGCTTCATTTACAGCAAATGGAGAGGAATCAAATAATGAAAACTCACACTTCAATACACATTCTCAGCTCTTCAGAAGATTAATATATCAAAAATGTTTGTAGAGATATCAGGTGCAATCAGATGAATTAATAAGAGATCTGACATAAGTGTGTTGGAGACAGGGAGGCACAACTGGCAGCAGAGAAGCATGAAGCTATGCTCTTGTTTTTCAAACTTTTATCAACAAGTTTCAATCCACTTCCTTTCCAATTAAGCACAGGCTTCTTCCAACTGGTTATGGTGTAGAAATGTGTTTGGAGGATGGGTTGCCATGGGGAGAAGCTTCCTACTCAAGGCTATTCATGAGCACTATGTTAAAAATGTATGATGACAATTAGATTACAGCTCAATTGGCTGGATAGCTCATTTGCAATGCACATTGATGCCAATAGCATCAGCGTCATGACCTCATGTGGTGTCCCTCAGGTTAAACTCCTCACTAGCTGTGCTTCTCTAATCAGAAAACAGCCTATGGTCCATTCAGAACATGGAATATTATTTAATTTTGCACTTTTCAGCAAATGTAAATGCAACATGTATGTGAATGTGATGTGGAGCTGCATGTCTGCTTCATGTTGAACTCAATTCACATCAGAGTAATGGGAGGAACACAGAAAGCATTGACCCTCCACACAATTTACTTTCAGTTAATTTTCCTCCCCTCTATCTTCTCCCTTATCAAGCTGGAGTGACTCCCTCGTTAATGGGATGGAATTCCAAGGTCCTTATTAACTCTCTACTGTAACTCGCAGGCAAGCCTAGAGTGCAGGAATGGGAATGGAAATGAGGAGAAAGGGGGTGGGAGCTCAAAACAACCCACCTTGAGGTTGTGTGGTGTGATTCAGATTCAGGACCATTTTTGCATGGGGCCTTGACTTTGCAACAGGTAGGCCGAAGGACTTGTTAAGAACTTGTTGAATCCATTAATTTTTCAATTTGTTTGATGAAGTTGGAGGGAGGATGCCACCATTTTGAAGCAACTTCTCCTTTACTTGGCACTACTGTAGCCTTTTTTTTAAAAAAATTCATTCTTGGAATGTGGTCGTTGTTAGCCAGATAAACGTTTAATAATAATATTTACCCTGAAGAAGGAGGTGGTGAACTGCATCCTTAAACTGCTGCAGTTCACACAACTATAGGTATATCCACAGTGTTATTAAGAAGAGGGTTCCGATTTTTCGCTGTAATCACAGAGATGGAATTGCGATATTGTTCCAAGTCAGTCAGGAAGAGAACTTTGCAGGTGCTGGTGCTCCCATGCCTCTGCTGGCCTTGTCCTTCTAGTTGGTAGAGGTTGTGGGTTTGGGAAGTGCAGTCAAATGAGCCTCAGTGAGTTGCCACAGTGTCTCTTTTATACAGTGCACATGGCTGCTGCTGTGTGTTGGTGCATATTTGTCAAGCAATCTGTTTTTTTTTTGTGGATGGACTCAGGCGTCTTGACTGTTGTCGCAGCTGCAATCATCCAGGTGAATGGAAAGAATTCCATCACACTCCTGATTTGTGCCTTGTGGACAGGCTGTGGGAAGGTCAGGAGTTGAGTTGCTCACATAAAAATTCCCAATTCTGACCTGTTATCCAAGAAAGGTTTGAAGGGATATGGGCCAGGAGCAGACAGGAGGGACTAGTTTAGTTTAGGATTATGTTTGGCATGAAGTGGTTGGCTCTAAGGGTCTGTTTCCATGCTGTATGACTCTCTATGACTCTATGACCTCCAACTTGCCCTCTACCTTCAAAAGACCATGCCCTGTTCTTAATTGGGCTACAAGCTCATCTCCCTGCCAATGAAGATGCACCCACATGAAAAATCTTGGCCAGTGACTGACCCTTCCAAGGCAACTCTCTTCCCCACTCCAAATGGAAATTTCTGTCTGAAGTGCTGTAATTTCAACCCTTCTTGACAGAAAGTGGAGACCGGTTTTCAGTCTGGAGGTGGTTATTGTGCGGTTCTACAAGTGCACAAACTCTGCTTCTCCTGATCTTTGTTAATGAGCTAGGCTTGGATGAACAGAACATCATTTCAAAATGTGCAAATTACCCCAAACTTAGAAGTATTATAGTGTGGTGAAATGGACAGAAATGTAATACAGAGAACCGTGAAATGATTCATTTTGCAGTAGGCAGAAAAAGCAACACAAAATAAAGGATACAATTTGATTGGAAAAGGTTCAGGATCACGTAATTATTTCCTTGGCAATGCTGGTACAGAGACTACAATTATGCAGTAAGTGGTTAGGATTTGCAATGGGTTTGCTATTACAGGGTGAGCCTTGGAAAAATGGGCAAAATGACCTTCAGCTGTATTGTAACCATTCCTTAACTCTGTGAAGTAGGAACCCGGTTTGATCCCTGGATTTAGTACAGTGTATGATAATGGGTAGGTGTAGTCACACCCTAAACCATTGGGATAGTTTGTTACTGCCACCTACAGGTATTGTCTAACGGACTACAGATAACATGTTTGCAGGAAAACATTTCTTTTCCCCTCCCTCACTCATTCACTGTCTCAGTCTGCTCCCTCAACTGTTTCCTGCTTTCTGTTTCTCTGTTGTTTTCTCTCTATCTTTTGATATTCACATTTTCTTACATGCATTTTATTCGAATGTATGAGACTCCACCCTTTCTATACTCTTGCTTTACATGTGTCTCCTCCACTCTCTTCTCTTTCTGTTTCTTCCTACCCTACAACCATCTAGTTTTCATTCCACTCCATCTGTCTCATTATTTCTGCTTCATTCCCCAGCAGGAATTTGTACCCCTGCCAAAATAATCTCTGTTTGTCAAAGGTTACTAGCTCTCGCTGAAGCATTACTTGCAGTGCATTATCTAAATTAAACATAGACAAAACTTAGATAAAGCAAATGTCATGTTGCATTGTGGGCAGAAATAGTATCTCATTGACAGTTCTGTCTGAATACTCTGTACCAGCTGGTCTGTCCCAGAAATTTAGAAATTGCCACCATCCACCCAATGAGCTGACACTGAATTTTGGTCCAGACCTTCCATTGCCCTTCTGTTCCTTTAAAGCAGATTCCAAGCACAGTGTAAAAGGCTGCAAACAGAAAAACTGGGGAGTGGGGAAAAATAATGTTGCTGGAGGGCTTTTAAAAGCTGGACAATGGATAATCGAGGATAGAGAGGGTAATTCTGTACTAACTGGAAGAGTGATCAATGGAGGAGCAGTGGGATGAGGCTTAAGACAGTGTCTGTTTAAATACAGCAGTGTATTAATGACCAGCTCCATAGTTTTCATAGTCCCGTTGTTTCCCTATAGCCCTTATCCACACCATCCACAATCTCTCTCAAATCCACTTCCCAACCAAATTGCCACATCTTTCAATCCTACATGCTCACCATCTACCCATAGTCAATACCTAACCACATTCTCATATCCCTTATTTCTATCTGCTTCAATCCATGTTCCTCAATCACGCTTACCTGCCTTCTCAGCATACACCTTGATCTAACATATCCTTCAATGTCAGATCATTGCCTCTTCAATTTATCTCGCCTTCCGTCCCATATCCCTCAACTATTTTCTCAAGAACTCAAACGTACAATCAGGATAAGACTACAGAGCTTCTTCAGCCTGTCTTGCCATTTAATATGATCATAGTTGATCTTAAGCTTTGACTTCAGCTTCCTGCCTGTTCCCTACATCACTTGGCTCCCTGAGTGCAAATGTCTGACAATCTCTGCTGTAAATATATTTGATAATGACGTAACCATAACCCTCTGGGCTGGAGAATGCCAAAGATTCATAACCCTTTCATTTCTCTTCATTCTGTGTCCTAAACGATTAACCTCTTTGCTTGAAACTATGCTATTCTGTATTCCCGGGCCAGAGCAACAACATCTCAGTACCTAACCTTCAAAATCCAAAATATTTCAGTGAAGTCACCTCTCGTTCTACTAAACACTAAAAAATACAAAGCCAGTTTTCCTTATCATTCCAGCAACCATTCTAGTGAAATTTTACTGCACTGCCCCGGGTATAAGTCTATCCTTTCTTAAATAGGGAGAACAAAATCCCACACAATATTTGGAAATTCCAACTCATTCCAAATGTTTGAAGAGTCTTCTGAGGTGAGAGCTGTCCAGAAGATTAAGATACTTGGGATCCAGAATTGGATTCAGAATTGGCTTGCCCATAGAAGGCAGAGCATAGTGGTGGAAGGGTGTTTTTCAGGCTGGCAACTGTGACTGGTGGTGTTCCCGCAGGGATCCATACTGGCACCTCAGCTGTTTGTGATGTATATAAATGACTTGGATGAAAATGTAGATGGTTGGGCTAGTAAGTTTGCAGACAACACAAAGATTGGTGGAGTTGTGGATACTGTAGAAGGTTGTCAAAGGATAGAGATGGATATAGATAAGTTGCAGATATCAGTGGTGAAATGGCAGATGGAGTTTAATCTAAGTGTCTGTCAGGTGCTGCACATAAGAATATACAGTTAATTGCAGGACTCTGAACAGCATTGATGTAAAGAGGGATCTTGGAGTTCAAGTCCATGGTTCCCTGAAAGTGGCTACACAAGTGAATAGAGTGGTAGACAAGGCAAATGGCATAATTAGAGATAAAAGGTACTGCAGATGCTGGAGAATCCGAGATAACAAGGTGTGGGACTGGATGAACACAGCAGGCCAAGCAGCATCATAGGAGCAGGAAAGCTTGACGTTTTGGGCCTAGACCCTTCATCAGAAAATGGCATATAATAGCATAATTACTTTTATTGGTTGGAGCATTGAGTACAAGAGTCGACATGTCATGTTGCAGCTTTGTAACTTTAGTTAGTATCGCGTTCAATTCTGATCGCCACATTACAGGAAGGATGTGGAAGCTTTGGAGAGGGAGCAGAAGAGGTTTACCAAGATGCTGCCTGGCTTAGAGGGTATAAGCTTTAAGGAGATGCTGGAAAAACTAGGGTTGCTTTCTCTGGAGCAGTGGAGGCTAAGGGAAGACTTGAAAGAAGTCTATAAAATTATGAGATGCATAGATGGGGTTGATAGTCAGAATCTTTTTTCCCAGAGTTGAAATGTCTAATGCTAAGAGGCATGCATTTCATGAGAGAGGAGGAAAGTTCACAGGGGTAAGTGTTTTCCACAGAGAGTGGTAGGAGTCTAGGAAGCACTGCCAGGATGGTGAGGGAGGCAGATAGGATAGTGGCATTTAACATGCTTTTAGATAAGCCAATGAATATGCAATGAATAGAGTTTAAGGTGCTTGTGAAGATTTGTAGCTCGGGTTGTGGGTGAGGTTGTTGACTTGCTCATCGAGCTGGCCGGTTATAATTCAGACATTTTGTCACTATGCTAGGTAACATCATCAGTGCGGCCTCCGATGAAGCAATGTTGTTCTACTCTGCTTGGACTTTATATGTTCCGACGTGCAGGACCAACGTAGTGTACAAGATACTGTGCAAGGACTGCCAAAAACATTACATCAGCCAGACCAGAAGGAAACTAGCCATCAGGATACACAGACACCAGCTAGCAACAAAATGACAGAATGAACTTTCTCTCATCTCAGTGCACTCGGACAACAAAGGCCATCAATTTAACTGGGACGACGTGACCATTCTACCTCAAGCCAACCATAGACACGCACAGGAATTCCTAGAGGTCTGGTTCTCCACCCATAATACAATCAACAAACATGTAGAATTAGACCCCATATACAAACCCTCGTAATAAAGAACCATAAATGAACCTCAACAGGCCAGATCATATAAATACCAAGTGGAGTAGAACAACATCGCTTCATCGGAGGCTACACTGATGATGTTACCTAGCACGGTGACGAAACTTCTGAACGATAGCCAGCCAGCTCAGCAAGCAAGTCAACAACCTCAAGGAATAGAGTGATATGGACTAAGGCCAGGCAGAAGGAATTAGTTTAATTTGGCATCATGTTCAGCACAACATTGTGGGCCAAAGGGCTCGTTGCTGTACTGTCCTGTTTTATATTCTATGTTCTATGTTCTATGGTACAGGTTGTGTGCCTGCATCTAGCATGTCTGACTTGGCTGATTTCATTGTGGAGACTGGCATGTCCTAGTCCTTCACAGTTTTCATGGAGTGGGACTAGATGTTTAAAGGCCGGTTGTACACAACAAGTCAGGGGCTGTTTTTATTAGTGTGGCTGGGGAAAGCATGCCTTTAAAGAAGACGGACCTTGCGGCTGCATTCTGAATTTCCTCTCGGGTTGACTTGGCTGTCACCTGTGTTCCAGACTTGGAGATCATGTCTCCAGGGCCAGTATTCCCCAAAGCAGGCACATAGAGCCAGGAATCTCCTCAAATCGCACTATCTGCCTCACGGATGAAAGCCCAGGCTCCGGAATCCAGTTCTGGTCTGTTCAGAAAGAGATGAGGATCCACAAGGACGAGGAGAACAGTTTGATCAGAATAGTTCCAGGGAGGGGCGATTTTAGTTTAGAGAAGTAAAGTTTGTTCTCCCTGGAGCAGAGGAGCTGGATGGGAGATTTGATGCAGGTGTTGAAGGTTCTGACAGGTCTGAGTAAGAGAGACAAGAAGAAATTCACCCCCTTGTTGGTGACACAAGGACAGGGGGACACAGTTTTACGACTTTGGGTAAAAGATGCAGTGGGACGTGAGGATGAACATTTTTACACTGAGACCAGTGTAATTGCTGAAATTGCTGGCCACGAAGGCATATGAGTTTCAAGAGGAAATTGCATGGACATGTGAAGGAACTGAACTTGCAAAGTTAGAGGGATAGAGCAAGGGTATCAGGCTGACTGGGCTGCTCCACAGGAAGCCAGCAGAGAAACCTAATCAGCTGTGTGGCTTTCCTCTGTGCTGTAAATGACCCTATCTATAGCCCCATCTTCACACCTATTTCCTCAATCTCACCTTCTCCCCATATCACTCAAACTCATTACCCATCTCTTTAGACTATATTCCACAATCCTGTGAACTGCCAACTGGAGAAAATGTTCAATGCAGAGGATTACTCCCCACATTGAATGAGCAGGCCTCAAATCAGCAAGTGTAGTCTCAACGCCACCTCATAAATCTGTAAAGCAATCCATGGGAATCAATATTTTTCATTAAGGCCGTGCAAGAGTTGGCTATTATCAGGAGAAATCTGTTTAAGTTGACAAGGTGATGAAGTTATTTAGTTCAAGAGCTGGTGATGTGGAGAGGTAATAAAGAGAGGTACAGAAATATAAAGATGCGTGTTCTTAGATACAGAAAGAGGAAATGTTGAGCCCTTTCACTCATTTCTCCTTCTATTAGGATGATTATGTTAAGTTGTTGAGGTGCCCAGTCACTGACTTGATCAATTGAAAGCGTTCAATGAGGAATTGGGTACTTTCAGGGAGTGATTCTCGGCTCAGTGTAATCATCATTTCATTTTAGTACAGTGAATGATGCGTATACCAACTATTAAATGTTCCTTACCCTGGTGACAGAGAAACTCCGGCACAACGTAGGCAAGGTAAAATGATTCACTCTCATCTGGTACACTATGCGTATGCTGTGTGTGTCCCAGTGTCAGCTCCAAGTGTGAGTTATAGACATGGAATGGAATGAATTGATCCTGCTTTCTCCCAGGATTTTCCCACCTCTGAAAGAATTATACTGGGACAAAACTCCAAGATTGTGTGCACAGGCAGGTGGATGAAAGCAGCTTGACTGACACTATCCTAAATATCCACTCCCTCCAGTACCATCACACAGTGGCAGCAAGGGGCGCCATTTACAATTTGAATGGCAGCGATTTATGTTCTTGTTCAGTCATGTGTTTTGGCTTTGCTGGCTGGGACAGCATTTACTTCCTGTTACTAATTGCCCAATCAACTGCATTCCTGTGGGTCTGGTACCACATGTAGGGTAGACCAGTAATAAAGGCAGATTTTCTTCCCTAAAAGGGACCATTGGTGAACCAAATTGGTTTTCATGACAATCAGCAAGTGGCTGCGTAGTCACAGTTAGGCTAGCTTTTAATTCCAGATTTTTATTGGATTCAAATTTCACCATTTGCTACAGTGGATTCAAACCCATGTCCCCAAATTATTAGCCTGGCTTCTCTGAATTACTCGTCCAGTGACTTTCCCACTGTGCTACTTGCCAAACTTCCTCCAACATCACTTTCCAAACCCATGCATCTACCACGTAAAGGACAAGGGACCAGGAATACCAATACCTGCCAGTTCCCCTCCAAGTCATGCAGCAAATTCTCATTAAAATGATATCACCACTGCCACCGTGTCAAAAATCGACTTATTTGTAACAAATAGTCATTTTTGTTAAGTGCAGAAATCTGACCCAAAAACAGACGTTGATGGAAAAGCTCAGAAGGTCTGGCAGCATCTGTGAAGAAAACATCAGAGTTAACGTTTTGGGTCTGGTGACCTGAAATTGAGTTCTGAGGAAGGGTCACCGGACCCAAAAAGTTAACTCTGATGTTTTCTTCACAGATGCTGCCTGACCTGCTGAGCTCTTCCAGCAACTACTGTTTTTGTTCCTAATTTACAGCATCCACAGTTCGTTTGGGTTTTTATACAGAAACCTGGTCCATGCTTTCTGTCAAGCTGGGTCTAAACTACACATAGATTGTGGGAATTTTGGGCAGTTTAAAAAATCTTTGTTCTGAATTCTGGGCTTGATTCCCAGTGCACCATTCCGCTGAAGCATACCAAGGTGTACCGGATGGTTCAAATAGGTGACTCACCGTCACCTTTTCAAGGGCAATTAGGAATAAACAAAACTGACCACTATCATGAAAGAACTTACTAAAAGTGTGTTTGTGTGCACATGTATGTGAGTGTGAGCAGGTGTGTAAGCGTATACACTTGTATGTACAGTACCCAGTCAATGAGGACAGGATGAGGCTCTGTGATGTTGCTGCCTGTAGTGGAATTATCTCTGCCACTTTTTGACTAGGAACACACAGTTCTTTATGGCAGATACTAGAGGTACCCATGGGCCCATACCCCAATGAGAGCTTGAACCATCAGGAAGAGGGATAGGAACTGGAAGGGAATATTTGCTCTTTATTGGTCATTTTTCTTCATGTAACAGTTTAAGATCAATCAGATTTGAGCATCATAAGTGTCATAAATGTATCTCAATTCCAACAATATGTACTTACAACAATGAGGGTACAGTCCGATATAACTGCCCGAGCAATGTTAAGTTAGGTGAACATGCACTGAATGTTTTCCGCTCTTCCCAAAATATTTCAGCATCAGCCACATTCAGTACCCAATTCTTACTGTTAGCCCAACAAGAAGGAAATGTGGATTAAATGGATTAAACTGCAAGACATGTTCATTATTTTAACACCCATGTTACAAACTGGCTGTACATATTCAGAGAGTGTCAAGATTATGGAGATTGTTTCGCTGTGATCAGGCGATTGGATTACCCTGCACTCTACCTCACAGTATCTTCTACTGTACACCCACACCATTACATCAAGTTAGAAAACTGAACCATCCCAATCTATAAATCCGTCAACTCTTGAGTATATGCTCATAAACTGGATTTGATGCATATGAAGTGATAATAATTTAATGAAGGTACTAGTCCTGAATAAGTCAGAATAGAAACAATTGCAGAGGCAGGAAAATATTACTGTGCACTAAACCAAGACACTACATTTTCACCTTTCTCTAAATGTATCCCTCCATTTCCAATCCTTCAGTGTCTCTTATTACATATTTTATATCTCAGATTCATGCAGAGATGACTTTAATTTCTATGTGTGTTCCAGGAACATATCCACAAGACTTTCATAAAATGTTTTAACATGACTACTCCATGCTTTTAGCTCTAGCTTTTAGCTCCATCTACTTTTTCCCTTGCATCCTGGCCCAGACTTAATCAGGGGAGGTGAAGGCCTAGTGGTATTATCGCTGGGCTCTTAATCCAGAGACCCAGATAACGTTCTAGAGCCCTGGATTTGAATCCTGCCATGGCAGATGGTGGAATTTGAATTTAATAAATATCTGGAATTAATCATCTAATGATTTTGTCAATTGTTGGAAAAACCCATCTGGTTCACTAATGTCCTTTAGGGAAGGAAACTGCCATCCTTACCTGGTCTGGTCTATATGTGGCTCCAGACCCACAGCAATGTTGTTGACTCTTAACTGCCCTCTGGGCAATTAGGGATGGGCAATAAATGCTGCCTAGCCAGTGACACCATCATCCCATGAATGAATGAATAAAAGAAAAGTCAAGCAAAGTGAGCATTAATAGTAAACAGACTCATATAATCAAATGGATTTTGAGACTCGGCACTGGCTACACTGAAATGCAAGAATTTGAGGTCATATTTGTGTGAGATCAACATAATGAGGCAGATGTTCAACATTATAGTTGCTCATCGGAAAGGAAATGTATCCACATAGTCATGCAGCATCCTAGTCTGCTCAATAACAAGTGTCTTGTATTCCGCTTTGTGTGGTCCAGATAAAGATGAAGGCTCTTGCAGTGCAGTGGTGGTATCCCTCTCTCTGGGCTAGGAGGCACAGATTCAATTCCCATCTATTCCAAAGATATGTCCTCTCAACAAAATTATTAGAAAATATCTCCAGATAGAGATGTTGCAAGTTTGTGATTGTGTTTTGGCTGTTTGATATAAGCCCAATCTCCACCATCAAATTGATTTACTGGGCATCTGTTGACTTGCCAAAGGTAGGCTTTTGCTTTGCCTTGGCACATGTGGTGCCTTAAAAAATCTAATCCATGTTTCCAGCTCTCACTTCCTTCAGTATGTTAACTTTTTCATCATCTAGGCATAATCAATCCAGCACAGTGAATATCAATAATAAACAGACTCATATTCAAACACTGAACACTTAAACACTACATCTCTTCCCTCCATCTTCTATCCATCAATAATATCTCACTGTTTCCTCTCCAACATTAGTGTCATGCAGTGTATTTTTCTCCTTTTCTAATTCCCTACTATCCCATTCTACACATTATTATCTCACACTTTGTTTCTCCCTCCATCTCTAATCCCTCTCTGTCTCTATTTTCGGAATTTGTTTTTCCCAAAATAATTAGAAATGTGTGCAAGCTACATCATAACTGGAAACCAAAAGAACTGCGGATGCTGTAAATGCTATTCTGAGACAAAGGACTGCACCAGTGAACCTAATCTTGTCCTTGTGTACACTGTCCAACATTGTTTGTTGATCAGGTGTAGGATTCCCAATAAGTGTCTCACCCTCTCCCCTTCCTCCTCGACCCACGCGCACACTTACCTGCTTATCCTCCCATCCCAGCCCTTTCGCAAGTTGCTGAGCTCAGGACAAAGACTGAAAATGTTTTGTTCCTGAAATCTGTCTCAGGTTAGTAAGAAAGTTTGGAGAAACAGAAACAGGAGATGTGGATAATGATGAGGAGCATGACTCCTGAGGTGACATTTACTCTTTCCTTCCAAATGGAATCTAAAGGAATGACTTGTCTGTGTTCAATGGTTTGCCAATGCTACCCTACTCCTTTGGTGAAATGGACTCGATAGATCAATCAGGACTCTTTTAGCCAAGGATCAAGTCCTTGCTTAGATGATTAAGAGTCTTACAATTCAGTTGCCACTTTACTATTTCAGCTACAGAGTTTGTCTGACTTTCTGTGGAGGTAAAATAATGAGGTGAAGTCTTTGCAGAGAGACTTGGTGCTGGGAGATTGTTTCTGAACGTCACAATCCAGGTGCAAGATCTTACAGTTAATACAGTCAGCTATCATCAACTTTACACATCTTTTCTGTATCATCTTTTTAAGGATATAAAATTAATGAAACATTGTCCACTCGCTTTGCTGCCTTTACCACCCAGTATGCATTCACAGAGCACTCATGAGACCTTGCCAACTTTGGAAAGATTAGGCAAAAAGATTAGAATAATCAGGAGGTAGACTGGGTTTCAAAACCTTGTATTCTGTAGTAAGAAGTTTAGATGGAGGGAGGAGTTTCCCAGTTTGAGGTTTGAAAAGGTACAACTTGGAGACAGGGCACGGAGTCTTCATTTTTATACACAAAGGGTGCAAAGGGAAAGAGAAGGACAAGGTGTTTGGAACTCAGGTTCGGTAAAAGAAACTCCATCTTTATGTAGCGCTATTCCAAACATTGGATATATCAAAGATTTTCAGCCACTGAAATACTTTTGAAGTGTACTAACTGTTTTAACATAAGAAATTGAGAACTAATTAGGTCTCAGCAAGTTCCAGCAAATAGCAATGAGACAATGGTCAGATAATCTTTTCTGTGATGCTGATTGAAGACAGAAGTTTTGCAATGATTTCCCTTACTCTTCTTCAAAACATACCAATCAAATCTTTACATCCGCCTGAGGCAGCAGCTAGAGCCTGTTTCATATCTCACCTGAACAATGGAAGAATATCGAGGAACCTAAGAGTTCAGCATGGGGGAGCCTCAAAGGCTACAAGTAATCAGGACCTGTCATTAATGAGTCTAGTACAGGATACAGTGAATCAACATGCAGCTGTGGCAGTAAACAAACTACCCTGCAGGAAAACAGAAGACTTTCAACATGTTCAGCATGGTGGGAGAATGCGAAAAAGCAAAATCCAGGTCAATAAGCATTCACATCAATTAATAAATTATTTATTGCTTGCCTCACTTCATCTGAGTGAGAACATGTGACATGTGCAGAACATTCAGAACATCTACATTCATACTGCATGAGCCCCAAGCATACACCTCACGCTGTGCTTTCAGCCTTGCCAGATGTTCTGAGGTTTATTTTTGTCAATATTTTCACTATAAACTTAATCTTTCTTCCTGAGATGTCCTGACTGCTTTGCTTGGCCTTCCTTCCATGGCTAGTAACTGACCTACCCCCCGCCAATATTCGCTCAATCAGTTCTCTATCACACTACGCTGGAATGAGCTCTGGCTACTTTAGATTTGACCTCAGATCAGGAGCACTTTGACCAGCAGCAACATCAGTGCCGGGAGCCCACTGGTCACAACCTGTAGCTGTGGAGGAGACCGGGAAACTTCACAGAGAGGGGTTCAGCAGGGAGGGCTGGAGCCAGCAGAGAGGGCTGGGGGTCGCAGCAGACCGGGGTTGGGTGTCAGCGGAAAGCGGTGGGGTTCAGCAGAGCAGGGTGGGAGCCAGCAGAGGGGTGGGACCCTCCACTGTGGGTGGAGGGTCAGCAGAGAGGGGTAGGAGTGAGCAGAGAGGGGTGGGAGCCAGCAGAGAGGGTGGGTGAAGGGTCAACAGACAGGGTTGGGGGCCAGTATAAGTGGCCATAGCAGTGAGGGGTGTTCAGTGGAGAGGTGCAACTTGGAAGAAGCACTATTTGTGCTTGTGAATCTAGTGGCAGAAGCTGCATTCCCGTAAGTTGTTCTGAACAGCAATGTCTGAGGGAATGCAGGATGTTGCATTTGAAGACGCCTGCAGCATTCCTTGCTGGATTTGATGGCTACATATTAACAATAGCTGTCCAGGTGCCCTACTTAGAACATAGAACATAGAACATAGAACAGCACAGCACAGTACAGGCCCTTCGGCCCACGATGTTGTGCCAAACTTTTATCCTAAACCTAACGTCTATCTAACCTCCAGCCCTACCTTATACTACCATCCATATGCCTATCTAATGGCCGCTTAATGCCCCTAATCAGGCCGGCTCCACTACCCTCTCCAGCAATGCATTTTATGCCCCCACCACTCTCTGAGTAAAGAACCTGCCTCTGACGTCTCCCTTATATCTACCTCCACTCACTTTAAAACTATGCCTCCTTGTAATAGCTACCTCCAGCCTGGGAAAAAGTCTCTGGCTATCCACTCTATCTATACCTCTGATCATTTTGTACACCTCTATCAAGTCACCTCTCATCCTTCGTCTTTCTGAAGAGAAAAGCCCTAGCTCTCTCAACCTTTCCTCGTAAGACCTTCCCTCCGTTCCAGGTAACATCCTGGTAAATCTCCTCTGCACCTTTTCAAACACTTCCACATCTTCCCTGTAAGGAGGCGACCAGAACTGGACACAACAGTTTTCTTGTCATTGGGTAATTCCAGGGATCTGCTGGAGAAATGTCCATCAGTTCACAGTCAGTGAACCAGAGAAGTATAAGATCGGTCTAGGCCCGAAACGTCAAGCTTTTCTGCTCCTATGATGCTGCTTGGCCTGCTGTGTTCATCCAGCTCCACACCTTGTTATCTCGGATTCTCCAGCATCTGCAGTACCTATTATCTCTCTCAAGTATAAGATCAGTGACTGATGGGTCTTGATTGCCAGGTCTGGCCATTGTGGCCACTTTGCCTGTGGTGAGACTAATCTGAGTGAGCAGACCCTTAGCTCTGTTTCTCAGGTGAGTTCCCCACAGGTGGACACAGTCATTGGCTGCACACACATGTTAATCTGCACACAGCATCACGCAGGAACCACAAAGGCTTCGATTTCGTCACAGTGGAGCTGATCACAGCCACAAAAATATCTTTTTGCAATCACAACATTCCTGATGCTTTCATCCTACTGCAGTCCAAGCTGCCTAATATCTACAGACCTGCAGCACACTGTGGGTCGCAGTTGGAAACACCAGGGATGCCCCTTTTTAAGTTTGGTTGAAGACACCAATCAGAACCCCACCAATGAAACCAAAAATGACTACAGCAAATACCATATAACTACTGGACATGTAATCAAACAAGCCAGGAGAAGGATGAGGATGTGCCATAAGTGCCTGAGCAGTTTTGATGATCAATATGCACCAGCCTGAGTAATCTCCAGGATGGCCTATCGCACAACAGGAAGATTTGGGTCTACAAGAGAGGCAATAGCTCAAGCCATCTGCAGAAGGCTCTGAGCAGCAGAAAGAAGGTCCAACCCTCCCCGTCCAGACCTGACCTAACCTGTCCACTTTCCCACTCACCCTTCCCATGGACCAATCACAAAAACACCTTAACTGCATCCACCTATCACCATCTCTCCTACCCTGCCCCAGCCTCAAACCCTCCCACTATTTACTTCTGGGCTCCCTTCTCCAGCCTTGACGAGAGGTTTCAGCCAGAAACATTGACGTACCTACTCCTCTGATGCTGACTGACCTGCTGTGCTTTTCCAGCCTCAGACCTATAGACATTGAAAATGCAGCCTCAGCTGCTCCCATTGTTGCAGGCATGCCTTCATTACTGCACGGTTCCCTTCAGTGGATCATTGCCTGAAACATTCTTCCTATCCTTCAACCAATGCCACAGGCACAAAGCAACCCTGCCGCCAGACAGCTGCCTACTGATCACCATCTTCCTATTCTTCATGAATTAAGCTTAAAGGCAATTTGCCACCCTGCAGCCAAGAATGGGCAGGATGGGAAAGTAATGCAAAACAATAAGATTTGTAGTTTTATTAGAGAATAGGGATCGTGTAATATGATATTTTTGCATGCATCCATACACATATCCTTGTGCTGCCACAGCGATCCATAATTAACCAAAGTTCTGAAGAAGGGTCACTGGACTTGAAACCTGAACTCTGCTTTCTCTCCACAGATGCAGCAAGACCTGCTGAGTCTCTCCAGAAATTTCTGCTTTTACTTGTCACAAAGATCAAATCTTCCTTTTGCTTCTTCTCCTACTTTTTGTTCAAATCTTGGTCAGAAGGAGAGGCAGCTTCTCTGATCCCTGACTGCTGAGATGTTCCTGGCTAATGTCAATCTGGTTCTGGAGATTATCAGGGTCCCAGGAGATTTTGCCCTGCCATGACCTAAGCAGAGGCAGACTTGACGTTGAGACTAAAAAGTAGATGAGAAGTGGAAGTACATTGAGTCAAGTTCCCAAATCCATGTCTCATGATGATTCCAACACCTTTAAGGTCTTAGTGAAAATTTGTACCTTGGGTTACAGATGCGGTTGTTCATTAGCTAGCCAAGCTGGTTGTTCTGTGGTGTGCAGATGTTTCATTACCCATCTAAGCAACATCATCAGTGCAATCTCTATGTGAAGAGTAGGTGTTCTGCTTCTTTTGGTTTTATATGATCTTCTGGTGTGATGGTCTTGTCACTTCCGGTTCTGTTGTTTTCGCAGCGGTCTGTATACGGGGTCTATTTCTATTCCTACAGATACCCAAAATGTTTTGTCCACAGATGCCTACAAACCAAACAACAGAACTCACTAGCAAGGCTACCCTTCATCAAAAATATATCAATAATGACAACCAGACTCCTTAGATCACATAAGATCATGATTGCACACAAACCTACAGCAACACTGCGCCAAGTGTTATCAAAGACTGAAGAGCCCATGCCGACAGTAAACAAGACCAACTTGATGTATGGGATACCATACAGCGAGTATGATAAACATTACACTGGACAAACAGGGAGGAGACTGACGACCAGGATACACAAACACCAGCTGGCAGTAAAAAGACATGCCCAATATTCACTTGTCTCGATACACACAGACAATGAGGACCCTCAGTTCGACTGGGACAAAGTGACCATCCTGGGACAAGCTAACACCAGAAATGCAAAGGAATTTCTGGAAGCCTAGTTCTCAACTTGGGACTCCATTAACAAACATATAGAAATAGACCCCAAATATAGCCCGCTGCTAAAACAATTGAACTAGAAGCGACAAGACCATCACACCAGAGGACCATATAAATTAGATTAGAGATCGCACTGATGATGTTGCCTAGAAGGGTAACGAAACATCAGCACACCACAGAACAACCGGCTCGGTGAGCAAACAAACAACTGATTCCATTATCTCCCTCATATTGAATCTTGCCAGTCTGTGGGAGAGCAGTTTCTTCCAGTGCACAGCAGTACTGTACAGTCAAAGCTGATGTAGCTTACAACCTATTTAAGATGGCAGGTAGATTGACATCTGGAATCTAAATGGCCTTCAGCAAGATGTGCATGTGATAGTCATGTTTGAGTTCCACAACGCTGGTTATTCTATCCATAGCAGCAAACACCAGCTCATGCTTCCTCGAGGAAGACTGTTCCCTTCTCCCTACAATTAGAACATAAGAACTAGGAGAGGAGTAGGCCATCTGGCCCTTCGAGCCTGGTCCGTCATTCAATAAGATCATGGCTGATCTTTTCGTGGACTGAGATCCACTTACCCGTGCTCTCACCGTATCCCTTAATTCCTTCATTGCTCAAAAAAAAACTACCTTAGCTTTAAAAACGTTTACTGAAGTAGCATCAACTACTTCACTGGGTAAGGAATTCCATTGATTAACAACCCTCTGGATGAAGAAGTTCTTCCTCAATTCAGTCCTAAATCTGCTCCATCTAATCTTGAGGCTATGCCCTCTTGTCCTAGCTTCACCTGCCAGTGGGAGCATCCTCTCTACTTCTAACTTATCTATTTCCTTCATAATTTTATATGTTTCTATAAGACCCCCCCTTCAATCTTCTGAATTCCAATGAATATAATCCCAATCTACTCAGTATCTCCTCATAAGCCAAGCCCCTCAACTCCAGAATCAACCTAGTGAACTTCCTCTGCACCCCCTCCAGTGCCGGTACATCCTTTTTCAAGTGAGGAGACCAAAACTGCACACAGTACTCCAGGTGTGGCCTCACCAGCACCTTGTACAGCTGCAACATAACCTCTCTGCTTTTAAACTCAATCCCTTTAGCAATGAAGGACAAAATTCCATTTGCCTTCATAATTACTTGTTATACCTGCAGACCAACCTTCTGTGATTCATGCACAAGGACACCCAGGTCCCTCTGCATAGCAGCATGCTGCAACTTTTTACCATTCAAGTTAGAATCCTTTTTACTATTACTCCTACCAAAATGTACGATTTCACATTTATTTACATTGCATTCCATCTGCCAGACCTTTGCCCACTCACTCAATGTATCTATGCGCCTCTGCAAAGTTTCACAGTCCTCTGCACACTTTGCTCTGCCACTCATCTTAGTGTCATCTGCCACCCATGTGTGCCTGGGAGACTTGCCAGTGTATCACATATTCTCTGCTGTGCCTGAAGGAGTTTCCTATTCATCAGTAGCTCATAGGATACATCATTTGCATCCAACTGATACAGATTCTCCACAGCTGTCTCTAGCCCCACCTCGGCTTTTTCTGACATGTGAAGTGTGAATCTCAAACTAGCTGTCACACCAGCCTCTGAAGTGCAGGGGTCTGCTCCCTCAGAAGGAAGTAGCTTCTGTGTGTTAGATGAAAGGAGCCAAGGGCACGATAAAGGAATCTGCAGACAACAGGAAAGTATGTTATGAAGAGGACATACGGAGGCTGAAGATGGATAGAGCGGTGAAGTTAGATAACAAGATGTGGAGCTGGATGAACACAGCAGGCCAAGCAGCATCATAGGAGCAGGAAAGCTTGACGTTTCTGGCCTAGACGCTTCATCAGAAATGTGTGAAGAGGGATTTAGGTGTTCTAGTGAACAAATTACAAAATGTTAGCACACAATTCATTAATCATGTCATTAAAAAGACTAAAGGGATGCTATCCTTTGTCACAAGTGTAATTGAACATACAAGTAAGGATATAAAACTAAAAATATCGGCATTATCTTGTGGTACAGAGATAGTGTCCCTACCTCTGAGCCAGGAAGGCCGGGGTTCAAGTCCCATCTGCTGGCGAGGTGTGTCATAATATCTCTGAACAGGTTGATTAGAAAAAAAGCGATGTTTTGTTTCAGATGTACAGGTAATTTGTGAGACCACATCTTGAATACTGTGCACAATTTTGGTCTCCTTATTTTAAGAAGGATTAAACATATTTGAACTGGTTCAGAGGAGCTTTAGCAGAATGATCCCTGGAATGAGTGCTTTGGCTCATGGGGAAGGTTGGACAGGCTGGGTTTGTTTCCTCTGGAATTTCAGAGAGTCAGGAGTGGCTTGATTGAGGTGAAGATCCTAAATAGTCTTGACAAGGTGGGCATGGAAAGAACATTTCCTCTTGTGGCTGGGTCCAGAAATTGAGATCATTGTTTTAAAATTAGAGGTTTCCCTTTCAGAACAGAGATGAGGAGAATGCTTTTTATATCAGAGTGTTATGTGACCTTGGGACGCTGCCTGAGATGGTGGGGAGACAGGGTTATTGAATACTCTTAAGACAGAAGCAGATAGCTTCTTGTTAGGCAGGGGCATCAAAGATGATGGACAGTAGTTGGGAATTTAGAATTATAAACACATGACATTAATGTATGGTAGAGCGGACTCAAAGGGTTGAATAGTTTACTTTTCCCCTATTTCTTATATTTGTATGTGAGAATATTCTGAGATTTACAGACGAAGAGGAATTAATTGACATAACATCAAAATCAATGGGGTAGAAATGGGATAGATTGGAATCAGAGATAAACTGTCAATACTGTAACAATGGGCTCCCTTTAAAGAAGGAATAGTCCAAGTACAGTCAAGGTATGTTCTTCTGAATGGAAAGAGGGATCTAACAAATCTAGAACTCTTTGGAAAATGCCAGGTAGAGGGAGCAAGCTTATGGTGTCTGCAAGAGTCCAAAACATGACATGCAAATAACTGAATTAGGCAAGGTGACAGAGTTAGGAAGGTAGTAACAAAATCTCTGAGCATATTAGTAGATTTCCAACGTGATATGTTCTGGACTGACCCACAGGAGGAAGCAACCTTTCCACATCCACCTCATGAAGACCATTCAGAATTTTCACTTCAATCAAGTCTCCCCTCACTCTTCTAAACTCCAGTGGAAATAGGCCCAACCTGTTCAACCTACTCTCATAAAACAACCTGCTCAGTCTACGTGCTGATCTAGTAAACCTCCTGTGAACCAGCTCCAATGTATTTACATCCCTCTTTAACTAAGGAGATCAAAAATACCCACAGAATACACGTAGTGATAATTAAACTTCCTTGGCCTGGCACATGTCCCAGTTTATATCACAAGAAAATACTCTTAGGGAGACAAGGAAAGAAGGGACAGAGAGAGAAATATGAACAGAGCCAAGGAGAGAGAATGGGAAGTGAAAGACGAAGAGGGAAAGACAGGGAGAGATGAGCCAGAACTCGGATTAGCATGTGCCTATTGACAGAAAGACAGACAATGAGAGACAAAAACAGATATGGTGTGAAGAAGGAGAGTCAGAGAAGAAACAGAGATCGAGAGAGAGAGAAGGAGACAGAAAGAAGGAGAGAGCACTGTCCTGTGCTCTCTCTTTTTGAAAAAGAAAATAAGAACTCTCATTCAGATTTCTTATTTCATTTCTTCTCTAATCCTTGAGCAGATTGTTGACAGTCAGAGCTGGCAATTCTGACGCCCCAAACTCAACTAAATCGGCTAAAAGTGTAAATTAGTTTTGAGAACAGAGAATAGCAGAGTCAGAACCACCCATCAATAATGGAAGGCAGTATTACCTCAGAGATTGTCAAATATTTCTTCTTCTCACATACATTATAGATGCAGTTTAGCACATAGTAAGTTTCTTTCATTGAGTCTATTGACTGGATTGTGTGCAGTAAAATGAAACAGCTCTTATGTCCGCATTTTAACATTTCTTAATTTTTTAAAAAATATTGAGCTTTTGGGCTTCTCTGTTTCTCCACTTTCTGCTTCCGTTCTTTTGAGGAACATGAAGGATAGAATGGAATTCTTAACATAAATGGGTCGCTGCTGATTTCATCCCGAGTGGGGAAACAGGTAATCAAATCCAAAGGTTGAACCTGGGTTGCCAACTCTGATTGGCGCACACCTGGAACTTTCATCATATTCAACCATTATATCCAGTCAACAAATCTCACCTTCCAATCTCCAATATTTGAATCATTAGAAAATTTAGCATATTAAAGAATATTCAAATGAATACGTGCATTTTTGAAGGCTCTATTAGTTGAATGCAGAGTGTTGATCATTGCACCTGAAGTTTAACCTGCAGTTCCTGTATCTCGATTCAGTATAGAAACATTAGCAACATGTAATCCTCGCTGATGGAAAACAAGTGGCATCTATGCAATCTTACTTGGCGGCTCACATTTAAACCATATGTTTCTCAGATGGACGTGCAAGATCCCATGGCACTATTTGAAGAACAGTGGGGAATTCACCCAACGTCACCTCAAGAAAACAGATTATCTGGTCATAGTCACGTTGCTGTTTGTGGGAGATTGCTGTGCACAAATGAGTGACTACATCCCCTACAGTGGAGGAACACGCTCTTCAAATGTACTTATCTGTGAAGCACTATTGGATATCCTGAGGTTATGAAAGTTCCTATCTAAGTGCAAGTCCTTTTATACCATGGTTAATCAGTGAGGGTGAACAATATGAATTGACATCCCATAACAATCAGCACTGGGACAACTGCGGTTCATCAGTTACATCAAGATTTGGACCTGGAAATCAGAGATACAATTTCCAAACTTACTGAGGACACCAAACTGAGAGGTGCACAGTTAATACAGAGAAAAAGTGCAGCAAAATATAGGAAACCAATAACAATCTTGTAAAGCAGGCTGTCAAAGGTAATCAGACTTCAAATGGATGAGGTGGTGTGTTTTGGTTAGAAGAACAAGAGGCCACATACTCCTTGGAAAATGAGTGTCTAAATGTGAAATGGGAACAATGGGTTCTAGGACTACAGGTTCGCACATTATAAAAGTAGCAATCCATGTTAATAAGATAATAAAAGACCAAAATTAAAGTTAAATTTCTGGAAGGATAAAATTGAAAAAACAAGCAGTTATGCTTTGCACATTAGTTAGAGTACTTTGAACAGTTCTGGTCTTCATGTGATAAAAAGAACATAAAGACACTGGAGAAGTTAGAAAAAGATGTATTAGAATGGTACCAGAATTGAGTGGTAATAGCTATTAGAAAAGATCGAACATATTGTGGCTCTTTTCTCCAGAAAAGAGAAGTCTGAGTAATGACCAGATAGAGCTCTTTCAGATTACAAGATGGTTTGAGAGAGTAGACAGAGAAAATATTGTCACTTATCAACAAGATTAAAACTATATAAAATATAAAGATGTCACTAATAAATCCAATAGGGAATTCTGGAGAAAATTATTTACCAAAGCTTAGTAAGAATTAGGAAGAACTTACTACCACAGGGAATAGTTGAGGTGAACTAAATAGATAAGCATATGAGGGAGATAATATTAATATGATTAAATAAAGAAATATAGGAGGAGGCTCATATGAATCATAACCATTGACATTGACCCATTGAGTCAAGTAGTTTCCTTCTTTGTTGTAAATCTAGTTGTAATATTTAGTCATGTTTAGCTCTGTGGCCTCTTGTTTGTTTTCTATAAATGTAATTATTCTCATGCCTATTTCCACCTACCCACATCCTCTTCGCAATCTCACTTTCTCCCCAAAGATGAATCTCCACTTAACTTTTTTAATCTTTTCTCCGAATATTATCCTAACAGTTCTCGATTATCACTTCAATCCACAGAATGGTGTCAACACAATAAACTGAAGAAGATGCTAAATTCATAAAACAAACAGTTGGAGCAGGTCCACATCGGACCAGGGAAACCTGATGCCACGATCACCACAAAGATCATTATCAACATTTTAGCAGTTTGCTAGATGCAGCTCAGTGGTGCTTCCCAAGTAATAGAACATTTTTCAGTTTTGAACATTCATGTTGTACATTTTTAATTAATGAGAAGTGCAACTGTGTTAAATTCCCAACTCCATGAAAAGCAATTAGCCTTTACGACAACTTCCATTTAAATAATATCTTTTGCATAATAAATGTCCCAGGCTAGAGAGCTGAAACCGTGGACATCGAGATGATATTTGGTGATACAGCAGAGAAAAACAACAAAATGCACATGTATAAATGGGCACAATATGAACCAAATTATCAGCCACCAGCCTGTGCCCAGTTTGTGTTGGTATCCTGACCACTGCTAAAACACAGACGTAAAAGTCAGAGAACTGTTTCTTAAATAGGGTTTTTTGCTTATCTTAATATTCAGCAGTATCAGAGATAGTAAGGAACTTCAATAACCAAGCTAAATGTCAATGCTGGCATTGTCAGAATACCAACATGCTCCTCAATTATCCAGTAAACCTGACTTGATACTCACTGTCAATCTCAACCAAGCATCCCTACGCATCATCACGGGGACTAAATCTGAGCCTACAATAGCTGGGAAGTCACTGCCATCTGTTAGCAATTGGTCCTCTGCGTGTTTCAGCAGCAGCTCATATACATGAACATTTTACTGACATCAAATAATATATTTAAACTAAAATGTACCAGAACAAGTAATAGCAAATGAGTCAACCAGAGGCATGATCAAGAGGAGATAGGATTAGCTGCTACTTCATTACTAAAACATCCTGACACAGGGGTTAGAGTGCATGGGAGGTTTTAGGTCTAGACAGTGGACTAAGTTTTGTCAGCCATTTGGAGGTCGGCGAGGAGGCAGTATGTGATTGGGTGGGAAAATGTCAGGATAAAAGTCTAATAGCCTTACTTTGAATCCAAAAGAAAGTGAGGGGCTTCCACACCGCAGGCAAGTAATTAAGCTTTTTGAAAAGGCAAGTCACAAGCTTTTCTCAGAATTTCTGATATTTTTAAAACTATGCACAATAAAGCCTGAGGCTTCAAACGCTCAGACAACTAAAGAAGGGTCACTTAATTCGAAATATCAACTCTGTTTTTCTTTCCACAGACGCTGCCAGACCTGCTGAGTTTCTCCAGCAATTTCTGTTTTTGTTTGTACCAGGTTGACATCCCTTCTTAAATAGCTGACCCTCGTTCCTCATCATATGTAAGTCTTTAAAGCAAGTACATTCTGGTACACCTACCTTGGTGCATCTAGTGAGATCTTTCACCCACTTATGGCACAGCATCTAGGCATAAGCCACCACCCACAGCTGCTGACCTCGTCTGTACCCTCCATCCCGGTTTGCTTAATCTGCCTGGCAAGTCTCCTCCTATCCCTGCATCTCCCACCTGGCCCCTTCTTAGAGGAGAACATGGGCATTGCTAAAGCATAGGCCTAGACGGGATCCTAACCCTGCTATTGTTACACTGGCCAGACAGGATCCTGACCCTGCTATTGTCACACTGGCCAGACAGGATCCTGACCCTGCTATTGTCACACTGGCCAGACAGGATCCTGACCCTGCTATTGTTACAGTGGACAGACAGAATCCTGACCCTGCTATTGTTACACTGGCCGGACAGGATCCTGACCCTGCATGACCTGATGCTGCCTCCTGCACCCACCTAGAGACCTCTTCCTCCAGCCACCACATGATCACAGGCTTGGCTCATACTGTGCAAGTGGCAGGGCCACCCTCCTCAGGTCTCATCACTGGGAACTCAGATAGCCCTAAAAACCTGAGCCCTGTGTCTCTGATGTGTGACCACGAAGGGGCTTCACCCATTATTCTATCTTTGTCCTCGCTAGATTTCTACACACAGTTATGTTACTGGACTCAAATTCATTTATTTTTAATTCTGGAAGAGAATTTTGGATGCAGCTGTCAGATTCTTCTAAAAATGTAAGTGGTTCACTAATGTCCTTAGAGAAGGAAACCAACCTTCCTTAATCTAGTCTGCAGATATATGTGACTCCTGACCCACTCCAGTGTGGTTGACTTTTAACCATTCTCTGGGGTGGACCAACAAATTACTCAGTTGCACCAAACCACTATACAGTATTGAAGGGGCATCACATGCACTGCCTCTCAAAAGCAATGAGACACAAGCAATAAATGCTAACACGCCAGCACCACCCACATTCTTGAATGAATTAAAAAGAAACTTGCCAACAGGGGTCACAGCAATCCTCTTGGGGATACTCAGGCTAATTATCATGCACTAACACCAACCAACTTCAGAGCAGAGACTCTTCTGATCTATAAAGTTTGGTTTTTGAAAGGAACAAAATTGTAACATTTAGTATAAAGACTATATATTTTTGTTGCTGCTAATTATAGAAGCCTGCAGCAGCTTCCCACACAGACTGGCTCAGAGCCTAATGTGTTCACTGAGGCTAAGAGTCAGATACATCAGAATATCTCTTCTATCAGTGATTTTGAACTCTCAATGCATTCTGCGGTTTGGATCATTTTTTCTTCCTGCAGGAGGTACCTTCTCAGATATTGTTCTGGCCTTTTATACATTATTAATCAGAGAATTACTGCCCCTTATTGTATTACAAGTAGGTGGAATGATGGGTTAAACCAGCTCACATTCCTGAGTAGCTCAACGGTCGGAACTACAGTGACATTTGGTTCATGAGTGTTGAGGTTTAACGACAGAGGTACTGAAATTACAGCATTTTTTCCTTTTATTTTCCTTGTTCATGGCTGTTTGGTTTCTTATTTGTGGGATGTGGCCCAGCATTTATTGCCCATCTCGAATTATCCTTGAGTGGGTAGTGACTTCTTTAATGATAATGTACAGGGTGAGTTCCAGGATTTTGGCCATTTTTGAAGTTAAGATTAACATTCGCTTTCCTCTTCCTACTTTGATTTGTGTAACTGTGATAAGAAGCCTCTTTGCTCCCTCTGTTCGTCCTTTCTGTTCAGTTCTGATAAGCATTAAATATTATCCCCCTTCTGTCTTCCACATTCTAACCCTCAAGTAAACCTTCATTATTACAGTGCCTTTTATGACTCAGGACGTCCGAAGACTTCCGCACACCTAAGACATACTTATTGAAGTGTAGTCACAATTGTAATTTAGGAAACCTGACAGTCAATTTGTGCAGAACAAGCTCTCTCGAGCAGTAACAAGGTAACTAACAAGATCATCTATTTTCATGCTGTTGGACAATGTTTGGGTGCTAGACACCAATGGGGAGAACTTCACTGTTATTTTTAAAACCTTTGGAATCTTTTACAATCACCTGAGAAAGCAGTTTAGCATTCCATCCAAAACAATAAACATTTTCTGAAGAAGGGTCTAGGCCCGAAACGTCAGCCTTCCTGCTACTCTGATGCTGCTTGGCCTGCTGTGTTCATCCAGCTCTACACCTTGTTATCTCAAACTCCCATCAATGCTGCTTTGGAAATATCAGGTTAATATGTTGGGACCACAGGTTCAAATCCCGGCATGGTATTGTTAGGATTTAAATTAAATTTGCATATCCAGCGTAGAAGGCTAGTCTTAGTAATAGAGACCATCACAATTGTTATGAATTGTTGTAAAAACCTCCTGCCTTCAGGGAAGGAAATTTGTCATCCTTACCTGGTCTGATCTACATGTGACTCCAGATCCACAGTGGTTAACTCTGAACTAGTGAGAAAATGCTGCTCTTGCCAGAGGAGCCCACATCCAAGAACGAACATAGAAAAGCAAATGCACAAACCTAGGCAGTGCAGAACATTGGGTCAATTCATCCTTAAGTACAAATGGAGGCTGAAAAGGGTCAACCCGCAGCAGGCATTACGGAAGGATGAGAATAAACAGGAAGCCTATTTGGTCACCTTATCCCAGCACTGAACTGAAAGCAGCTAAATTTGCTCGGGTCAACAGCCAAGTGTCTGACCCCACAGTCTCTCCCAAGCACTGGATCATCTCAGAGGAGCCCACTTAATAAATATAAATATATTTACCACAAATCTGGTCTGTTATAAAACGGTATTTTATCTCACAGTAAGCCTGGAAAAAGATAAACCCTCAGGATCTCCATTAACATTGACTCATCAGGGGCTAAGACCTTGTTTGAGGTTTCAATGTGGTACTTCAGTCTGAACTGGTCTGTTTATTTTCCCCCAAAGCTCTCTAACTTGTCTTAAAAAATATCTATTAAATAAAATTAGGGAGATCATAAAGAGTGCCCGCAAAAGGATTGTGTATCTGTTCTTTATGAGCTGAATTACGTTGCCTCATTACATATGTAATATCATGAGATTTAATATTGGTAAGATTAAACCAGAACTTACTAACTTCAGTCCCTCTAGGCTGTCTCCAGTTAGTGCTTTCCAATCAGCTTTGAAGTGGGACAGAGTCTTGCTCTTTCAACTATTGGAATTTAGCTGCCTGGTGGCAAAATATCCAATGAAATATTTAGTGAATGGGAAAGCAAGTAAATGAAAGGTTCCCAGAGCCCTGCAGCAGAACATTGTTAACCCTTGTTTAACCATACTCTGCAGGAACAAAAGATATTTGGAAATCATGTAGTGCAATGTTAGTGATATAAATGTCAATGCCTCTTTGTCACTCTTGATCCACAACTATCACGATCAAATCTTAAGCTATTTAAGTTAAATGGACTTGAGAGGCTTCTCAATACCATTGGTAACTCAATGTTTTTCTTTGTTTTTACGGAGGATTCACTATAAGGGAATGAATAATATTCAGTTTGTTTCACAACTCAAATAATGACAACACCATCATGGACAAATAAAAGAAAGATTAGTTGGTGGAATGGATCAGATACTTCTGTGTGTGACCTGAGAGTGCTGATAGAGCAACGTAGAAGCAGCTTCATTTTGTATTTAACCTGTGCTATATGTGCCCTGAGATTGTTTCATAGGCAAACTGACTGTATTTTACTCGGCATAAGCCATGCTATACCAGGACTGAGATTTTTTAATGGGGTAGGGCAAGGAGAGATTTACTGTGCATTTAAAGGGTGCTCCACTAACTTTGACATCTTTCATGGGACAGTCTCAAGAGAACTTCATGCTGTATTGAACCCATGTTTCAGTTGCATACCAAGTGTTTGATGGAGCTGTACGGAGAGAGATTTATTTGGCATTTTGACTGGAGTTGTACTTTGAATTAAATACATTCTGCATCTTTCTTTAAAGCTTTATTTTATTTCTAATCCATGCTGTATCTCTAACTGCCTTTGAGTGATTGATGGAACAGTCTAAAGGGAATTTTGTACCGAACCATGCAGTGACCCTAACCAATGAAACTATCTTCAGAGAGCCAATTGAAGGTTGATCTCCTGATTTGTAGCCTGTATGATTTCCAATTATTTAATTCACAGAGCAAAAAGTCAAAATTTATCCTGAAGTTAATGCACTGAAACCCACTGTTCATGTGAGCCCAGGTGATGGACACTTCTCGTGAGGAGCATTCATTTTGATGGATACTACACATGACAGAACAGTGAGTGAGGTGTCTTCATTAAGCAACCTCAGAGGGCCAATTGACATAAATTCAATAATATTGGATTTCATCTGCAGAGCTGAGTTGAACAGTAAAGATGCTGTCTGCACTCACAGGACATCAACAGCTCAGGTCCAGCACTGCTTGAGCAGGTGCAGAATATTAAAAAAAACGTGTCTGTTCATAGTTGGTGCATGCAGACACTCTTTAAATCTCCCAAATTAAACAGATCCTCAAAACCTCACAGGACATACAGACCCATAAAGCCTTTCCAATTGATGTAAGATCTCAAAAGGTCATAGTTCAATGTGGACCCCCTAAGACCTTAATAATTTACCCTGTACAAAGGGAAACTGGAGGCAAGTTGTCACCTTTATGATGGAGATCTGCATTTGTTCATGGCTTTACAAGACCCTGCACCATTTCACCCAGGAAACTGATCCCAGGCTTGGTAGCTCTAAGTAGCAATAACATAATCTCTCACCACTGAAGATTACGGCAACAGTTAATTAAAGCTAGTTCCTTGCACAGGTTTTTCTTTTCATATTAATTTTAAGGACCTTTACCCTCTGGCAATTCCTGTTTAATTTTGGACCTCCCTGCGTAATTCTGAGGCATGAACCAAGTGATGTATTGCTGAGAGCGTTAGTACTGTTATCAACAATTTGTTATCGTTTGTTGACAATGGATTGAGCACAAATGAAACTAGGGATTTCGAGCTAGTCTAGGTACCTTATCAATAAATGTCTAGAGGAGGCAGGTAAACAACAAAGAAAGTGAACTTATGAAAATGACCCATTGGTACATTAAGACAATCAGTTCCAAAGCAAATCCTTTACTGTATTGACCAACTCTAGACACAGACCTTGGTCAAGACTAATTTGACCAGAAACACAAGTACTACATCAATAAGAGGACAAAGGTTGGCATTTAATGGCAACTCCACAAGTCTTGTTGACTATAAAAAATAACATGAGTCAGGAGTGCAACAGAATACTCTCCATTTTCCTGGGTGCATTCCAACCCAGCAACACTCAAGAAGCTCAACAACATCCAGGAAAATTCAGTAAACTTGATCAATACCCCATCACTATTTTAAACATTCCATCACAGTGACAACAGTATGTACCTCAACACACTCAGCAAAAGCAAGGCTTATTTGACAGCACCTTCCCAACCCCATAACCTCTAGCATCCAGAAGGACAATGGCAGCAAATGCATGAGAATCCCATCTCCTTCAAGTCCCCTACAAGTCGTATTCGAACTTGTCTTGGAAAAATATTACAATTCTTTCATTGTCACTTTGTCAAAATCCTTGACGGCTGTCCCTAAAGCAACACTTTTGCTGCAGCTACTGCAGAAATTCAGAAGGTAACTCATCATCACTTTCTTAAGGACAGTCAGGGATGAGTAATAATAAATGCCGGACTCACCAGAAATCTTGTAACAACAGCTAAAAGAAAAAAGACGCAGATCTCCTACCCAGATTGTTTACATGAGAGGAATGAAATGTGAAGTGAATGGTCTTAGATCACCTGGGAGTGAGCAGTGGACATCAAATTTGAATGATGCTGTATTTGGCAGTTCACCTCGATCAACCCATCTTCAAAGCATAGGGACCCCAAAATCTCGTTTCAAAAATCAAAAAAGCATCTTTGCTCCATTTTGGTTACATTTACTGGTTTGTCTTTAGCTTTCACTATATGGCAATTACTGTATTAATCTTTTGATAATGAACTCTGCATCTTTGTAAGCACTTAACCCTAACCCATCCTCCATTTAACAGTGCAGAAAGCAATTTCTTGTCATGTAAAATATTACTCATACGCTGGGACCATGGGCATCATTGACAGCATTGCACTGTCAGCAAAGTCCCATTAATGTCACTTTGGATTTGCTGAATAGATTGACAATCTCTTCAGGATGTACATGCGGCATTTGAAAATGAAATCAATATTTGATAATTGTGTGGCCCCTGCGAGGCTATTGACTCCAGTTAGGGATGTCGGCTTCTAAAATGACTTCTATTTTGAGCTTTAAAGTCAGATTGTAGATTTCAGAATCTGGGATCAGGCTCGTGGTAATTATGCAATTAGATCCAGTTCCATACATCAGAGCAGACTCATCAATCCAGTTTTATGGTTACATCAGACGATTCAAATCTGCTGATTGCCCCTGGACTGGCTTCAACTTTATTATGCTGGCGCTAGCCAGTATCCTAGAATTCCACATAAAAGCCTAATATAAAAGATACCCTATGCCCATGTGGTTAACTTTTAACTGGCTCTGGAATAGCTGAGCAAGCCTCCCAATTGTTTTCAATTAAGAGGTTAGCTCATTGCCACCTTCCCAATAGCAATTAAAGGTGGACAGTGAATCACAGCCTTACTCGAGATGCCCACATCCTATGATCAATAGAAAAGTTGCATTGCCTACGTTGATTTTATTGCTGCCCCTGATTAGCAAAGAATCAATCTTGTAGTTCAATGTACACAGCACTACAAAGTATGATACCTGGCTGAAACAGAGCTAAAGGTGAGGGGATTGTTGGAGCAGGGCACAGAGAGTAGGAATAAGGGTAGTGACAGTGTGACACGAATACAAAAATTGTTCCTATTACAAAAGTGGACATAGGAATATATATCACAATAGTTGACAGGAAATGGACAGAGATATTTTATAATATGTAATAGATTACCAAGTGTGATCCACACCTACACTTTCTTCCAGGATCTCCAGTTCTGTTGTGTCTTTAGCACCAAATGTAAATGAGCCAAGAATGCCACATAATGAAGTCCGCTTGCTGGTCATTCATTGCTGCTAAATAAGTGTAAACCTGATTTAGTGTACCTCACTTCCCATTGCTGTAGACTAGACGTGACCCAATGATTCAGTTGGCTGGAATCACCCAACAAAACTATTGGCCTGAAATTTTTCAATGAATTTGTTGACATAAGATTATTAGGATGACTTGAGTTTGAATACCTACTTCCTCACCCACATAAATTCGATGTCTTCATTCTTGTGAACTAGAATTAATAACTCTGACTCCAGCTGCAATATACTGTATTATGGGAATTCATGACACCAGAATGCCATTAGTGCTGGACATTGAGTAAATTTAAGGAGGAAATAGACAGATTTTTAATTGGCAGTAGGTTGAAGGGCTATGGAGAGCAGGCAGATGAATGGAGTTGAAGTCGAAATGTGATCAGCCATGAGTATATCAAATTGCAGAGTAGGCTCGAGGGGCTGCATTGTCCACAGCGCTCCCAACTCAGATATGACCACGTTCCTTCCTAACATCTGATGTTTGAAAAGCTGATCACATTGATTTACAACATGTCCTGCTGTTCTAATTTTTCCAACTGAATAAAGTTGCAGAGAATATAAGATTTTGAGAAAGTAAATTGAGATGTTTTGGGCAGCGTATCAGACAATTTTCAGTAAGGAATTATCTGCATTGTCAGTTTCACTCGTGATCTCACTCACTTCTGATAAGGAGTTGTAACAAGTTGAAAGGTGAAGTAGATTTATTTCAGTGGACATGGAAATGAACGCCATGTCTGGGACATCTCCCATCAGGCAGGGAGTGAAGGTTCGAGCCAAAACAATGTGCATTAAGAGGGAGAGAAATGAGCAGCATGGGTCAATGCTGGGGAACCAGCTTATGGAAGTGTAGGAAGTGCAATAACAAAACCTTAAACAGTTTTCATCAGGTTCACTAGTGTTCTTCAGGGAAAGAAACTGCCATTCTTCCCTGGGAGATAGTAAGAACTGCCAGTGCTGGAGTCATAGATAACACGGTGTGGATCTGGAGGCACACAGCAGGCCAGGCAGCATCAGAGGAGCAGGAAAGTTGACGTTTCAGGTCGGGACCCTTCTTCAGAAATGGGAGAGGGGGAAGGGAGCTCCGAAATAAATAGAGAGAGGAGGGATGGGGCTGGGAAGGTAGGTGGGATGGTTTTTTTTAATTTATTCACAGGATGAGGGCTTTGCTGCTAGGCAGCATTTATTGCCCATCCCTAATTGCCCAGAGGGCAGTCAAGAGTCAACCATATTGCTGTGGGTCTGGAGTCACATGTAGGCCAGACCAGATCAGGATGGCAGTTTCCTTCCCTAAAGGATATCAGTGAACCTGATGGGTTTTTCCCAACAATCGACAATGGATTCATGGTCATCATTAGATTCTTAATTCCAGGTATTTTATTGAATTCAAATTCTACCATCTGCCATGGCGGGAATTGAACCCAGGTCCCCAGAACATTATTTGGGTGTCTGCATTAACAGTCCAGCGATAATACCATCACCTCTCCTCAATAGGTGATAGGTGAGTGTAGATAGGTAGTGGTGGGGATTGGTCAGTGAGGTGGGATGGGAGGATAGGTGGGACAGAAGATGGACAGGTTGTGTCAGGTCAAGCAGGCGGGGATGACAGAGACGGTTGGTCATGGGATGAGGCCAGGGGTGCGGAGATTTTGAAACTGGTAAAGTCCACATTGAAACCATTGGGTTGTAGGCTCCCAAGGCTTCCAATCCTTCCCTGGTCTGGCCTACATGTGATTCCAGGCCCACAGCAATGTGGTTGATTCTTGACTGGGCAAGGTGAGCGATAAATATTGGCCTAGCTATGACGTCCTCGTCCCATGAATGAATTTTAAAGAAGTAGCCTTGGAGCATTTAATCAGTCCCTCAAATCCTTCACAATGATAATAATTCAACTTTGTTCAGGCTTTGCTTATTGCCAGTTCACTGGCTGCATAGGTGTTTTTCCTGATGGTGGAAATATTGAACAAAGCTCTTACACAAAGGTATCTTTTTCTCTGAGTCACTGCGCACACAACCACGGGTGACGTGGGTAAGAAAAATAACTACTGTTACTGTACAGTGGTAGTGTGTGGGTGGGGAGGGGTGGTTGATGGGGGCTAAACAGCAGATTCAGATAGTATTGTGACTTCTGGAAATAAAACTGAACTTTGCCCTCATTCTGTATCTACCTATCATGAGTACGTCTGCCCATAATTATATTGGTAGGATAGACCTTGAGAAGATAAAGTTGGGACTTCACAGTGAGGACACTCTTTTCCTGTGTGTGGCACAACAACATTGCATTTTACAGACTTAAGGATGAGCAAATAACCAATAATTAGGCATCCATGAGGCTCTGTAAACTATCACCAGCAGCAGAATTATGTCCCACCACAATACGTAACCTCATGCCCAGTGTTAGGGCACCATTAGGCCTGAAGAGCAATCCAGCTTCAACGTTAAAGGTCAAAGGTGTGTCAAAAGCCACAGCAGCTGCACCTTACAGTGAGCTACAAACCATGAAGCTCAATGTTTAAGACAGCAGGGTGCAGAAAGAGCTAAGCAACAATTGATCAGAGTACAGCTCTCAATCCTGACAACACCCAATCAAGAATGGTGATGGATAACAAGAGGTAGAGATTTCATCATGACTCCCTGCACAACAACTAATCACAAAAAAACCAATCTGAAGTGTTTCTGTCATCAGTAAGTATTCAACAGTAATCAAAAGATGCCAGGACATAACGTACTAATCTGGCTGCAGTCTGTGAGCTCAATTCAAACTGGAATCAACCTCTAAATCTTGCTGCTTCCTTCAGCTCAGCTCCAGCTTCATTGAGGATTCAACCGACAGTCTTATGGAGCACTTTGACCTGAGGTTATGAAGTTATTTCAAATGCAAACAGAATAGATTTTGCTGTGTGGTTAAACAGAGTGAGATTTGGCATAGCTGTGAATCACTGGTAAGTTTTAACCTTTTTTGGTACCGTGAGACTCATCTGTACACTTGCCACATAGATGCAAAACACCTCAAAACCCTCAGAAGCCTCAATTATCCTTGGGTTTGATGTGAAGCTGTGTTACTGGGGTGAAAAAGAGAAATAATTAAATAACTCCTTTAACTTGAGTTTATGCTGTGCAAACATTTTTGATAGCAAAATAGGACCAGGCCATTCAGCCCATTGAGTCAGCTCTCCCATTAAATATGACCTTGGGAGAATATCCACTTCAATGCCTTCTTCCATATTACCTCTATATCCCTTTACAGCATCAGTATTTCAAATGTGTCAATTTCTACTTTACACATACTCAATGGCTGAACTTTCATGGCCCTCTGGGTTAAAAAAATTCCAAAGTAAAGTAAAGAAAGATTACCTAATTTTGGCTTTAAGGCGTTTGCCCTTATTTTGAAAGTCCCTTGGTTCTAGACTCCCCAACCAGGGGAGAATCTCACCTGCATGTCTCTGTCTATCTCTTTAAGTATTTTGTAGGTTTCAATGAGATGACCTCTCATTCTTCAAAATTCTTGAGAATACAGTCTTAATTTGTCCAATCTCTCTTCGTAGGAAAGGAACAAGTCTGGTAAACTCACATTGCACTCCATCCAAAGGCAAGAATAGCTCTCTTGAGATAAAAGAGATCAAAATTGCACATAGTACACCAGAAATAATCTAACCAAGGTTCTATGTATTGAAACAAGATTTTGCGACTCCTGTGTTCAAATCCTCTTGCAATATAGGTGAATATTCCATTGGTCTAACCAATAGCTTGCTGCACCTGCATGTCAGCCTTCAATGACTGACTGACGAGGACATACAGGTTCCCTTGAACATCTACACTTCCTAACCACTTACCATTTGAGAAATATCCCTTATGTCCGTTCCTCCTACCAAAGCTGATAACCTCACATCTTTCCACACTATATTCCACTGCCATGTTCTTGCCAGCTCACTAAGTCTGTCCAAATCCTTTCGAAGGTGCTTTGTATCTCTCTCACAGCACACATTCCAACCTGGCTCTGTGACATTCTTAAACTCATAAATATTAAATGTGCTCCCTATATACAATTCGTGTATAGATATTGTAGACAGCTGGGGCCCAAGCACCTGACTAATCACAGCCTACTAACGTGAGAATGACCCATGTACTCCTATCCTCTTCTTTCTGTCTGTTAGCTCATCATTAATCCATGCCAGTTCTTTGCATCCTATCCCAAATGTTTTAATTTTGCTAACCAGCCTCTGGCGCAAGACCTTATCAAAAGCCTTCTGAAAATCCACGTATACCACTTTATCAATTCTATTCGTAACATCCTCAAAAAACTCCAGCTGGCAAAGACAATTTCCCATTCACAAATCCATGCTGATTATTTTCATTCTGATCATTATTATCCCAGCAACCATTTAGCACGACCTTTAATAACAGAGTCTTGTATTTTCCTTGCTACTAATGTAAAGCTAACAGATCTGACTGTACAGTTTTCTTTGGATTAAGGTCAATCAAGAACATTTCTTTTAACTGTAATGTATTTATCGTCAGATCGACGTCAGTCTTTCTGTCCAGCTGCTGCTGGAAGCACATTACAGCAGTTTACCGCAACAGCACTCAAAAATGTCCAACAGAATGTTTATTAAAATCCCTGATTATTTGAACATTCAACATCTTTTTTCCTTATTTTCTATTACTTACATTGTATAAAAGGGAGTTAAATGGGAAGGAACCTTGATAGGTTGCTCTCTCTACATTATGAGCAAAGTGGGAAAAGGTTTGGTCAATTGACATGGAATGCTTAGGTTGGCTGCAAATTCGAGAGTCAATTAGTCAATTAAATCCATTCTTTAGCCAACCCAAGGACTGGTTGACGAACAATGTTTTTTGTAAATGTTGCTACTCAAATTGGTCCCGTAAATATTTTCTGATTGTCGGCGCAGAGTCTGGATTAAGTCAATGTTCAGATCACCAAGGATAGCT
>JAHRHZ010000022.1:28508756-28651940 GCA_024137785.1 Ginglymostoma cirratum | reverse complement strand
TGATGCTGCTTGGCCTGCTGTGTTCATCCAGCTCTACACCTTGTTATCTCAGGCAGAGTAGCAACTGCTTATTAATGAGGTTAGATTAAGTAATAATGAGATGCTAATATACGTAAATAGGCCTTCTGCCAATCACAAGCATGATTCTCAACTGGTTGGCCTTCAAACTTTAAACAGAAAATTGGAAATTATTCTCTTGATTTCAGGAATCTCGTTTTCTCACTTCCGCCCTATTTTCTCAATTGTCCACCAATGCCCATGCCGTTCCGGAAATGGAAAGTTTCTGCACTGCAACACTGTTTCCACTGAGCAGAGAATCAAACACAAGAGCACACTGCCTCAGAATACAGAGAGGGTCATTTAGAGCCCCAAGGTGAGGGGAAATTTCTTTACTCTAAAAGTTCTGAATCTTTGGAATTCTCTACCTCAAAAGGTTATCGTTGTTCAACCCATGAACATATTTAAGGATGAGATAGGTAGCTTTTTCGTTTTTCAGGGAATCAAGGTGTATGAAGTACGAATGAGAAAGTGGAGTTGAAGCCAAGATCGGCTATGATCATGCTGAATAATAGAGAAGGCTTGACAAGTTGTACAGACTAGCATCACTCCTATCTCCTGTGTTCCTGTTTTCTTGTGAAACTGTAATGCTCTTTTAGTACTACCCCTCTGACAAGATGGCATCCCTTAGCACTGCCCCCCGACAGTGCAGCACTCACTCAAAACTGTCCATCAAACAGTGCAGTGTTCCTCCGATATAACCAACATGACAATGCTGCACTCCCTAAGTACTGCACCTCAAACAATGCAGCTTTCCCTCAGTACTCCATCTCAAAATGGAGCATTTGCTTAGTACTTTCTCTCTGATAATGTAGCACTCCATCCATGTGTGCCTCCAACAGTGCAATGCTCCTCAGAACTGACCCACCAATAGCACTTCCTCAGTAATGCCCCTCCACAGTGCAGTGCTTGTTCAATGCTACCTTCCACCATTACAGCAGTCACCAAGTACTGCTCCTCTGACAGTGCAGCACTCTCCTGGTACTGAACTAACAACAATGCATTGATACTTCTGACAGTGGAGCATGTAATAGTGCCTCTCCAACAGTGTAGTGCTCCCTCAGTACTGTCCTTCTGACAGTGCCGTGCTTCCGCATGATGCAAATCCACTCTAGAGATGGGAACATCCTGGTAGACAGGGACAAATTCCTGAACTGATCACTGATTGGTGAGACTCCCTCTTTAAAATGATCCCTGAAGGTTGGACTTATCCAAAATATAGCTCACTTGTCATTTCACTGAAAGAAATCAGCAAAATCAGATATTATTTCCTTTAGTAAGGCAGTCATCCCAAGCATCCAAAATGGAAAGTGTTAAATTATTTCAGGAAATATTTTAGATGTTGTTTGAAAGGTTACGCTGAGTTTCTTTGGTCCCCTAGGTAGGATTCAATAAAGATTCAGCCACTGGAAATCATTCGCTTCACTTGGGAAAAGCAGCCAAACTAAGCATGGTCCATTGGACTAAGATAATAAGCTGCACTGTGGGGAGGGGGTAGGAAGTGGGGGGTAGTACAAAAGAGAGAACCAAGTATAAATACATAAAAGAAAATATAAATTCACTTTTGACTGCAAAATCTGCAATCATAATAAAGGGCAGAAAGAAAGAGAATTTCCACAAATAAAACATCTTTCACAACCTCAGGATGTCTCAAAGCAGTTTACAACCAAAAAGAAGTCCTTTTGAAGTGCTATCACTGTACTAACGTGAGAAATATACACAGCAAGCTCCCACAAACAGCAATTATATAATGACCGGCTCACCTATTTTATTGGTGATATTAGTCAAGGGCCAGGTATTAGCCAAGTACTGCCCTCTGCTTTTTCATATAGTGCCATGGCAACACTCAAAATATACAGCAGCAATGGGAGAATTCACCCACAGGGCAACAAACCAGAGAAATGGTGCACCCCAATACTCCCCCGCCCCACCCAGCACATGGAACAGTCAGAATTGTATAGGACCTGTTCCTCCAATCACGGGCTGTTTTTCTTCCACGCCTGCTGTTGATTGGAGCGGCAGTGAGCTGATGACTGCAGAGTGGGAAAGTCAGGTCGCTGAGGCCAGGAGAAGGGAGGAATGTGGGGCCAGGCTGGAAGAAGCAAAGTCACAGGATAGGATTGTGAGGAAGGGTCACTGGACCTGAAACGTTAAGTCTGTTTTATCCCTCACAGATGCTTGCCAGACCTGCTGAGCTTTTCCAGCAATTTTGTTTTTGTTCACAGGATAGGGGGAGGGAAGGGAAGAGAGAGAAAAGCAAGGCAATGCTTGGGGAATGAGATGGGAGTAAGACCACTGGACCAGGTAAACAGTTGTGGACAAGCCTTGGTGGGAGACAAGGCAGCCCAGGTCAAGGTGGGGTGGGGGCTTTGGGAGTGATGCCCTGGGACCTTGGTGACATGAGAGTTGTTGAAGTGAGACTGCAAAGGGGGGAGAGGGATTGCAGACATGAGGAGATGGTTGCAAAGTAGGGTGCAGGTCTATAAAGCTCAGGATGGAGGCTGCAAAGAGAAGTGAAGGGCTACAAAGTGGGTACAAGGGGTGCAAAGGGAAATGGGCAGGAAGAAGGAAGAGCTGCAAAAGGAGAAGAGTGATTTTAAATCTTTCAACAAAGGAATATTCAGCTAACTCAGATACAAGGAAACTCAAAATCACAGAAATAATGTATTCCTTGCAAATGAATGTGGAGCCTCCAGGTTAAGGCACCAGGAGTTAAGGAGCTACAATGAGGGAAAATGTCATGGAAGCTATTATAATAAACACTGTCAATTGGATAACTTAATATTGAACAGTTTTATTTCATACAGGTTACAGTTATGTTTTATAACTTCTCCTACCCAGAATTACTGAAGGTGCGTGACTGTCTTAGAGACAAACATGCAACTGTTTAGCTGTGACCTCACCAATCTTTGGAAAGAGTCTTTAGGGTGATGGGGTTTTTTTGTATTCAGAAGTGTATATTAGTTATTTTTTAAAAATCTGTTATTAACTTTTGCCTGTTGTCTTGTCTTGTGCCAATTTAAATCTTGCAGTATCTTGAAAATTAATGCTTTTGGCATGTGCTTTGGCTTTAAGTTTAAAGGAGCAATGATATTCTTTGATGATATTGATGAATTCTTCCGATTCTGCTTTTGTGTGAGTCCAAATACACCACATGTCAACACAAATAGAGAAAGTATTTTATCTATGTGCTTGCGTCACTTTTATAGATGTGTTAGTGAGAATGAAAAAATGTGTCTGAAAATCAACATGGACCCCTAAAAATCAAAAAAGATCCTCTCGAAAAATATCAAGAGAAGTTCTTAGACAATAAATGATTATTTTGACCCCTGTGCTATGGTATTCTTTACATCTATTTAACAGGTCACATGGTGACATTAGTTTAACAGTCATCTGAAAGATAATACCTCCAACAGGACAGCACTCCTTCAGCATTGCAATGGAGCATCAGCCTGGACTATAGGCTCATCATTGGAACAAGACAATGAACTTGTAACCAACCACATCAACAGCAATAGTCCAACTCTTTGAGACATGGCTACCATCGACAGCCTGACGATAGGAGGTCACAAATCTCTCAGTGGGTCAGGTGAACATCAACCTGACCACATTGTTTGTCTTGAGTTAGTGATCACGGGTATATATTTCAGGGTGCTCCATGGGACCCTGTGGTAGATGTGACAAGAACAAAATAAGCCAGAGTTCTTCATGTGTGTGCTACGAGAGAGACTGACTGCACAGGAATATTCTGCCACTGGGTCAGTGTCCTGCTGTTGGCTTCAGAACACAGTGACTGACCTTTCAGCTTCAACTGCATTGTCTCATGGGCAGATAGATGAAAAACAAAGTGAAGAAATTACTGTCATGTACCAGCATATTATGAATCTTCTGTCAATAACTCAAAATTTTGAACACTGACTGTTAAAATGGATGCTGTGAACAATGTGACATTTTGCATTTTAAGCTTCAAACAATCCTGAATTCTCAAGCAAATATCCAATTAAATTTGGCCAGTCTCAGCCATCTGTGAATTCACAGATCAATTTGTTTAAGGTTTTCATCAACAAAAGAGCTGTAGCATTCCAGCTGGCTCACCTTTCTGTTTCGCTATGGACTAAAGTTATATACTAAACCATCAAAGCTCAAAGTGTTAGATGCATGTGAATAGATCCCCAGAAACCTTCATTGTATTATGGTCACTTTCTTCATTCAAACTGGACTGGATAAATCTCAAGTTTAGTTTGGGATTACATTCGGCATGGACTGGTTGAACTGAAAGGTCTGTTTCTATGCTGTATGACTCTATGATCTTGTGGAAAGTGTGGAAGGAAACAATGCCCAAATAAGGTCTCACAGACATATTATGGCTCTCGGGTCTCCCACACTTCCAATTTAAAATCGTCATCCATGTTTCCAAATCCATCCATGGCCTTGCCCTTGCCTTTCTCCATAGTGTCATCCAGCCTTGCAATCCTTTTACAATCAGTGTTCTTCCAATTTCGGTCTCTTGTATGTGCAGGACTAATCACTGCACAGTTCGCAGCCACATCTTCCGCTGCCATGGTCTGATATTCTTCAGGTTTCTCCCCAAACCCTTTCTGCCTCCCATCTCCATCTCCTTAAAACCTATTACTGCGACCAAGATTTTGGTTACCTGTCCTCATTTCTGTAGAGCTGGATGAGAACAGCAGGCCAAGCAGCATCAGAGGAGCAGGAAAGCTGACGTTTCGGGTCTGGATCCTTCTTCAGAAATCATTTCTGAAGAAGGGTCCAGACCTGAAACGTCAGGGTCCAGACCCGAAATGTCAGTTTTCCTGCTCCTCTGATGCTGCTTGGCCTGCTGTGTCCATCCAGCTCTACACCTTGTTATCTCAGATTCTCCAGCATTGGTAGTTCCTACTATCTCTGTCCTCATATCTACTTCCATGGATCAGTGTCAAACTTGGCGTGATACTTGTGATACTTCACTACATTGCAATGCAGATTGGTGTTGTTGTTACGCACTGAGGAAAATGAGGAGGAAAAGGGGGCAGTGGAGAAACTTTCACAGAGATGGCAAGATTGAGAACACTGCTATCAAAACTGGAACTGACAGCAGAGGTGGAATCTAGAAAGGTTTGGATGAGCATGGTACAGTGAGACTTCCCTCTCTCAAATAATAAAGTAGAAGTCAGCAAGAAGCACAGTGCAACAGGGGAGCCAACCTGAGATTAGACTAGTGAACACAACTACTGATTGGTCACTGAGGAAGATTCCTGGTTTTGGGAGCATTTCCCTGATTTTGAGTGCTCTTACAGATGCTTGCTTCATTTTATTCTGGTCATTAAGGTAATTTATGGCCTTTCATTCTGACTACATATTGCAGTAAAGTATGTGTTGAACAATGGGACCTCTCACCAGCTCCCAGCTACCTAGTCCGAGGAATACTAATTAAGAGTGAACACACCAGATAGAAAATGAGCTAAGGCTCTCTCTCTCTCTCTCTCTCTCTCTGTTCCTGTGTTTGTCCCTTTCTGACTGCTCCTCTATCTTTCCCCTCACTTTGTCTCTCTCTATATCAATATTTTTGTGGCTTTCTCCTGTAGCTATGTCTCCCATTGTGTCTAACATTGGTGTGTTTTGTGTGTGTGTGTGTTTGCATGTGTGAGCATTTGCATGTGTGTGTGATGGAGAGTGTGGTGAGGGTGAGTCTGATCTTTGGGATATTCTCTTTGCTGTCAATTGAGAAGTAATGAGTCCAAGATTCACTGGTTGAAGACGGCGGGCAGGAATTAGTATTCCTGAATTGTTTTCCCGCACAGCACACAACTTACTTCATTTTTAACCAATCAATAACAACCTGCCCACAGCACCAGCTGGCAGCACAGGGATCAGAGACTGAACAATAACATGGCAGATCAATAAGAACTCAATCCGGAATTGACAGTGCCCACTGAGCTACTCCCAATTCCCAGGTTCCAATGCCTCCTGGAGTCCTCACTCATTAAACAATAAATAACAACAGCAAGGCAGATTTTCTCATTCGCTGTTCAGCAATGTTCCTTATCATTAACTCTTCATGACCTCTTTATTAAAATTTTCCAATCAGACTCATGCTCACATAGACACCAGCATTGGTTAAATCTAGCCTAAAGTCCCCTCAATGGAGCAAGGTACCTGACCCAAACTGTCAGCTTTCCTGCTCCTCTGATGCTGCCTGGCCTGCTGCATTCCTCCAGCTCCACACTGCGTTATCTCTGACTCCAGTTCTTACTATCTCTGAAGTCCCCTCAACCGTGTTTCCATCAAAAACTCCTAGAGCAGTTACAGCTTACAGGTAAGATACAGACTAAAGTTCCCTGTGCTCTGCCTCCAATAACTACTCACTGCCAGTGCAGTTACATATCACAGGTAAAATACAGAGTAAATTTTCTTCAATACTGTTCCATTGTCAATTTCCCCGTTCCCAACTCTCACCCAGCACTCGTTAGATACAGAATAATGTACCTCATTAACAGTGGTTGATATTTTGAGGGAGGAGTTGATATTTTGAGAGAGGGGTTGATATTTTGAGGGAGGATGTGTGATCTGAAGTTGCCCCAGCGAGGGTAGTCCATGATCCTGACAGGTTGGGATTGTAGGATTCAAGTATGATAGTCTCGATTCAGAATTGATTCAGGGTAGACTGGGAAAATCAGGTTGGTAGCGGATCTCAAGAAAAGGAATTTGTGGAATGTTTTTGAGTTGGTGTTTTGGAGCAGCTTGTGGTAGAGCCCGTTAGGGAACAGGCTATTCTGGATTTGGTGACGTGTAAGAGGGAAGATTTGATTAGGGAGCTTAAGGTGAAGGAACTCTTAAGGGGCAGTGACCATCATATGATGGAATTCACCCTACAGTTTTGAGAGGGAAGAACTGGAATTAGATATAATAATATTTGAGTAAAGGTAACTACAGAGATATGAGGGAGGAGCTGGCTAGTTGATTGGAAGGAGAGCTGAGCAGGGAAGACAGTAGAGCAGCAATGTTAGGAGTTTCTGGGAGTAATTTGGGAGGCACAGCAGAAATTCATCCAAAGTAAGAAGAAACATTCTAAAGGGAGGATGAGGCAACATGGCTGACAAGAGGAGTCAGGGACAGCATAAAAGTAAAAGAAAAAGCGTACAGTATAGTAAAGATTGGTGGGAAGCCAGAGGATTGGGAAGCCTTTAAAAACCAGCGAAGGAAAATTAAAAAAGCAATAAGGGGGAAGAAAATGAAATATAAGGGCAAGCTAGCTATTAGTATGAAAGAAGATTGCAAGATTTTTTTTGAAAGTCTAAAAGGCAAGAGACAGGCAAGGGTGGATATTGGACCGCTAGAAAATTAGGCTGGACAAGTAGCAATAGGGTACAAAGAAACAGCAGAGGAACTGAATATGTACTTTCCATCAGTCTTCACAGCAGAAGGCACCCGTAGCATACCAGAACGTCAAGAGAAGGCCTTTGACAAGGAGGACAGGAGGCTGCTAAGAAAGGAGCCCATGGTGTTAGAGGCAAGGTACCAGCATGGATAGAAGATTGCCTGACTGACAGAAAGCAGAGAGCAGGGAGAAAGGGGTCTTTTTCAGGGTGGCAGCTGGTTACTCGTGGAGTTCCACGGCATCCACTTTGGGACCACAACTAATAATGTTATACATTTAACAATCTGGACGAAGGAACTGAGAGTATTGTTGCTAGGTTTGCAGATGATACAAAGATAGATGGATGAGTAGGTAATGTTGAGGAAGCGGGGAGGCTGCAGAAGGACTTGGACAGGCTAGGAGAGTGGGCAAGGAAGTGGCACATGGAATACAATGTGGGAAAGTGTGAGGCTATGCACTTTGGGAGGAAGAATAGAGTTGTAGACTATTTTCAAAATGGGAAAAGGCTTTGGAAGTCTGAAGCACAAATGGATTTGCTAGTCTTAGTTCAGGATTCTCTTACGGTTAACATTTAGGTTCAGTTGGCAGTTAGGAAGACAAATGCAATGTTAGCATTCATTTCAAGAAGACTAGAGTACAAAGGCAGAGATGTACTGCTCAGGCTGTATAAGGCTCTGATTAGACCACATTTGGAATATTATGAGCAGTTTTGGACCCTGTATCTAAGGGACGGTGTGCTGACATTGGAGGAGATTCAGAGGACATTCACAAGAATGATCCCAGAGATGAAGGGCTTGCTATATGCAGAGTGGTTGAGTCTGTACTCAATGGAGTTTGGAAGAATGAGGGGGGAGATCTGATTGAAACTTACAGAACACTGAGAGGCCTGGATAGAGTGGACATGGAGAAGTTTTTTTTTAATAGTGGGAAAGACTAAGACCTGAGGGCACAGCCTCAGAGTGACAGGATTGTGCTTTAGAACTGAGATGAGGGGGGAATTTCTTTAGCCATAGGGTGATGAGTTTGTGGAACTTATTGCCACAGAAGGGTGTGGAGGCCAAGTCATTGAGTCTATTTAAGACAGAGATAGTTGGGGTCTTGATTGGTGACAGGATCAAGGGTTATGGGGAGAAGGCAAGAGAATGACATTGAGAAACATATCAGCCATGATCATCGCCAAGCAAATCTGATTAGGAGTGGCCTAATTCTGTTCCTACGTTTTATGGTCCTATGATTGAAAGTCCATTCAGGTGTCAAATGAACAACCTGTTCACCCGATTAAAATATCTAATTCTTCTTATTTTTAAACAATAATAAGACCCAGTTCAATTGTGTGTATGAAACTCACACTTCGTTTTATTGTATTTTGAAATTCATTTACTATAAAATCAATGGTGAAGATTTATTAATAGCCGATCCCGTTGGTTTCATTGTAAATTGGTCTGCAATGACACTATGTAAACAAATCCTCAAATCAAATCCATTTACCGCCATCATGGAGAACTCACATCCTACAACTGGCACTGATGTACATACATGGAAGGAATTATATCTTTTGATCCACTCCGTGCTATATACATACAGGAGCTGATAGGACCATACACATGCAGTAAACAGCCAGACAGGAATGAATTATTGAAAACAACAAATTGCTGGAGATCACAATGGGTCAGGCAGCATCCATGGAGAGGGAGCAAGCTAATGTTTCGAGTCTAGACGACTCCTCTTCACAGCAGTAATTCATCTGCAGTAATTTGTTCCTACAGGAATGAATTATTCCTTTCCATCCATGTATGTAAGAACTGGCACTGAGACATGAAATTAATGTCATATCTGACAGTAAACCAGGAAGCCACTGAACCCATTCAGCCTGCACCAATCTTTTTTATAGAACTCATCTGCTGCTTACCACCTGATTTGGTCTCCTTTTCACATAAATTTCCAATTCAATTTTGAGAGATTTGTTTGCTGGTTTTCATGATATTACTCTGATCGCGCATGCCAGCATTTTGTGGTACCTGCTACCTCTGCCAGAATGGGATTCAGAGTGAGATGTCTTTGAGTCAATTTGCTGCCACTAATCCTCTTATGTCCATGTATTGCCCAAAGCCTGTCTAATGATCCATGGTGCTGTCCTTAGTAAACAAGATGACTGATAGCAATAAGTACAACTTTGTAGTTGTTAGACATAATTACTCGGGCTAGCTGGAGCTGTACGGCGTGCATCTGCTTTCCTGAAGGTTATGTAGAACTCCCTGTCTGCACAGACTATGTGGAAGAAACAGAATGGGTGAATCTCCACACCAGATCAGTTGTCTATGCCTGTATCAGCTCAGTTTCCCCAAAGAAAATAATGTTACTGGTGGTCTCTATTCTGCTTATGCTGCTCCCTTACACTATCTTTCTCTAACCCATCCCCACAACACTTTGTGTTACTGTCTGTATCTCTACTGACTTTAAGCCAGTTCCTTCTCACTGTCACTCTGTAATATTCTGCCCCAAGACAATGTATTACAGGCTGTATCTGTACCGATATTAATCCAGCTCTCTCACATTGTCACTCTGTAACCCTTTCTTGCAGCACCGTGGGTTACTGACTGCATCTTTACTGATGTTAATCCAATTCTTTCATGCTGACATTCAGTAACACCTCTCCTCCAAAGCAATCTGTTGCAGACTGTATTTCAACTGATGTTGATCCAGCTCCCTCTCACTGTCACCACTCTCCCCAACACCCTGGTTTACTCAACTGTATTTCTACTGATGTTAATTCAGTTTTCTCACACTGTAACTCAGTAACACTCTGCCCCAAGGCAATCTGTTGCAGATCGTATCAGTAGCAATGCTAATTCAGCTCCTTCACACTGTCACTGTGTAACCCTTTCCTGCAACATCATGTCATATTGACTATTTCGAGTGACATTAGTCCAGTTCCCTCATATTGTAGCTCAGTAACATTTCTCCTATAAGGCAACCTGCTGCAGACTGTATTTTGACTGATGTTAATCCACCTTCTCATTCTCACCCCACTCCCAGAACCCTGTGTTACCTGATTGTATTTCGACTGATGTTAATTCCAATCCTTTGCACTCTGTATTTCTACTGTTAGTAATCAAATTGCTCACGTTGTCATGTCTCTAAAGAGATGCTGATGTTCTCAGTGAACCTCTTGCTCTGATCGTCCTCTGATCCTGACATTACAGCCGGAGGTCATGATTTTCATTAAAGTCATATCCCAAAAGAACTCTCTTACCCCTCCCTTGGTCACTCCTGCCATTGGGAGCTGTGATTTTGTAGGGGAATACATAGGATGTCACTTAGAGATTGTAACTGAGGATGGAAGCATTGTACCTTCAATTTTAGGTTGGTGTATTACATTGTCCTGTAAAAAAAACTCTTCATACATCTACAGTGAATTAAACCAAGGTTTATCACATCATCTCATGTCCTCCCACAGTCAGCCTCAGTACTTCTATCAAGTGTTGCTGTCTTCATTCTTAGGATCTCAGCGTTGTTGGCAAGACCAGAATTTGCTGTTCTCCCTATTGTTTCCGTTGCCTTGAGAAAGTGGTGGTGAGCTGCTTTCTTGAACCATTGCAATCATTGTGATGTAGGAAGGGGGTTCCAAGTTTTGACACAGCGATACAGAATGTGTTGGAGGGGAACTTGCAACTGGTGGTGCTGCCATTATATCTGCTGCTGTTGTCCTTCCTGGTGGTAGGGGGCACAGGTTTGGAAGTGTTGGTTAAAAAGAGTCCTAGTGAGATGCTGCAGTGCATCCTTTAGGTGATACACATTGCTGCCATTGTGTCTTGGGGTGGGGAGAGTGAATACTTAAAATGCCAATGAGGTGCCAGTCATTTGGACAGTTGTATCCTGGACTGTGTTGAGTTTTTTGACTGTAGTTACAGCTGTACTCATCCACATAAGTGGAGAGATCTCTATGCCCTTCCTGATTTGTGCCTTGTAAATGATGGACAGACTCTTCGGAGTCAGGAGATGAGTTACTCACCTCAGAATATCAAGCCTCTGACCTGTTCTTGTATCCACAATATCTACTGCATATGGCTGGTTTTGTTCTGGTTCTGTTCAATTGTAACCTCTGACCTTCACCAGCACCCCCAAACCCACCCCCACCCCCCACCCCCCTCCAAACGTTGGTGGTGAAGGATTCAGCAATGGTAATTTAGGAGCAGAAACGCAGAAACATAGAAAATAGGAGCAGGAGTCAGCCATTCTACCCCTCCAGCCTGCTATGACCATGGCTGAACATTGAGCTCAAAACCCTAACCCTGCCCTCCCATTTCCCTCAATCCCTTTAGCCACAAGGACTATATCTACCTCCTTCTTAAAATACATAATGTTTTGGCCTCAACCACTTTCTGTGGTAGTGAATTCCACAGGTTTACTGCTCTCTGGGTGAAGATATTCCTCCCCATCTCAGCCCTGAAAGGTTACCTCTCATCCTTAAACTGTCACCCCTGGTTCTGGACTCCCTCACATTCTTCCTCCATCCAACCTGTCAAATCCTGTTAGATTTTTACAACTTTCTATGAGATTCCCCCTCATTCTTCCAAACTCCATTGAGTACAATCCTAACTGACTCAATCTCTCCCCATATGTCAGTCTTGCCTTCCCAGGAATCAGTCTGGTAAACCTTCACAGCACTCCATCTAAAGCAAGAATTCCTTCCTCAGATAGAGAGACCAGAGCTGCACACACTATTCCATGTGTGGGCTCACCAATGCCCTGTATAATTGCAGCAAGACATCCTTTTTCCTGTGTTTGAATCCTCCACGATGAAGATTAACATTCAATTTGTCTTCTTTACTGCCTGCTGCGCCCGTGCGCTTACTTTCAGCAACTTGAGCATGAGGACACACAGGTCTCATTGAACATACCTTTCTCTCAATTTACAGTCTCACAATGAATTAGACCCCTGAAATATTATGGACTTTTTTTCACTTTTAACTGTAAAATGTGTTTTTAAATTAAAAGAAAGGACTGCTACAGAAAAAAGAATCAATAAATAAAAATTCAGTGACTGCCTGGCAAAGTCCTGTGTGAAGACCATGTAATGTCATACCTGTAATTGTCTAGAAAACTTCAAACAGTGAGAGACTTTGGAAAAAAAAAAGAACAAGGTGTTGACTATCCCCCATCTCAGCAGAAAACCACTGCCTGCAGACGTGTGTCCTCCAGGAATATACAAACTATGGGTTAAAACCTGACTACAACATTAGTCTTTGGGTGTTTTGTTGAACATCCTAGTATGTGGGCTAGAGTGCCATGAGAGCCACATTATGGAGAACAACCAAGTTAAACACACCTGGACTGCAGGTAAAGAAAAGGTGAAACTTTCACTCTTACCATCCTGCAAAACCAAGAATCTCGAAATTGACTGCGGAACTGCCAACATCAGTACTAGTGCCATCCAATAACAGCTGCAATATCATCTTAACTGCTCTTCACAAACAATTCAGAGGATGATTTTCATGTTTATTTTTACTTTCTTTTTCAGATTCACCTCTTATTTCTATTTTGCGTGTATGCATGTGCTACTATTGTTCTTTCTCAGGTCTAGTAATTAATGAGCTCACTTTTTCAATTCAAGAAAGCCTAGTTAAACTGGTTACTTTCAAACCATATATTCATTTGGGTCTAGGAGAAAAGTATCTACAAAGGAAGAGATTGTTTTTAAACTAACAGCTTTGTGACTGACCGACGGTATGGGTGAATGACCAAGGGAACCAGGATATCCGTCCATACCTGCATGCATAACGATATGAGATAGCCTGTCTGAAACCGCAACAACTTGTGGAATTTCACCCAGGATCTGATCAAAGGAAAGGGAGATGGTTAGTACCTCTTTTGTTGGAAATTGTCATTTCCTGCCACTTCTGCACCACAATTATTAATTGCCAGCTATCAACCCAAGCCTGAATGGAGTTCAGATCTTTATGCATATCAACATGTTTCATTGTGCAGTCATTACTGAATGTCCCTATTCCTGACATAATGATGGAGGGAAGATCAATTATGAAGCAGTTGAAGATGTTTGGGTCGAGGACACCACCCTGAAGAATTCTTGCAGTAATTCCTGGAGCTAAGACCATTAACCTCCAACAACCTTTGTGCTAGTTGTGATTCTAGCCATTGGAGAACTTTCCCCAGTTCCCATTAACTCCAAGTTTGATTTCTGATGCCACGCCCAGTTAAATGTGGCTTTGATGTAGGTCTCACCTCACCTCACCTCTGGAATTCAGCTCTTTTCTCTATGTTTAGACCAAGATTGCATTGAAATCAGGAGCTGAGTGACCATCTAGAAAGCCAGCCATGGACAACTAAAGAGACAGCGTAAAACTACAAGAATGGGCTTACAAAATGCAAAATGCAGCACAGATCCTGTTGAAAAGGAAAGGTACAAAGACCAGCAAAGGGCCACAAAGCAGCTTATAAGAGCTTCTAAAACAGAATATGAAAGAAAACGTGTCAGGAACATCATAATCAATAAGAGATTTTATAATTACATAAAGGGAAAGTGAGTGGTCAGGAGCAAAGTCGGCCCACTAAAGACTGAAAGTGCGGACTATCTACAAGATGCACTGCAGACATTCACCAAAGATCCTCAGACAGAAGCTTCCAAATTCATGGCCACTTCCATCAAGAAGGACAAGGGCAGAGATACATGGGAACACCACCACCTGAAGTTCCCTTCAAATGACTCACCATTCTGACCTGGAAATGTGCTGCAGTTCCTTCAGTGTGGCTGGGTCAAAATTCTGGAATTCCCTCCCTAAAGGCATTGTGGGTCTACATGGACTGCAACAGCTAAAGAAGGCAGCTCACCACTACCCTCTCAAGGGCAATTAGGGATGAGCTTTAAATGCTAGCCACCCAGCAATGCCCACAACCCAAAAATGAATTTAAAAAAATAACTATAGGGAAATGGCAAACATGTTGAATAACAAACTTGCCTCAGTATTTACAGTAGAAAAGACTGTTATCTTGCCAGAAATTCCAAAGAAATTTACAGTGGATCAGGAGCTGAACAAAATAAACATGACAACATCGGTAATGAGAACATTAACGTAATTATACTGTGACGAGCCCCCAGGAGGGGTAACGCTTTCACACAGAGGGTGGTGCATGTATGGAAGGAGCTGCCAGAGGAAGTGGTGGACAGGGGTACAATTACAACATTTAAAAGGTATCTGGATGGGTACATGAATAGGAAGGGTTTTGAAGGATATGGGCCAAACGCTGGCAAATGGGACCAGCTCAGATTGAGATATCTGGTTGGCATGGATGAGTTGGACCGAGGGATCTGTTGCCGTACTTTATGCCTGTATGACCTGACAATTTCTATGTGAAGCTGTTAAAGAAAGTAGGAGAGCATGCTGTAGACATCCTAACTATAATATTTCATTTTTTCCTAGACACAGGAGTTGACCCTGTGGACCAGGAAATTGCACATGCTACTCTGCTTTTAAAGAAGAGTGAAAGAGAAAAAACAGGGATTTCCAGACCAGTTAGCCTAACATCTGTGGTAGGAAAATTGTCTCAGTCTCTGATCAAGGATGGTGTAACATGGCTGGGAAATTAGTTGAGTGACAGGCAATAGAAAGTAGGGTTATTGGGTAGGTCGTCAAATTGGCAGGATGTGGCCAATGGTGTCCCACAAGGATGTACATTCGGGTCTCAATCATTCACATTAAATAAGGTGAATAATTGAGACTCTCACACAGATAGGACTTGGATAATGGCATACGAAGTCATTTATCCAAATTTGCTGATGACACAAAGTTAGGCAGCATTGTAGACAGTCAAGATGATAGCATAACATTCAAAGGAATATAAATAGACTACGTGAATGGGCAAAACTGTGTCAGATGAATTTCAATTTAAGCAAGTGTGAGGATAACGATTTTAGACCAAAAAAGATCAGGGTACTTTCTAGATAGCAAGAAGTCATATACAGTGAATGTCCAAAGAGACTTGATGATCCAGGTGCACAGATCTTTAAAATGTCACAACAGGTGCAGAAATAATCAAGAAAACAAACAGAATGCTGGAGTACCACAGTACAACTACCCAGAAGTTATGCTGCAATTACACAAAAATCCTAATTAGACCCCACTTGGAGTACTGTGAACAGATTCAGACACCAAAACATTGGCCTTGGAAGGAGCAGAACATAAGTTTACAGGAATGATACCTGGGTTAAGTTATGAGGAGAGATTATACAAATTAGACCTATTTTCTCTAGAATTTAGAAGGTTAGAGGCTTGATCTGCTTGAAGTCTTCAAGATATTAACAGGAAAAGACCAAATAGATAAACTATTTCCACTGGTTGGGAATTCTGGAATAAGGTGATATATCATGAGAATTAAGGCCAGGCAATTCAGGAGAGACATTACCAAGCACTTCTACACGCAAAGGGTGGTAGCTGTTTGGAACTCTTTTCCACACAATGGCTATTTTTGCTGGATCAGTTGTTTATTTTAAACCTGAGGTAGACAAAGTTTTGTTAAGCAAGGTTTTAAGGGATAGAGGCCAAAGACAGGTATATGGAGTTAGGCCACAGATCAGCAATGATCTCATTGAACGGTGGAGCAGGCTTGGGAAGTTGAATGGCCTATTCCTATCTCTATGTTCCTATATTCCTACATCAAACCCAAACTGAACATGAATAAGCAGCTTGTAACTGGGCAAGTGCCACATGGTAGCATTGTGGATGACATACTCGCCCCAATACTACCAATGATTGAGAGTAGATTTAAGGGACAATAATTAGCCAAGTTAGATTTGTCCTGAATAAAAACCAAAAGAACTGTGGAAGCTATAAATCAGGAACAAAAACAGAAGTTGCTGGAAAAGCTCAGCAGGTCTGGCAGCATCTGTGAAGCATCAGAACTGAGGAGGGCCACTGGACCCGAAACATTAACTCTAATTTTTCTCCACGGATGCTGCTAGACCTGCTGAGCTTTTCCAGCAACTTCTGTTTTTGTTCTCATTTTAGATTTGTCCTGGTTCATAGGTAAACATCCCAGGACAATTTGCTCCATTATTGGGTAGATGCCAATGTTGTCATTGTACTAGAATGGCTTGGCTTGGAGTGGGGCTAGTTTTGGAGCACATCTTCAGTACCATTGCCAAGAAATTGTCAGGACCCATAGCCTTTGCAATAGACAGTGTCCTCAGCCCATTTGTTGATATCACAGGGAGCAACTCAAATTAATTAAAGACTGGCACTTTTGAAGATTCAGAGGAGGCCAAAATGGGTCATCCACTTGGGTCTTCTATCTGACGATGGTTACATATGTTTCAGACCTGTCTTGAAGTGAAATGCTGAGATCACGTGTGGATAGGGATATTTGCTTACTCTTCTTCAGTTAATTGTTTCATCATCGATCATTATACTTGACTAGAAGTGCCAGGTCCAAAGAGCTTACAGCTGACCTGCTGCTTGTGGGATTGCATAGTCTATTGCACACTCCTTATGCAGCTTATCGTGCACATTGTCCTGTGTTGCAGCTTCAACAGGTTGTCACTTCATTTGTAGGTTTGCCTAGTGCTATTCCTGGCATGTTCTCCTGCACTCTTCGTCAAACCCGGTTTGTTCCACAGCTTGGAGACAGTAAGGACGGCAGATGCTGGAAGCTAGAGTCAGTAAATGTGGAGCTGGAAAAGCACAGCCAGTCAGACAGCAGGAAAGTCAACGTTTCAGGCTGAAACCCTGCATCAGGACTGATTCCACGGCTTGATAGTAATGGGAGAGTGGGGGATATGTGGAGCATGAGATTACAGGTTGTGGTTGACTACAGTTTTGCTGTTGTTGATGGCCCACAGCACCTCAAGGATACCTGGTTTTGAACTGCCAGACATTGAGTTCATCCTACCTGGTGGCCTGGTAGTAGTGTCACTGAACTCAAATTGAAGTCGGAACTATATTTCCACAAAGCTTGGTCGTCACGCCTACCGATACTGTTATGAACAGTTACATCTGAAGCAGGTGGATTGGTGAGGACAAGGTCAAGTCGATTTTGCTTCTTGATTGTTCTGAACAACCTGCTGCAGGCCCAATCTGCCAGCTTGGGGTCAATAGAGCTGCTTCTAGGCAGCCTCTGGCAATGACATTGAAATCTGCTGCCCAGAGTATATTCTGTGTCTTTCCCATGCTGTGTGCTTCTTTCAAGTGATGGAAAAGCTCCCCTTCACCAGCTACAGTGGGGCTGAGGGTGGTCAGTACATGGTAATCAGCAAGAGGCTTCCTTGCCCACATTTACCCTGATGCCATTAGACATCATGAGATCCATTGTCAATGTTGTGGGCTGCCAGGGACAATCCTTTTTGACTATTCTACTGAACTGGCACCTCTGACAGAGCTGTCCTGCCAGAGGTACAGACAAGTTTGGGGATGGTAATGGAGAAGCTGTAAGGTAAGAATTAGTGGTTAGAACTATGTCAGTTGCTTAATTAATTAGAGCACTCCTAATTTTGACCCAAGCCCCGAGACGTTACTGAAGACGACTTTGCAGGATTGATTGGGTAGGATGTGTCTTTGTCTAATGCTCTAGTCAGTGCTGGGTAATCTATTCAGTTTTATTGTTATTTAATTTTCAGGAGTAAGTGATACAAATGAGCAAATGACTCAGTGGTCTTAGAGGGCAGTAAAGAGTTAACCACATATGTATGTTTAAAGTCCCAGACCAGGTAAGGATGGCACATGACAGAAGGTAAGAACATGACAGAAGCGGATATGTTCCCCGCATCAACAATTAAAAGGGCATCGTCTGAACTGTTTTCCTTCAATCCGATCTCCCTTCAACCCACTGACATTGGGGAACTACAAGCCAGGTCTATACAGACTTGTAACGAAACCCTTTAACTCTGTGCTCCAATTCTGGTGAAACTGCATTGTACTCCCTCCAAGGTCAATATATCCTTCCTGAGGTTGCAGTGCCAAGAATTGTTTCCACCGGCAGGAGGATCAGTAACCAGAGAACAGAGGGTGAGGAGCCAGCAGTGAGAGCAGGAGAAATATTTTCGCAGCATATTGAAGTGACTCAGATGGCTGATATAAGTAGATTCGATGATAACTTTACAAAGGTAAGAGAGACATCAGGATTGGATCAACACAGGAGCAGGATGCGCTGTTTAGCCCCCTCAAGCCCATTCTAACATTTATCAAGATCATTGTTAATTGGTTTCACTAATAATTTTATGCTATGTCTCAGCAAAATTTTTACTACATTTGCACTGTATTATAAATGTTCAAGCACCATCTGTGCTCAGAGGAGAGTAGGACATGGCACTGGGCCAAAGCCTTACCGGTCCATGCTTAGTGTGTTATTCACATCGTCCACTCAAAGGGCAGTCTAGAACACAATAGCTACCAAGCAGGACATTGACTGCAGTCTCACCAATCTTAAACATCTTCCAGCTTCCAGAAGATTTTTGGGGAAGGGTTCGGGTCTAATGGTGAGGTATTCTATCTGGGCAGTGGTTAAAGCCGAAACACCACACATGTAGTGTTTCCCACCCATCCTCTTCCTCTAACCAAAAAAAAAGTCTCTGCGTGGAGGTTCGGTAAGGTGAGGCTTTTTCTTTTGCTTCTTCCTTTATCTTTTGGCAATCTAGAGCAGAGGGGATGGAAGCTAGGGCAGTTGCATGCTCCTCTTGTAGGATGTGGGAGGTCAGGGTCACTACTAGAGTCGCTTTGACTTCACCTGCGAGAAGTGCACTCAGTTCCAGCTCCTCACAGGCCGCATTAGGGAACTGGAGCTGGAGCTGGATGAACTCTGGATCATTCGGGAGGCTGAGGGGGTGATAGAAAGGAGTTATAGGGAGGTAGTCACACCCAAGTTACAGGATAAAGGTAGCTGGGGGCTGTCAGGGGAGGGAAAGGGAATAGGCAGACAGTGCAAGGATACCCTGTGGCCGTTCCCCTCAATAATAAGTATACAGCTTTGGTCACTGTTGGGGGCTTCAGATATGTGGATCATTGGGATACCTGCTGGGGAAGGTGGGACCTGTACAAGACGGACGGGTTGCACCTGAAGTGGAGGGGCACCAATATCCTGGGTGGGAAGTTTGCTAGAGCTCTTTGGAAACATTTAAACTAGTTTGGTAGGGGGATGGGAACTGGAGCTATGGATCAGAGGATGGGGTAGCTGGTGTACAGGCAGATACAGCATGCAGAGAGTCTGTGAGGAAGGATAAACAGTTGATAGGGCAAAGTTGCAGTCAGTGTGATGGATTGAAGGGCGTCTAATTCCACGCAAGAAGTGTCAGTAATAAGGGTGACGAACTTAGAGCACGGATCTGTACTTGGAGCTACGATGTTGTGGCCATTACAGAGACTTGGATAATACAGGGGCAGGAATGGTTGTTGGATGTTCAATAGAAATGTTGTTTAGATGTTTCAAAAGAAATAGGGAGGAAGGTAAAAGAGATGGGAGAGTGGCAATGCTAATCAGGGATGGTATCACAGCTGCAGAAAGGGAGGTGGTCAAGGAGGGTTTGTCCACTGAGTCAGAATGGGTGGAAGTCAGAAACAGGAAAGGAGCAATCACTTTATTGGGAGTTTTCTATAGACCCCCCCCAATAGCAACAGAGACACTGAGCAACAGATTAGGAGGCTCATTCAGAAAGTAAGGAGGCATGGGATTCAGGGAAATTTGGCTGTCTGGATACTGAATTGGCTGTCCAATAGAAGACAGAGGGTGGTAGTAGATGGAAAGTATTCGGCCTGGAGCTCGGTGACCAGTGGTTTTCCGCAGGGATCTGTTCTGGGACCTCTGCTCTTTGCGATCTTTATAAATGACTTGGATGAGGAAGTGGAAGGGTGGGTTAGTAAGTTTGCCAATGACACGAAGGTTGGTGGAGTTGTGGATTGTGTGGAGGACTGCTGTAGGTTGCAACGGGACATTGACAGGATGCCGAGCTGGGCAAAGAAGTGGCAGATGGAATTCAACCCGGAAAAGTGTGAAGTGATTCATTTTGGAAGGTCAAATTTGAATGCAGAATATAGGGTTAATGGCAGGATTCTTGGGAGTGTAGAGGAACAGAGGGATCTTGGGGTCCATGTCCATAGATCCCTCAAAGTTGCCACCCAGGTTAATAGGGTTGTAAAGAAGGCATATGGTGCGTTGGCTTTAATTGGTAGGGGAATTGAGTTTAAGAGCCGTGATGTTATGCTGCAGCTCTATAAAACCCTGGTTAGACCACACTTGGAATATTGTGTTCAGTTCTATTCGCCTCATTGTAAGAAGGATGTGGAAGCTTTAGAGAGGGTGCTGAGGAGATTTACCAGGATGCTGCCTGGACTGGAGGGCAGGTCTTATGAGGAAAGGTTGAAGGAGCTAGGGCTTTTTTCATTGGAGCGAAGAAGGATGAGAGGTGACAAGATGATGAGAGGCATAGATAGAGTGCGTAGTCAGAGACTTTTTTCCAGGGTGAAAATGACTATTACGAGGGGCATAACTTTAAGGTGATTGGAGGAAGGTATGGGGGAGATGTCAGAGGTAGGTTCTTTACACAGAGAGTGGTGGGCGTGTGGAATGCGCTGCCGGCAGTGGTAGTGGAGTCAGATACATTAGGGGCATTTAAGCGACTCTTGGACAGGCACATGGGGAATAGTAAAATGTAGGGTATGCAGGGTAGTTTCGATCTTAAGAGTAGGTTAATAGGTCAGCACAACATCGTGGGCTGAATGGCCTGTACTGTGCTATACTATTTTATGTTCTATGTTCTATGAAGGAGAGGGACGCAGATCTCAGCAGCATCCAGACAAGTGACCAAGAAGTAGGAGACACCTCAACAACAATAACTTAGAATTATATAAGTGCCTTATTGTCCAAGGCACTTTAAAGGAGAACTGAATAACAAAGTCAAGCCATTGGCCACATAAGGAAATCTTTTGAGGAATGGCAATTACATATGCATTTCCTCTTGACAGCTTTTCTAGAATTCCACACTTATGCCTCAAACTTGCAATTCAGTCTTCTTGACAAATGTAGAGTCTACCTATTCATGTGGTCTTCCAGTGGAGCACAGGATCATTGCTGGAAGCCAGGCCTAGTCCAATTTTTACAGCCACTTCCTGGGACTTAAAGGTCTCAAAGGTCTTTTAGTTTGAAAATGGATCAAGTGAAGCTGAGTGTATACAGTCAATGGATGAGTGAGTAGGGTGGCATCTGGGTGAAGGTGAGCAAGTGGTGGGTAAGTGGATGAAAGGGTACGGTGGACAGGTGTTGGGGAGCTCAAGATTGGTCAACTGGTCCAATCGGGTATCCAGTAAAGGTCGGTTGTCAGGAGAAGAGGTGTATTGGGTGTATCAATTGTCAAGGTGGATTGAGTATTCAGAGGGATTGTTGGGATCAGGGGTCGTAGGGGTCAGAGGATGTGGGGGTCAGGGGATGTGGGGGTCAGGAGTTTGGAGGTCAGGGATTGTGTAGGGGTCTGGGGTTGTGTGGAGGTCAGGGGATATGTGGGAGTCAAGGGTGTGTGGGGGTCAGGGGTTGTGGGGGTCAGGGAATGTGAGGGTCTGGGAATGTGGGGGTCAGAAAACGTGGGAGTCAGGATTCGTGGGTGTCAGGGGATGTGTGGGAGTCAGGGGATGTATGGGAGTCAAGGGATATGTGGGAGTCAAAAATTGTGGAGGTCAAGGAATGTGGGGTTCAGGGAATGTGAGGGTCAGGATTGGTGGGGGTCAGGGGTTGGGTGGGAGTCAGGGGATGTGTGGGAGTCATGGAATGTGAGGGTCAGGGAATGTGGAGGTCAGAGAATGTGGGGTTCAGCATTGGTGGGGTCAGGGGATGTGGGGATCAGGGAATGTGGGGGTCAGGATTTGTGTCAGTCAGATTTCTCACACTCATGCTAATACAACTCTCACGCTCACTCACACAAACAGGGCTCAGCTGCACTGCCCACACAAACCCAGATCCCTGAAGGTGACGGATTCCTCACAAAGCCATGCACGAGCACACTCACTCACACACCTTAACAATACACACACTACTGCAGCTCCGACATACCTGCTGATTATAAACTCGCGTCTGCAATTGTGAACAGGCACAAAATCACACTTAGTGCCAATCGGGGCAGTTCCTCAGTCTTGTCTGTTCCAAACTTCCATAACACAGGAATAACTATATTATTCTCCTGAGAGTAGACATGGCCACAAATGGAATACAGATACAAACTCAGAAAAGAGATGACAGATACACAAAAAACACAGATACAGATGACCCAGAGATGCAGACATGGTGCCTGTGATACTGATGGAGTCAAAGAAAACTGACAGCTCTTTAATCTCATAGCTCCTGGCTCAGTTAGAAGCCAGCAGTAAATGTGTTAAAATCTCCCCACGAGCAAAACAAACTTCCAGTTGGGCCGATCACAGTGAAACTCTGCAGTCTGCCCAGTTTCCTGAATCAAGGGTCCAGTTAGTGTCCCTGCTGTGGAAACTGCTCTGTCCTTGAGAGGTTTATCTGTCCTTGTAGGGTGTCTAGCCAGCTGAGCAGCTCACCTTGGCTGCCTGCTGTCTATTCTGCTGCCATCAGCCAGTATAACTCATTACTAACAGAGTCGGTGATGTGTCCCCTGACAATAAACCTCCTCTCCTAATTACTAGCAGGCTGTTGATAAGATTGAAATAGTAGGAGTCAAGCCATTCGCTGCCTGAATACTGTATGGAACTGTAAGTATCCCCGTTGTGTCCTCAGATCCTGTTGGAATCAGACAATAAATGAGATTATACGTATGACACACTGCCACAGTAACAAGTTGTATTTTTATAGGACCTTCAATGTCATTAAACATCACAAGGCCACACTCAAAAGTTCAACACCAAACAAACATGAGGTCAGATGATCAAAAGCTTGGTTAATGAGGCAGGTTTTACGCAGCATTATAAAGAAAGACAGAGAGGTGGAAAAGCTACAGGTGAATGCTTGAGGATTTAGAATGGAGTCACAGTCATCAATGGAGGATCCATTAAAATGGAGAATGCACAAGAAGCCAGAACTGGTGGAGTGCAAATGCCTTGGAGGATTTTAAAGCTGGGGAAGGTTACAGAGATTGGGAGAGATGAGGTCAGAGAGAATCTGCAAATGGAAAGGAGACTTTTAAGACAAAGCCCTTGCAAAACTGGAGGTTAATGCAGCTCAGCCAATCCTGGTGAAAAGCAGGCAAACCCGGCTCAAACTCAGATTAGCAAGATCTCTGCTGCGAGCAATTTGGGTGCATTGTAGGTGCACCTCTGTGACAGTTTCTTCTGGAACATTCTCATCTGTTTCTCATTTTATCTGCTCTCATTTGAAGGGAAAGGACCTTGGCAAATGACGGGTAACAATCAAAAAGTCTCACCTATGTCATTGATACCCACATGCACCGTGACCCATTACCCTCCCACTCCAACTTCCCCTCCAGCTCCATGGTTATTTCCTAAATCCTGGTAAAGTGAAGCCCTCAGGATACACACCCATGGCTCAAAAAACAATATTTCCCCCAGTAACTATACAGCCCCCATAAGCATTAGGGGTAACACAGTGGCTCAGTGGTTAGCACTGCTGCCTCACAGCACCAGGGACCCGGGTTCGATTCCACCCTCAGGCGACTGTCTGTGTGGAGTTTGCACATTCTCCCCATGTCTGCGTGGGTTTCTTCCAGGTACTCCGGTTTCCTTCCACAGTCCAAAAATGTGCAGGCTAGGTGGATTGGACATGCTAAATTGCCCGTAGTGTTCAAGGGATGTGTGGATTAGGTGGGTTATAGGGGGATGGGTCTGGGTGGGATTCTCTGAGAGTCAGTGTGGACTTGTTGGGCCAAAGGGCCTGTTTCCACTCTGTAGGGATTCTGTGATTCCAAGCTTTTCACTGACTCCACTTGAATGGCTTCTGCACCATGGTGCCAGTTTGCTCTTTCTGACTGAGAGCTCCTGCTCTTAATCACACAAGCTTACAAGAACCTTAAACTTGTTGGAGACTTGCAAAGGCCAAGGTCAGAGGTAGGACTGAAAGAACATCAGCCAGTCACCACAGTGGGCCAATTATTGGGAAAAAAATCCTCTGAAGGAAAGTATCAATCCTCATTTTTAATGGTAAGAATTCGAGGATTGTCGATTGAGGATGGATTTGTTCATGGAAAGTCTTGTTTGACGTGATAGAATGTTTTGTGGAAATAACAAGAAGAATCAATGAGAGTCGAATTTTTCATGTCCACATGGATTTCAGCAATGCTTCCAACAAGGTTCCACATGACAGACTGTTCAAAAAGTAAAAGCCCTTGTCATTGATATTATGAAAGGAAGTTGTAGAATCTGAGAAGTTACACGTGGACTATTCAGGTGGACAGAAAAGTGAGAAATGGAACTCAGTCTGCAGAATGCAAGGTAGTGCATTTGAGGAGGCAAACAAGGCAAGTAAATACACAATAAACATTCAACTACTGGGAGATATAGAGGAACAAAGTATCATGGAATTGCGCTGATCCTTTCAGTTGAAGAACTGGTCGATACAGTAATTAACTCATGGAAAGTGGCAAGGTCAGTACATATTGTCGATCACAAACTGCCTTTGAGAAGTTGATGGTGAGCCACATTCCTGAGTGCAACTGAATGGCTTACTAAATCATATCAAAGAGCAGTAAAGGGGCAACCAGATTACTGTAAATCTGAAGTCACATATAGGCCAGATCAGGAAAGGACACAGATTTCCTTCCCTAAAGGTCATTAGTGAATGAGATAGATATTTTATGACTATACATTGTCGTAACTATCCAGTAGTTTCATGGTCATCATTACTGATGTTAGCTTTTTGTTCCAGATTTTATTCAAGTATTGAATTTAATTTCCCCCAGTTACTGTGATGAAACTTAAACTCATGTCTCCAGATTATTATTACAGGTCTCTAGTTTACTAGTCCAATAACATAACCACTGTGCTAGCGTACTTTTAACATGGGAGTCTTTCCTTTATTGGCTGAGGCAGAAACTACATGAGCAAGAAGGTTGTGCTAGAATAGTGTGTTAAACTCTCATCACAGCCTCACAAGGAGGACACGATCACAATAGAGCAGGTACAGAGAAGATTTAAAAGAATGCTACCAGGATTAGAGGCTGGGCTTTCTCTCTTGGAAAGGGGAAGCTCAGGCAAGATTTAATTGAAGTATTTAAATGACAAAAAATGTCTTGATCCCAGCTGATGTTATCACTGGACAAGTCCGTTCCCAGTCTGAAATCTGGATTGATTGATCATATTCGGGTTTTTTTTTGTAGAAATGTAAGTAAGGAATGTTGTAGAATTGGTTTAAAAATAAAACAGAAGATTATTACATGAAAGAAATGAAGATAAAATAGAAGAAATCAAACGGTTTGCATATAACAAACATTTAATAATTTTGAAATTGACAGTTAAAGCCCATTAATCCCAATAGCATCCCACTACAACACTGGAGAGAATGCCCTTTACAATCCCACGTGGGGTTTGGCTTATCTGTGGCTTCAATTCCTGATCATGAGAATCTGATAGCCTCCTCCTCCAATCATCATTTAACAGTTGAAACTTTCTTAGCTTCAAATAACCCCTCCAGTGTTTTAACAAAACACTTCATTTGGAACATTTAAACTAAATACTGAGGTAACCTACATTTAACAGTTCTAAACTACCTTCTTCCTTGCTTAGGAGTAATGCTTTACATGTCCAGCTCCAAATAAGAACCCAGCAGAGCTGCCAAAGATAGATCATCAACTCAGAACTTCTGGTTCAAGATGTTTGAAAATGTTTCAGCCTTGTCTTTTGCACTGACGTGCTGGGATCACCATCATTGAGGATGGGAATATTTGTGGAGCCTCCATCTTCAGTTAACTTGTCTGCCGTTATTCATACTAGATGCTGCAGCATTTATGGGCTTAGGTCTGGTCCATTGGTTGTGGGATCACTTGGCTATATATGTCACATCCTCCTTCTGCTGCTTGGCTTGAAGATAACCTGTGTTGTTACTTCACCAGCTTGAGACCTTAGTTTTAGGCACGTACAGTGCTGCTCCTGGCATTCCCTTGTGCATGTTTCTCTGAGGCTTTATGATAACAGTGGAGCGGGGTATATGCCTGGCCATGACATTACAGATTGCAGTTTAATATAATTCTGTTGTTGCTGGTTTCCCACAGAACCATGTGAATGTCCAGTTTGGAATTGTTAAACTTGTTGAAAATCATTTAGCACCGTGATAGTTCCACACAATGCAATGTAGGATATCCTCAATGTGAAGATGGGACCTGTCTCCCATGCAGCGATCAGTCCCACGATTACTGTCACAGACAGATGCATTTACAACAGACAGATCAGAGAAGATGAGCTGAAGAGTGTTTTTCCCTCTTATTAGTTTCCAAACCAACCACAGTCGGGGAGATAGGTCCTTTATGACTTTGCCAGTTTGTTCAGTGTTGGCACTACACGCCACTCTTGATGATGGGCATTGAAGACCCCACCCAGAGTACGTTCTATGACCTTGCAACCCTTCACATTTCTTCCAACTGGTTGCTCAACACAGTGGTGATATGATCCATCGGCTGAGTGTAGGTTGGTAGTTGGCAATCAACAGGAGGTTTCCTTGCCCACATTTGACCCAATGTCATGAAATCTCATGCAATCTGAAGATTTTTTTATATTCATTTGTGGGATGTGGGCATCGCTGGCTGGCCAGCATTTATTGCCCATCACTAGTTGCCCTTGAGAAGGTGGTGGTCAGCTGCCTTCTTGAACCACTGCAGTCCACCTGCTGTCGGTTGACCCACAATGCCATTGGGGTCGAGTTCTGGCATTTTGACCAAATGACAATGAAGGAACAGCAATATATTTCCAAGTCAGGATGGTGAGTGGCTTACAGGGGAACTTGCAGGTGGTCGTGTTCCCACATGTCTACTGTCCTTGTCCTTCTAGATGGAAGTAGTTGTGGGTTTGGAAGTTGCTGTCCGAGGATGTTTGATGACTTTCTGCAGTGCATCTTGTAGATAGTACACACTGCTGCTACTGAGCATCGATGGTGGAGTGAGTGGATGTTTGTGGATGCAGTGCCAATCAAGTGCCTTTCTTTGTCCCTGGATGTGTCAAGCTTCTTGAGTGTTATTGGGGCTGCACTCATCCAGACAAATGGGGATTATTACATCACACTCCTGACTTGTGCTTGTGGATGGTGGACAGGCTTTGAGGAGTCAGGAGGTGAGTTATTCGCCACAGTATTCCTAGCCTCTGACTTGCTCTTGTAACCACAGTGTTTATGTGGTGAGTCCAGTTCAGTTTCTGGTTAATGATAACCCCCAGGATGTTGATAGTGGGGGATTCAGTGATGGTAACGCCATTGAATGTCAAGGGATGGTGGTTAGATTGTCCCTTATTGGTGATGGTCATAGCCTAGCATTTGTGTGGTGCGAATGTCACTTGCCACTTGTCAGCCCAAGCCTGGATATTGTCCCAGATCTTGTTGCATTTGAACACAGACTGCTTCAGTATCTGAAGATTCACAATGGTGCTGAACATTGTGCAATCATTGGTGAACATCTGACCTTATGATAGAGGGAAGGTCATTGATAAAGCAGCTGAAGATGGTTGGGCCTAGGACACTATCCTGAGGAACTCTTGCAGAGATGTTCAGGAGCTGAGATGACTGACCTCCAACAACCACGACCATCTTACTATGTGCCAGGTATAACTCCAACCAAGTCAACCATGATGTCTCCCAGAGCCATTCCTTCTTGTTTGTGTACCACTGTACTACCACCTCTGGACATACCCAAGGATGGTGATGGTGGTGTGTTGGACCTTGTCTGTAAGGCATGATTCAGACTGAATAATTATTGTCAGACTGTTTCTTGATTAGTCTGTGGAATCACTTTCCCAATTTTGGCAGCAGGTATTAATAAGGAGGACCTTGTGGGGTCAACGGGACTGGGTATGCCATTATCAATACTTTTTGTTTGCAGTGCCTAGGTCAATGTTAGGTTGTCCATCAGTTTCTTGCTTTTTTTGACTTTGTAGCAGTTTGATACAATTGAGTAGCTTGCTAGACCAATGGCATTAACACTATTCCACAACTCCCCACCACCATGAAGTCAATGGATGGTTAAAGTCTGCGATAATCTTGGATCCACTTTCATATATAATGGTGAAGAAAGATCTAATCAAATAATTTAGTTTATCCCTCTGATGGAAGAGTTTCAAAAAAAGTGGCATAATTTCAAAATGAGAGCCATACCAATGTGGAATGAAATCAGGAAACACTTCTTTTCATAAAAAGCAGTGTAAATCTAGAACTTTCTTCCTATGAAAAGATGCTGGGACCAATGGGAGCTTTCAAACGTGAGGTGAACAGATGCTTACTGGGTAAGGTTACCAAGTGATACATAAAGAAACAAATGGAATAAGGTGTAGATCAGTCATGATGTGACAGAATAGTGCAAAAGGCTCAAGGAGATGAATCATCCCATTGTGTTCCGTTTGGATCAGAAACAGGGATAAAATGGGGGAGAAATTCGTCATTATAAGATGTTAAAATGTTTGGCTCTGGAGTTTGTTAGTCACAACAGGGATTTATTCAGTTACAAGTAGAAAGTTACAGAAGGTTAAACTGCTGGAATAAAATGGATGTACTAGCACATCAAACCTTGTAATATGTCAAGTTGAAAAATAACACTCTGTATTTTCAATAAGATTTTGAAAGGGCATCTTTACCAGAGTGACAACATCTCTCAGCCTGGACAAAGGTCACTTATTGTCCCATTACAGTCAATTTGTACTCCTGGTGCACTGAGTAATGAGGTGTAACACAGAGTGAAATCACCCCCCATTCACAGAAAGGGTGAGTAGGGGCAGTCACTGGCTCAACAGATTCATCGGCTCAGCTATAGAGACATGAGGGACTTCAGTCCATATTCCAGGCTGTACTGAGGGAGCGCTGCACTATGAGAGGAGTGGTACTGGAGGAGCACTGCATTGTCAGAAAGGCAGTACTGGAAGAACATTGCATTGTCTGGGGGCGATACAGTGGGAGCGCTGCACTATCAGAGGGGCAGTGCTGAGGGAGGGCTGCACTGTCATGGGGCAGTACTGAGGGAACGCTGCACTGTCAGAGGGGCACTACTGAGGGAGCACCACACTGTCAGAGGGGCAGTACTGAGGGAGCACCGCACTGTGAGAGGGGCAGTACTGAGGGAGCACCGCACTGTCAGAGGGGCAGTACTGAGGGAGCACTGCACTGTGAGTGGGGCAGTACTGAGGGAGCACCGCACTGTCAGAGGGGCAGTACTGAGGGAGCACTGCACTGTCAGAGGGTCAGTACTGAGGGAGCGCTGCTCTGTGTGAGAGGCAATTCTGGAGGAGTGCTGCACTGTATTAGGGATGTACTGGAGGGGTACTGCACTGTCAGAAGGATGTACTGGAGGAACACTCCACTGTCAGAGGGATGTACTGGAGGAGCACTGCACTCAGGAAGAGTCAGTACTGAGGGAGCATCACACTGTGGGAAGATCAGTACTAAGGGAGTGCTGCCCTTAACAGGAACAATGCTGAGGGATGGCTGTATTGCCAAAGGATGACTGCTATGTGGGTGGAGTTGTGTTGGGAGATATTACTATGGAGAAGAGCTTTCAGTTCCTTTGAGTGCCCTGGTCAATATTTAATCTCTAGCAAACATCACCAAAATGTGCTATTTGCTGATTATCATATTGCTGTTTGTAAGACCTCACCATGGACAACGTGGCTGCAGCATTATCTACACCACAACAGTAACTACACTTCACATAGCACTTAGTTGATAGTAAAATCTTCACATCTTTCTTTTACACACTTCGTATTTTAATTGCCTCATTTTTATATGTTGAGCCTGTACAGTTTCCTGCCCTGTGTGAAGCTTCCTCCCCAGACAAGGCTGATCCAAAATTTTCCAATAAATTCCAGTCACGTGGCAGCAATACACCGTACTGCCAGGGATCAAGTGGTACCAGCTGACTAAGGACATGTATCTGGCCAGATTTTAACCAGAGGCAGGAATCAGGCTAGTGCCCTTGCTTAAACTAACAAATAGTGACTCCCAGAGACTTCAGATCATTTCAATATCCCAACACCAACTCCCAGGTGCAAATCCACAAAACGGTGAAAGACAATGAGAGCGGTGGTCCCATTTTTTAATTTCCCCCCTTCTGGATAATTCGGGGGGGTGCAGGGGTAGTGTCAGAACTAAGTTATTACAACTGCTTTAGATACGGAGTAACCCTCCTCCAACCCAGCCTTCCTGATGCCCTTAAACTCCAGCATCCAAGGTCCTGCCTGAACACACTGTACCTGAACTCCTGTCCCCTTGTCACAGTGTAGTGTGACCTCCGCCGATTCTTTCCACCTGCCAGTAACCCCTTCTCGCTGTAATTCAATACTTGGGCTCAAACTATTGGCTTATCCTACATTCACAGATCAACCTGCTCTAGTTCTGACAGCACATTTTCAACCTGGACTACATCAGCCCATGTTTGAAGGAACCGTGCAGAGGCGTTTTAACTCAGTATGTAAACCATGATCAAGCTGTGTTTGAGCCACATCCCGGCGCTGGGATGTTTAGGTAAGTTCACCGTGAATAGTCATTTACTAGTTTGCTCAACACCCGATTCAGGGGATGCCAAGTGAGCTCAGAGCCCAGGGGTGGTGTAGGAAGGGGATATGACCTTGGTCATGACCTGCTCCATTAGGAATAATTGATGGAAAGCTGATATGCCATGACTGTCAATGTTTAAGACACAGAGAACGATAACACATTGACCTGTGAGCAGCCAGTGTTTGTGTTCAGTAATGTGAATTGATGATCCATTACATTCTTCACCATTAACCACCATCTGCTCCTCATCTGTGCACCTGTCTCTTGTGGATTTTAGCCTTTTTTGCTCATAGCAGATCTCTTGACATTATTTTCAAATGTTATGAAAATCTTCAGCAAAGTGGTTCACAAACTTGTGAAGGAGTCTTTCAGCTTAACAACAAAGGGCTAATATTACAGCTCTGAAGCTTCTTTTACCCAGTCTATTGAACATTATAGGCTAGGTACAGAGTAGAACACTGTTTATCTTGTCCAGTTAAACTCTTCCACAGCAGGTCCTGAAAGGAGACCTGACTGTTAGACTCCCATTTTACAGTCAGCTTGTAGTCTGAATGATGCAAAGACTCTTTTGTTTTAAATGTGTTGAACTGAAGTGGTCAATCTATCACACATTGCCTCCAACTTTTCTCCATTAGCTGGACTCTTACTTCTAATTGCAGTCCAACATTGACAAGAATGTGCTCTGACCACAAATGTAATTGGCTTACCTAACACACCGCAACAAATGAATGGTCTTTTGGCAAGAACTCATTGAGAACTCCCACTCCACACTGGGAATGATAAAAGGTATTGCTGTCTTGACAATCTTCCTGGCCTCTGCCATCAATTGCTTCAATTCTCTCTGACACTCATTACAGAATTCAGAATGATAACACACCACAATTTCCAGTGTTGGCAGCACAAACCAGCAGCTGTGATTTCACAGCAACTCAATGAGTAATGGTGTCACAATCATCAGAGATCTGTACCACAGCAATAGTGAGCAGGTCAGTGGTAGAAATAATTCACTGCTACATAAAACATGACATAAATATAAACTGTTGTTATTGTGGAAAATAATTCCACTTGCACCTTAATTTGTTGGATTAAAGATAAATGACTATTTGTGTCCTGCTCTCTCCATATTCTCTTTATGCCAATGTTAATGGATTTTTCACACAACCATTTGAAAAGATCACGCACGGCCCACAAATGATCAAATTTTGGTCTCTCCATTCTTTTACCTCCACACCTCACAAACAATCTCCCACATTATCATCCCTGCCAACAAATTGAATCTCCCTCCATATCCCCTGTGTACTGTAGTCCTCACTCATCCTAACACATCTATTGTTCACAGTCTCATTGCTCTCTAGCTCGGCTCCGTGTTCTTTATTGTGCAGAATAGGCTGGATTCTTCTGCCAAAATAATGATGGGTCCAAAGCTATTTACAAGCAACAGCTGCAGCAACATCAGGTGAAAGGCAGATGCACAGTTAAATTCGAGAATCCACAAGCTCTGGCCAAGATAAACACATACAAACTAGAAGCACTACCAGGCCATTCAACCCTTCAAGCCTGCTCCTACATTCAATTAAGATTATTGGCTGATCTGTTTGTCCCATCTATCCTCCATAACTTTTGATTCCCCTGCCTAACAAGAATCTATTTGCTTCTGTCTTAAAATATTCACTGACCCTGCGTCCTACGTTCCTAAGTCACACAAAGTCTGAGAGGAAAACATTCCTCATTTCTCTCTTAAAAGGGTAACCACTACTTTTAAAACAATGTCACCCAGTTCTGCACTCTCCACACAAGGGTAAACTTCCTTTCTTCATCGTATGTACTGAATAATTGTCAGCCTCATGAAAACAGCATCTCACTGCTTGACTTACTAAGAGTGTGAGTACCATATTAGGGAAATAAATGTAAACTAAGTACACCACAGATAATCAGAAGCAGACGTGAATTTATCACTGCCATTGGGAGAGTCGTACAAACACTTCATGATCAGGGCAGCAATAAATCATACTTTGCATTCAACGAACAAGTGTCTCTTGTCTGGGTCACAATGTTGACTGTTGCATGCTGTTCCAGGATGAGATAAATTTGATCTCCAAACAGCCCTCCAATTCCTGGCTTTTAAACACTGACAAGATTTGAGATTGTAATTACAGTCAACTGCTTGGAATGCACTACATAGGGAGGACTGGAAGGGTAAGGACTGGAGATGAAAGGAGGGAAGGGAAAAGATGGGGAGGGAGAAGGAGGGATGAGGAATGGTAAAGGAGAAGAGATGGAGGGAGAAGGGATAGAGGAGAAGAGGAAGAAGGAGGGGGGAAGGGGAGGACAGAGGGTGGGGTGATGACAAGGAAATGTAAATTGTGGAGCTCCAAAGCTCAGAGTAAGGCGGCCAATCGTGTTGGACAGTATGGGTCCTCATGGTTATGACGTTGAGGAAACATATCCTAATTGTGTCCAAAACAGACCTGGAACTGGGAGCAAACATAGCCACATCAGCCAACACACCTGATCCTACGCATGTTGCACTAGACTGGCAGGAGTGGTGATGACCTGGAAAATAGACCAACAACTTCTGGGAACCCACTGATCAGGTGAAATGCCTGCAAGACTGGTGCTCCCTGAAAATCCTCAGCCCCTTTGAGATAGCAGGTCAACTGTTTGCAATGAACAAACCAGGTTGAAAATCTAGTGAATTACTGAGGGACAGCTGTACTGTCACTGGGGCAGGTATGAGGAGTACAGCACTGTCAGTTCTAAGGAAGTGCTACATTGTCAAGGAGGGTCATTGCTGAGGGTGGTCAGTATTGACAGAGGGGCAACATGGAGGATGCACCACATAATCAGGGCAGCAGTTTGACGGAATATTGTGCTGTAGCAGGGTCAATGCTAAAGGCATACTACACTGTTGAAGAGGCAGTACTAAACCAATACTGTATTGTTAAAAGATTAGTACTGAGGTTTTGCTGCCCTGTTGTATGGTCAGTTCTGAGGTAACTAAGAAATAGCAGATGGTCGGTTGTGATGGAGAGTTACACTGTCAGAGGAGAAGTACTTACAGAGGGCTATACAATATATGGGCAGCTCCATCAGCGAGTCAGTGTGAGGGAGAGCTGCACTTTCTCAGGGTGTAGGAGTGGGGGGAGTTACTAAGGGAGGGCTGCGCTGTTTAAAAGTTAGTTATCAGGGAGCACAGAGAGCTGTCAGATGCTGAGATAATACTGAACTGTTGACAGATGAGCATTTCATAGTCAGAAGATCAACACTGAGGGAGCACTGCACTGTAACATGTAATACTCCAATAAGCTAGTTGGTGAAGGATAGAATTAAAACTAATTTGTACACACTTTTAAAAGGATTTGTTTACGGAGTTACTCTTTTCAAGCATACGCCTCCTCACACATAGGCTTTGGAGCATGTGAAACCCAACTAATGCACACCAGCTACATACAATTAAACACAATTAATATCAAATTAACATAAGAGGCCAATACTGAGAGACAGCTGTGTTGTATGCACTGCAATGACAGCCACTACTAGATTGTGATTAGTGTGACAATGATAAACTCAGCCCTGTTGACCCTGCGAAGTCCTCCTTACTAGCAAGTTTAGTGCCAAAATTGGCAAAGCTGCCTCACAGAGTAGTCGAGCAACAGGATTCTAGCAAAAGCACTGAAGACTTATACTCATGGAACCATGTCTTGCACTCAACAGCAGCACCATCCTTGGGTATGTCTTAACCTATGAGCAGGACAGACCCAGCAGAGGTGCAGCATAGTGAGGAGGGAGGGAGTTGCCCTAGGAGTCATAGAACATAGAACAGTACAGCACAGGAATGGGGCCTTCAGCCCACGATGTGCCGAACATGATGCCAAATTAAACTAATCCCTTCTGCCTGCCCTTGGTCTATATCCCTCCATTTCTTACATATTCATGTGCTTATCTAAAAGTCCCTTAAACACTCCTATTATAATTGCCTCCACCACCACCTCTGACAGCACATTCCAGACTCCTACCACTCTCTGTGTAAAAAAACTTGCCCCTCACATCTCCTTTGAACTAGCACCCCCCCACCTTAAATGCTTGCCCCCTAGTATTAGACATTACAACTCTGGGGGAAAAATCTTCTGACTGCCAACCCTATCTGTGCATCTCGTAATTTTATAGACTTCTACCAAGTCTCCCTTCAGCCTCTGCTGCTCCAGAAAAAACAACCTGCATTTTCCTAGCCTCTCCTTATAGTTTACACCCCCAAATCCAGGCAACATCCTGGTAAACCTCTTCTGCACCCTTTCCAAAGCCTCCACATCCTTCCTGTAATGTGGTGACCTGAATTGAAAACAATACTCGAAGTGTGGCCTAACCAAAGTCTTACAAAACAGCAACATGACATTCCTGACTCTTGTACTCAATTCCCCAACCAATAAAGATGAACCTGCCATATGCCATCTTTACCACCCCATGTACTTGCATGGTCACTTTTAGGTAGCTATGGACTTGAACACCAGGATCTCTCTACATCAATCATTAACTATATAGAATCCCTACAGTGTGGGAACAGGCCCTTCGGCCCAACAAGTCCACACTGACCCTTGGAGCATCCCACCCAGACCCATTCCCCTATAACCCACACACCCCTGAACACTATAGGCAATTTAGCATGGCCAATCCACCTAGCCTGCACATCTTTGGACTGTGGGAGGAAACCGGAGCACCCGGAGGAAACCCACACAGACACTGGGAGAATGTGCAAACTCCGCACAGACAGTCACCTGAGGATGGAATCAAACCCAGGTCCCTGGTGCTGTGAGGCTGCAGTGCTAACCACTCATCCACTGTGCTGCCCATGACGTTTCCTTAACATTTGATCTCCCTAAGTGCAGCACCTCACACTTACATGGATTAAACTCCATCTGCCATTTCTCCACCCATATCTGCAACTGATCTATATCTCATTGTATCCTTTGACAACCTTCTACACAATTCACAACTCAAACCGATCTTTGTATCATTTGCAAACTTACGAACTCACCAGCTACATTTTCATCCAAGTCACTAACATACATCACAAACAGCAGAGTTCCCAGTACAGATTCCCGCAGAACACCACTAGTCATTTGACCTCCGGCCAGAAAAACACTCTTCCACTACTACCTTCTGCCTTCTCTGGCAAGCCGATTATGAATCCAATTAGCTGAGTCCTCAACATTGACACCACTCCGGACACCATGAAGTCTCATGGCATCAAGTCAAACATGGGCAAGGAAACCTCCTGCTGATTTTTTATAAACTCCCTCTCCCAGCAAATGAATCAGTACACTTCCAGATTGAACACTACTTGTAAGAAGCACTGAGGGTGGTAACAGTGCAGAATATACTCTGGCTGGGGTCTTCAATGTCCATTGAAAGTCCAGAAGCACTACAACTGACTGAACTGGTTATGTCCCAAAGGGCATAGCTTCTAAACTGAGTCTGAGGCAGATAGTAAGCAAACAAACAAGTTCCAGTGTGATCACTGATTTCGCAAAGGGGTTCGGAGATCTTCAATCTCTCATGATTTCTGGCCACCGCACTGCAGACTGAGTTCCAACATGAGAATCATAGAATCCCTGCAGTGCAGAAAGAGGCCAATCAGCCCATCGAGTCCATAGTGACCCTCCAAACAGCATTCAATCCAGACCCAGTACCACCCTATCCCAATAACCTGCACATCCCTGAACACAATAGGCAATTTAGTATGGCCAGTCCATTTAACCTGCACATCATTGAACTGTGAGAGGAAACCAGAGCACCTGGCGAAAACCTATGCAGACACTGGGAAAATTGTGCAAATTCCATGCAGTCACCCAAGTTTGGAATCGAACCCAGGCTCTTGGCACCGTGAGGCAGCAGTGCTAAGCACTGAACCATCATACTGCCCGGTAATTGTCTGTGAATCCTAGAGGTTACCTAGTATATCCTTTACAAGGCATCTTCCTGATGGAAAGCTGGAATAAGTCATCTTTTATTGTACACAAGTAAGCCATCTATGACTGTGAATTTCTGTCAGTGCTCAAAAATATCTGCAGCCAGCTCTCAGGATGTTTGATCTGGCAGACTTTAACACTGCACTGCAAATGGTAACATATCCTCAGTCAGTTCTTGTCGAGTTTACTTGAGTCTATTTTGGCTTGCTGTCCAATGGTTCTTCCAGATATATGAAACGTATTTCTTATGCCATCATAGCTAATCTCAATAGATTCTGTCTTGTTTTTGGATTCTTCCATTAATCTAGCAAACTCAGTGCAATGTTCTACCATTGCCCTTGACTGGCTGTTTGACAACTGTTTGGTCCTGGACCAGTTTTTCTTTGATTGGTCTGACTTTGGACAGACTTGGTACGATTCGATCTCTCTTGACCTGTGTGCTCTCCATTGTAACTAGATTCTACTCCTTGTCCTACTTCAAGACAGCCAGGCTCATGACAAGTGTTCATGCTCAAGAATGAGATTCTTTATTAAGACTTCCATGTACATTCTCTACCATCTTACACTGTTGTGTTGCAATGTCCATTATAACATAACTTTAATGTTGAAAGCTGTCTTACTTTAACCAAATGATATTATCTCCATTGGCTACATCATACCTCAATGGGGCAACATGCAGAAAATCAAGCCCCACTCCTCCTAGATGCATCCTAATAGCTAAAGGAATTTTTTTAAAAAGTTAAATTAGACAAATTACCTGATTTCCTGCCCGAGATAGATAGAAAGCATAGACCAGGTTACTGCATTTAAAAGAATTACAACTTATTACAAGTAATTAGACTCCAGCTATAAGTAAACAGTTATAAACTGTTGGCACATAATGGTACGAATTAAAATGCTATTCTCTTTATAACCTTCCATTTACACATACACAGACAAAGAAAGACAGGAAAAATAGGTTATGACAGAGGAGGACAGTGCAGCAGTTCAGTGGTTTCTGTTCACAGGTTGCTGAGATGATTCTTATGATTCCCATGTAGGTCAGAATGTTGCTTTCAGTTGTCTTTCGTTAGATGCTTCTACTGGTTTTTAAGAGTCAGAAGGTGGCTACTTTACCTGTAAATGGCCTCTAAGTTATCAGTTAAAAGTCACAGCTTACAACAACTGCAAAAGGAAAGCTAAATTGGTTTTCTTCAGATTTAAAATGGACTTTGACTGCAGAGAACAGTGAGACGGCTTCTGTGCTGATGGAGATTAAACCATTTTTTGCTTCCTTGGTCCCAGCCCCAAGCAGTTCAGTTACCTGAGAATAGATCACCTGATTGTTGGCAGGCAAAAGGTATTTGTTTTTGTTAACTGGTCACTAGTCCATAAACCAGTCAACCTCTTGTCCTCACCCAGCTACGTCTGTACACAGGACCCCTCAGCTCCAAATCATCTGCAACTGTTTCATGCTTGTTCAAAGTGCTGCTTACATGGTGTTTACTATAAGTGCCAGGTTACTTGCTCTATGATTCTACCCTCTGACATAGGGATTCTAGAAAGAGCTGTGGGCCAAAAAAAATGTGTTTCAGTGGCGGAGGGAGGAATGACAAGATTGCTTGTGGAATTATGGCATCCATCTTTTGGGGAGTGGGGGGAGGTCGGGAGCTCAGTTTAGCGTTGCATCCAAAGATAGCATCCTTGATATTGCAACAGTCTTTCAGAATTGACCATCCATCAGCGCAAAGTTATTGCTCCTCAACAGTGCAGGGCTGTCTCAATACAACCTCTCTGAAAGAGCAGGTATCCTTTTGTACAGCTTCTCAGGCATTTCAAACCTTCCATCATCCTATCCTTCCAATAGTGCTGTACTCACTACTGATCCTCTGTGATTACAGTGCCCCGTGCTACTGCCTCTCTGTCAGTGCATCCTGTTAAATAAATTAATTGTTATGAAAAGGTTAATGATAAAGAGTGTATTAAGCTCCACCCAAAATGGTGATTTCATCACGACTTGGTTGACAAAGACAGAGTGAACACATTAGGATCTTTTACAGTGATGACCAATATCTAAGGTCTCCCGATAGTCTTAGTAATGATGCCTATCTTAAGTAACCTTTATTTGACTGCTTTAATGCAAATAAAGAATGCCTTGTTTAAGACAAGACCATCTTCTTGTTAAGACTTACTAGTGGTTTTGCTCTACCACTGTAAATGGATTAGGACCTTGGATCCAGTTAAGGGAAGGGCATAGTGACAGGAAACTACCCAAATTACAAGCTAGTTGTGGTTCTCGTCACATCGTTCAAACATACATCGAACAGCACATCCAAAGCAGTGACAGTGGAGTGACTCCACAGCTTTTTCATCAAATTCAAATATTTCTTTACAGTGATTTTGATTATAACTAGGGGTCTACTCATCAGAGCCACCTTCTACCTCATAGGTTTCTTTTTAATGGTAACCTTCAAAGCTAGTTTTTTTTTTCTGTTTCTCTCTCTCTTGCCCCTGTCAAGGGTGAAATGAGGTGGCTTTCTTCCAGTTCTTTTGGTTTTTGGTAATTAAAGCCCCTTACTGTCAACTACAGAGCAATAGAAGCTTCTCAATTATATGGCCTGTCAGTTGGACCTAGGCTTTTGCTTGAGTTACAAGTTCTTTTCAGAGCCTTTGAGGTTTTTTTATAAAACTGAGGTCCCTTTTTGGGGAGGTTGGAGGTTTGAGTGCAACTCAATTCTCAGATCTTGGCGAAAGTACAATTTAAAAATCTAAAGGCTGTTGTCAGGCAGCTTTACAAACCAAAGGATCTGGCTCCAGCTTGTCATCAATAAGTGAACAACCACACAATTCCCCTTTTCACCTTAAGTTGCAAAAAAAACCCCACATGGTACATTCTCTGCACCACAGTAATGTCCTAACTTCCATCTTTCCCAGTTTACATTCCAAAATGAAGTTAATTATTTACACAGATATAATAGATGAATTCTGTCCTTTTCCATGGCATTCCCAAATAAAGCCTGGGTCTTGCAGCCCTAATAAATTCTTCCCATCTGGACTGGTTTAAATTATTGAACTTGTCCACTTATCATGGCCTTAGTAGAGTTCTTACGATCCCCTGCTGTCAGCCTTTGGCTAGTTGGGCTTTTAAATTGCCTCCCTGCATTTTATTTCTGGCTTTGTGATGTTGAAGTACTCTTATGGCTTTTGATTTCCATACTGCAACTGTGCCTTGTGATGCCTGCTCACTATGATGGCAATGCTCAGCATGTTCTCCGTTTTTTTTCATGTTCTCCGTTTTTTACTTAATTCTAGCCTTCCAGCCTGTTCCCCTTGCCCAACAGGGATTGTTCACTTTATTCATGGAGTTCTTATGCTTCTTCATTCAGAGCTGAACCTCTTTCTGACAGATCCTCGCTTCCCAATGAACTTGTAACTGCCAGATATGACCAGCTTCTAGTTCAGACTTACTGCAGCGATTCTTCAATCCAGTCTGAAGTAAGAGACCTTAACATTATGTGTTGTACCTCCCTTGTTGATCTTCCCCCTAATTTGTCTGCAGGTTGTTTCACTGTTCAGCTACTGCAGTTTTTAACTGTCTGTACAAGTAGTTCTTAGTCTTTAAAGCTGTAAATGCCCAGTAGTACTTCTGAATCCACTGGAACTCTCACTGTTGTTGTTATGGTACTAAGAAATTATCTGCATCTCTGCCACCATGTGTGTGCCACTGCTAAACTGAATTCCAGTGCACTCCACTGTCACTGCTTTGGATGTGCTGTTCGATGTATGTTTGAACAATGTGACGAGAACCACAACTAGCTTGTAATTTGGGTAGTTTCCTGTCACTATGCCCTTCCCTTAACTGGATCTAAGGTCCTAATCCATTTACAGTGGTAGAGCAAAACCACTAGTAAGTCTTAACAAGAAGATGTCTCTTGTCTCAAACGAGGCATCCTTTATTGCATTAAAGCAGTCAAATAAAAATTACATTAATAAGACAGATATCATTACTAAGACTATCGGGAGACCTTAGATATTGGTCATCACTGTAAGAGTTCCTAATGTGTTCACTCTGCCTTTTTCAACCAAGGCATGATGAAATCACCATCTTGGATGGAGCTTAATACACTCTTCATCATTAACCCTTTCATAACAATTAATTTATTTTACAGGATGCACTGACAGAGAGGCAGTAGCACGGGGCACTGTAATCACAGAGGATCAGTAGTGAGTACAGCACTATTGGAAGGATAGGATGATGGAAGGTTTGAAATGCCTGAGAAGCTGTAAAAAAGGATACCTGCTTTTTCAGAGAGGTTGTATTGAGAGAGCCCTGCACTGTGCAGGAGCAATAACTTTGCGCTGATGGATGGTCAACTCTGAAAGACTGTTGCAATATCAAGGATGCTATCTTTGGATGCAACATTAAACCAAGCTCCTGCCCTCCCAACCACCACCACCCCGTTCCCCACATCCCCCCCTCCACCGCCCCAAAAGGTGGATGCCATAATTCCACAAGCAGTCTTGTCTTTCGTCCCTCCACCACTGAAACACATTCTTTATTTTTGGCCCACAGCTCTTTCCAGAATCCCTATATGTAAAAACACATTCTCATTCACATGACAGGTTTTAAGATATGATGAGGATTAGTACAAAATCAATTTTTCCTCCATTGGTCTCCATGAATTCAGACTAATCACCTCTGATCGAGAATTCAAGAGATTAATTATATGTCCTGTATGTGAATGGAAATGTTAAGATTGCCAACATTCTGAAAGATGCTACATCTTCTGCCGTTTTATGGCAGCGCTGAGTACTGCAACATGCCAGATTTTCACAGAACACCATCAGCAATGCAGCATCCTTGCCCAAACATCCTCATCAGTATCTCTGCAGGAAACTGAATGAGGGGTCTTCCTATTGAGGGGTAATTGAAGTGGAGCTCTCAGTGTGATAAACGAATTGTCCATTGTGTAAAACCCCACCTTTTATTACAGATTTTGTTGGATGAGTGTGTCAAAGGGTACAGAGTAAAAGGTAGATAAATAGAGTTGAAGTACACATTAGCAGTGATCTAATCAAATGGTGGAACAGACTGAAGGCACTAGATGGCATCCTACAGTTTCAATGGGTGTAGGAGTGAAAAGGCTCCTACTGTTTCAATGGATTTGGGTCAAGGGACTGAATGATCTTTTCCTGTTCCTGTGTAACTGGATCAGTTCCATTGAATTTAGGAGGAGATAAATGAACCAAAGATAAATCTCGCAGTAGCTACCCAACTGGAAATTACTAATATTAAGTGAAACAGGATTGGAACCAGCTGTGAAGCTCTCCAAAGTGAGGTAGTTGAATTACTGCCTCAGACTTACCGCGCACACAGGAGTAGACAGATAAACTATTCAGGCGTTTAGTCGCAAATTGAACTGTTTTATGACAATGGTCACAGAAATCATTCATCTGGGAATGATGGTAATTGTGAATATTGTCAGTAAGATCAAAGCAAACCATTGAACCATGACCACACGACTTCACATTAAACCCAAATAGGAAACACTCAGGTCGAACACCCGCCTAACCATTTAAAAAAATTATTCATTTTAATAGCCATTTCTTTCTTGATTCTTGAAGACATTCAGTCCTGACTTGCAGGAGTTGCACTGAGGATGAAATGCTTTGGAGGGGAGATCTTAACAAAAGAGAGAGTTTGACCCAGCTGATAAAGTATTCAGTGTGTTCATAAAACATCCCAAAAGACTGAATTGAGCAGCTTGGCAATCTTTTATTAATCAACCAAGGATTAATGTCCTTTACCAAGCCAACTGAAAGCAACGGTTGGTACTTAAGATTTATTAAATACCCGAAAAAGAATTGCTAAATATATGTCACATTATATATCTGTGCAACTTGCTGAAGAATGTACTTCTGTCTCAACCAGTGGAAATGACACATGTCAGAGTGGAAGATGTTGCAGACACAAGCAGCAAAGAAACCATCCATCTCTTGTGGAAAGAGATTGGCGGTTTCCGGGATGGAACAGAGATACCCCTGTAGTCAATCACTGCAAACACCACAGTGGTTCAATCATCTGGAAGGATCTTCAATCAGGATATCACAGTCCTTTTCTCAGCTCCTAACTCTTTTACATTTTCCTCTAATTCCACACTAGTGACTGTTTCCATAGTTCCTTTTGGAAATAGGTTGGAGATAGTAATAATCCCAGTCAAATTAAATGGTGATAGATTGGAAAGTATTGATGTCCAAAGGGACCTAGGGGCCCTTGTTCGTAAATCATTGAAAGTTAACATGTAGATGCAATTAGGTGGGGTTAATGGTATGTTAGCCTTTAACACAAGAAGATTTTGAGTACAGGAGCAAAGAAATCTTGCTTCAATTCTATGGAACTGTGCCTGAAGTATGGTTGAAATTTTGGACCTCTTACCCAAGGATGTACTTTCCATAAACCTGGGATGTACTTTCCATGCATTCCTGGGATGATGGAACTTTGAGGAGAGATTAAGGAGATTGGGCTTGTATTATAAATTTCAAAGAATGAAAGACTTCATAGAAATTTACAGAATTCATAAAAGATATAGTCCAGAAAGATATTTTTGTCTGGAGAGTATAGAACCAGGGATACACATTTAGAGTGGAGATGAGGTGGAATATCTTCACTCAGATGGGGGTGAATCTTTGGAATTCTCTTTCCCACAGGTCCATGGAAGATTAGTTATTAAGCATGTTCATGACAGAGATTGATAAACTTAGAGAGAGGAATCCTATAGGGGCCATGAGTGACATTGGCTTTGGCAGGATCTGTGACAGAATCAGACAGGAAGTCCCACAAAGCCTACATTGCTGTTGGGAGCAACTCACTGCAGGTTTTATGCTTTTGCCGAGCAGCAAGGAGTGTTTCTCAAACAAAACCAGAAACTGTTGGAGAAACTCTGCAGGTCTGAGCAGCATCTGTGGAGAAAAAAACAGAGCTCGTGTTTTGGGTCCCTTGCAGAACAGTTCCTCACTGGACAGTAGCGAATTGCCAATTAAGGGAGGTTATAATCTGTTAAACACCTTACCACTGCTGCAACTCACATCATTAATACTTGCCTTAATGTGCTCAGCAAACTATACATTGAAAATTCTCAACACAGGGTTCAGAGCAAATACCTAATGACTTCAGTTTGCCACTGGTTGCAAAGAATTTCCACATTGTTCCAGCACTAACAGTATCTCTGGGCATGATTCCAGGGGACCCAACCATACACAACATCTGTCCATCTACCAACCCCTCATAATCCTCATTACCCCTCTCTAAGCCACTTGCAGGATGCTTAGGAAGCATAAACCTGTGTTGGGGGCACACCAGCAATTAGCATTGAAAGGTGCTGTGAGGACACTTTACACAGAGGGACAGGATTGGACCAAGCTGCATCTCAGAGCTGCTCACTTGCTCTCATAGTCCTTGCTCACTTGGCGCTTATCTGCATGTTCACAGTACCCAAGCTTTACCTTGCCATGCTGTGCCTGTTAGCCTTTGGGTTCTAGCTGAAGCGCCAACATGCTATCAGCACTGCCGTATTGACATGCTGTTTTGCACAGACATGCAGACAGGCGGCTGGTCATTACGGATCTGTCCGGGTGAAATGTCTTGCTGTACAGCACACCAAGATGTCCTACAGCATGTGTGCCAGCTGCCTGCACAGCAAACACACTGCAATCAAATGGCCAGCTGGGTGAGGGCTAGTCATCAGTCAGGGTGGGTGTTGTCTGTCAGGTAATCAGGTCATATCAATCATTGGCACAGACCACACACAGTAAAGGGGCTTAGCCATAATCAGTCATCAGCTTGGGACCTTCATGGTCAGAGATCTGTCTGACTGCAGTACAGGCAGTGGTTAAAAGTCAGTCCCTGTGTGGCCAGCATTAGTAGTCAGAAGAATTGCATATCATCAGTCAGGGGTCTGGTCAGTCATGTCTAAGGGCTGCTTGTTGAAGTCAGTCAGCTGTCTGGGGCAAATACAATCTTAGATCCTTCACTGTATGACAGAGCTCAGCTGCATTTGACACTACCAGCCAGACAAGACCTGATTGACACCCAGCTCCAGTAGATGAGAGCTGGGCACAGTGGACCATCATGGACTGCAAATTGGTCATAATGCCAGCATACAGTTGACAGTATGGGGACAAACATTAGCCTCTGTGGATTTTGTTTGTATTCACTTTTGTTGAGGATGAATAAAAGCTCATGTCTGGAATTGTCCCATTGCAAAGTTCCCTTAGAGGACAATGACAAGCTGTGGGTCTACAGTGGCCATCAGGGACTCTCTAAGTCACCTCACCTTAGAGGGGACAATTAGATGGAATGTAGCTCAGGACAGTGGACTGGTGATTAAATAGTGACTGAGATGAGAGAATGGTGTTGTATGTGTGAGGGAGCATTAGCCATGTTGGCTGTGTGTTCTGGCTGCTCTTGCCACAATATTGCCAGTGAGGGGCAAGATGGATTGCCAACAATTGTCCTGGTGCACAGCAGCCTTTTAAAGATGGCTCAGGCACAATGAATACCCAACTTTTAGCAGATATTTGCTGAGAGGCGAGCTGTTCCAGGAACGGGCCATTGTAAGATGTGAATAGAATTGAGCATGAGTGATGCCATGGGGAAGGGTAGGTAACTAAGACATGTTTGCTAAGATATGGCGAGAACACTCATTAGGTCTCGCAATGAAAATCCTGCCAAATAAAGTATTTATATGTGAGAACTTACCTCCAGCCAATAAAGGCTGTGGTACCCACAGACTTGGTGATCACTCAACTGCACAAGAGTCTAGCTCAAAGAATCAGAGACAAAACCAGAAGAGCAGTACTAGGGTAAGAAGGGAAGATATACAAACAGGGAGTAGTAGACAGAGAAGGGGAGAGAAATAAGGAAAGACACAGAGAGGAAAGAGGGAATGACACACAAGCAGGGAGATACACAGAGACAAGGCAATAGTGATAGTGTCAGAAAGAGAGACAGACAGGAGGAAGAGACAGGATAAACAGGAGAGACAAAGATGCAGAGAAACAAAAGTAAGTGAGAGGAGCAGTATACAGAGGGAGAAAGATGCAAAGACAGCAAGTGGGGAGACAGTGAAAGGGGAAGAGAGATGTAAAGAGAGAGAGAGAAAGATGAGAGAGCTGGGAGGTAGAGAAAGAGAGCAGAAACAAAAGGGGTGAGGGAGGTTATTTCACTTGTGATATGGTGCTTTCTTAATGGTTGAAGGCTTTATTTAAAAAAAGTGCCTGGCTTAGAGCCAATTGGAACAATGGACTCATGGGGGCTGCGGCAAGTGATTTGGGATTAGTTACCTGCCCTGTTAAAATGGCATCTGTTTAATGCGAGAAGACAGCCCAATTCTACTTGTCAACTGTAATATCCTTTTCCTGTACAAAGCCTATTACTCCATACCCACAGCACACTCAAATGGGCAATAAGACTTAGCTGATCCCCTATTATCCAAACAACCCCTGCCCCCACCCACTGAAGTGAGATCTGCTGCTCAGATCATGGAGAAATATCCAAGGATTATGTTCACAGATAAGACACATGAACAGTATTGGTATTCTGGGACCGGCAATGAAAACACACTGCAACACACAGAATTAACTTGTTGCAATTTACCTGAAATAGCTACTTCCCCAACTTTCTAAATTATTAACCATGAGGTATTTGGACACAGATTTTTTTTTTCTCAAATATATTTTTTATATTCCTAGTTGTGTCAAAAACAAAGTTGCCTGAAAAAGTAGTGGAGATTTTTAGGAGCAACTTCCAAAACTGGATACATACATGAAAAAGCAAAAGAAAATGGACAATTTGGGGAAAGAGCATCAGAGTAAACCAATTATGCAGCTTTTTTTCAAAAACACAACACATGGACTGCATGCCCTCTTTCTGTACTAGAAGAGGAGCCAATAATCTGAGATTGAAATTTGTGGCTCACCCAGTGCCCTCTGTAATTGTTTGCATTAGACCAATGCACATATGAAATCCAGCATCAAATGGAAGACAACGTGCTTACATGTGTCCCAAATATTTATCTCTCAACCACATCACTAAAACATAATCTAGTTAGTTACACACTGCTGCTTACGGAATCTTGCTGTGCACAGACAGGCAGCCTCATTTCCTACAGCACAATAATGACTACACTTAATTGGTGAAAATCAATTTGTAACATCTGAGATTGTAAAAGATGTTACATAAATGAAACGCTCAGTTTGGCTTTGACGAGAGATAATAATGTGAGTAAAGCAGATTAAATGATGTTTGAGCTGATTTAGGAACAACACAGGCTGGTTTTAGCTTCTATGTTAATTTGTCATACCATGAGTGAGAGATGACAATGAATTCTTTAGGTAAGTGCACAGAAATCAAGATATTGACCTGCCATGACATTATGGCTCCTTTCGGGTGATACATTAATGCTGAATTGTCAGAGTATTGAATCTAGTTTAGTGCCAACTATATGTTGCATAGATTACCAATATACTAACAAAGACTAGATTAATATCCATACAGGAGACATCACTGAAAAAGGGGAGGAAATGTTTTTATCAGACCAAAACTTAAGGGCTCTGTGGATACAACAGCTCTCCAACCTGAACATGTCAAAAGACCTTATTTCTGGTTTTCTGTTATAAAATAAATTTACTAACTCTGAAGATGACAAATGTTATGGTACAGGAGGCAGTTATCTAGCTCTCCAAGCATTTTCATTTAATGCCAATCTCTTGCTTTTCCCGGTAATCCTGCACATTATTTAATTGGAAACACTAATCCAATTTCCCTTTGAATGCTTCAATTAAACCTTTGTCTATCACACTTCTAGGCACCAGATTCCAGAACTAACTATTTGCTGTATGAAAAAGATTTCTTTGTCACCCTCACATTTGCTTCCTTTGCAAGATACTTTAAAATTGTACCCTCTGGTTCTTGACCCGATTACAAGTGGGAATAGTTTCTCCCAAGCTACCCTGCACAAGCTACTCGTGACTTAGAAAACTAACAAATCTCTCCCTAGCCTTCTCTCCAAAGAAAACCATCCCAACGTCTCCAATCTTGGCCCATAACTGGAACCATTCTCATAAACCACTACTGCACTCTCTCCAATGTATTCTCATCTTTCCTATAGTGTGGCAACCGGAGTTTGTCACACTATTCCGGCTGAGGTCTAAGCAATACCTCATACCAATTCATCATAACCTCTCTGCTCTTATACTCTATACACCTATTAATGAAGTCTAGAATACTGTGTACTTTATTAAACAGCTCTCTCTTCCTGCCCTGCCGCCTTTAATGAATTATATACAAATACACTCAAGTCTCCCTACTCCTACACATCCTTTAGAATAATACTTTAGTTTATACTGTCTCTCCATGTATCAAAGTGCATCAGCTCTCACTTCTCTACATTGAACTTGATCTGCCATCTATCTGCCCATGTTCTTTTGAAATTCTACAGTCTTCCTCAGAGTACAATTTTTTCAAGTTTTTTTAATCATCCATAAACTCTGAAATTGTCCTCTGCACACTAAGATCAATTTGGATCTTAATACCAATCCCTGGGGAACTCTACTACAATCTTCAGCCAGCCTAAAAAATACCTATTAACCATTACTCTATTTCCTATCCCTCTGCAAATTTTGTATCTCCATTGCTACTGTCCATTTTATTCCATGACCTCTCATTTTTGTCACAAGAATGTTGTGTGACAATGCATCAAATGCCTTTTGAAAGTCCATGTATACCACAACCACACCTTTATCAGCCCTGTCTGTTCATAAAACTCCAGCCATCTAGCTAGACCTGGTTTTCCTTCAATGATTCAATGCTGACTCTTCCAAATTGACACACATAGGAACCTAGGAACAAGAGTAGGCCAGTCAGCCCATAGAGCCTGCTGACTATTTAACATGAACATGGCTAATCGAACATTTCAATGCCTTTTACCCACACTATCCTCATAATCCTCTACACCATCAACACTCATTTATCAACCTTTACTTTATATATATGCTAACACTGACCATCCACAACCCTCTTTGGTGGAGAAGTCCAAACAAAAACCACCCTTTGAGTACAGTAAAATTCTCATTATCTCATTCCTAAAGGGTATCCCCCTTAATTTTAGTTTGTACTTCCTGGTTCTAGGCTCACCAGCCAGGGGAAATATTTTAAGTATTTGGTAGGTTTTAACTAGATAACTTCTCATCCTTTGAAACTCAAGAAATAAGACTCTGTTTCCTTCTTCATAGCACAGGCCCACCATTTTGGGAACATGCCTGACGAACCTTCACTGCAAGTTGTTAAGTCATAGATTATCAAGTTTCAGGAACTTATCAACTTTCCATTCCATTCCAACCTTCTAATAATAATTAACTTGAACTCTTCATTCCCTCTAAGCTCTTAAGTTGCCAAATATGAGATACTTCCTGTATTTTCCCCAAACTGGATGCTGACTTTCCATCTTCAAGAGGGTTCCTGACTGAGGAGGAGACTTCATTGTCTCACTAACATTTGTAGACTCCTGGACTGTGTTTGATTGTGTGATGTGGGTGGGACGGAAACTTCCAAAATATTTTTCTACTGGCTGATCTTGATTTTTTGTTTGTTTCATCCAGGATGTCTATGGGATGGGAGGCTTCTGGGGAATTGGTGAAAGTGCTGGCTGTTACAAAATCATAGTCATGATTAGCTGATCTGTACGTGCGTAGTCATGACAGATGGGTAAGCTGAACTTCTAATACTCACTATGTTCAGGAGGGGAGAATACTGAATCCAATAGAATGTGTTCAGATTTTGGAGGAAGTGCAACAAGGGCCAACTGGACAGCAGCAAGTACCATACACCCCAAGCTGTGCCCGGATACACAAGCAGCGAGTTCAGCTGCAGGAGGTAGCTCAGATAAATCTACTCTTTGTTGCACTTAGTTCATCAGCTCAAACACAGTTGCTATCTCCACAGCACTGAGAATGCACTATACCTTCAAGGAATTTAAGCCTTCCACTAGTGAGTGAAACAAAATAATGAGATGGTTTAGCAGAGTAGATGATGAAAAGCTGTTCTGGCTGGCTGGAGAGTCTAGAGCCAAGGCAAAGTTTCAGTGTGAGGGTTAGCAATGAGGGGCTGAGATTACAATAAATGTCTTTAATTAAGCAGAATTTGTGGAATTCTCAAAACCAGAGAACTGATGATGCTCAGCTAATAATTATATTCAAGAATGAAGGCAATAGATTTTGGGGCACTGTGGATATAGAGGATTGTGAGGCAGGAAACTGGAATTGATAGAGTTGCTCAACCATAACGTTATTAGCTGGTAGATCAGTATCAACAGGATGTCTGGATCAGTCCTATTTCCATTGCTTGCATTTTATTCTAAAGCTCCAGCTCAGCAATGTAGCATATCAAAAAATAATATGTTCGAACTCGTCCATATATTCAATTGTCCAGGCTCCCGTGGGTTCTGATAACAACATCAGGTATTCACTGTCAGATAAAGCTATCACTCAACAAGTGTTGGTGAATGGAGTCCCCTTAGCTCAGATTAGAACTAAGCAGTACTTCCAAGAGAGAAACAACAAGTTAATCTTTCTGATCTAGTCAAGTTCATCAGGTTTGCAGGACAGTTTGTGTCCAAATATTAATGTGTGCTCCCATTCACAATTAATTGTTCTTCCAAGTCAAGTTTATTTTACTCTCAGTGCTAAATTTCATTTGCATTTGCTGTTGTGAATCCAGATCTCATTTTCTTTTGGCTGCAACCCATTTTGAAACACATTTAGTGAAGCAGCTGTTGGTACAGTGTCAAAGTCAGAATGATTTGGAAATGTGAATCTTCAGCCTCTCTTTCTCTCTCTACTTCTATCCCATGTAATCAATTGGCAATTTCTGGTTAAGTTTTCGTTGGGCAACCTCATTGAAGAATAGAGGATAACAGTCCCACTCATGCTTCGACAACAAGGTATAGGGTTGCATGAACACAGCAGCCCAAGCAGCATCAGAGGAGCAGGAAAGCTGACGTTTCTTGCCTAGACCCTTCTTCAGAAATAGGGGAAGGAAAGGGGATTCTGAAATAAATAAGGAGAGAGGGGGAGGCGGATAGAAGATGGATAAAGCAGAAGATAGATGGAAAGGAGACAGACAGGTCAAGGAGGCAGGTTTGGAGCCAGTAAAGGTGAGTATAGTGGGGAGTTAGGGAGGGGATAGGTTAGAGATAAAAGGTACTGCAGATGCTGGAGAATCCGAGATAACAAGCACGGGGCTGGATGAACACAGCAGGTCAAGCAGCATCATAGGAGCAGGAAAACTTGACGTTTCGGGCCTAAACCCTTCATCAGAAATGGGGGAGGGGAAGAGGGTTCTGAAATAAATAGGGAGAGAGGGGGAGGCGGATAGAGGATGGATAGAGGAGAGGATAGGTGGAGAGGAGGCAGACAAGTCGAAGAGGCGAGGATGGAGTCAGTAAAGGTGAGTGTAGGTAGGGGGGTAGGGAGGAGATAGGTCAGTCCAGGGAGGACGGACAGGTCAAGGGGGCGGGATGATGTTAGTAGATAGGAGATGGGGGTGTGGCTTGGGGTGAGAGGAAAAACAGGTTAGGGAGGTGGAGATGAGCTGGGCTGGTTTTGGGATGCGGTTGGGGGAGGGGAGATTTTGAAGCTTGTGAAATCCACATTGATACCATGGGGCTGCAGGGTTCCCAGGCTGAATATGATTTGCTGTTCCTGCAGCCTTCGGGTGGCATTGTAGGAGGCGAAGGATGGACATGTCGTCTGAGGAATGGGAGGGGGAGTTGAAATGGTTCGCGACTGGGAGGTGCAGTTGTTTGTTGCGAACTGAGCGCAGGTGTTCTGCAAAGCGGTCCCCAAGCCTCCGCTTGGTTTCCCCGATGTAGAGGAAGCCACAACGGGTACAGCGGATGCAGTATACCACATTGGCAGATGTGCAGGTGAACCTCTGCCTGATGTGGAAAGTCTTCTTGGGGCCTGGGATTGGGGTGAGGGAGGAGGTGTGGGGGCAGGTGTAGCACTTCCTGCGGTTACAAGGAAAAGTGCCGGGTGTGGTGGGGCTGGAGGGGAGTGTGGAGCGGACAAGGGAGTCGCGGAGGGAGTGGTCCCTCCGGAAGGCAGATAAGGGTGGGGAGGGAAAGATGTCTTTGGTGGTGGGGTCTGACTGCAGGTGGCGGAAGTGTCGGAGGATGATGCGTTGGATCCGGAGGTTGGTGGGGTGGTATGTGAGGACAAGGGGGATTCTTTTTTGGTTATTGTTGCGGGGACGGGGCGTGAGGGATGTGTTCCGGGAAATGCGGGAGACACGGTCGAGGGCGTTCTCGACCACTGTGGGGGGGACGTTGCGGTCCTTGAAGAATGAGGACATTTGGGATGTGCGGGATTGGAATGTCTCATCCTGGGAGCAGATGCGGCGGAGGCGAAGGAATTGGGAATAGGGGATGGCATTTTTGCAGGAGGGTGGGTGGGAGGAGGTATATTCCAGGTAGCTGTGGGAGTCAATGGGCTTGAAATGGACATCTGTCTCTAGGTGGTTGCCCGAGATGGAGACAGAGAGGTCCAGGAAGGAGAGAGAAGTGTTGGAGATGGTCCAGGTGAACTTCAAGTTGGGGTGGAAAGTGTTGGTGAATTGGATGAACTGTTCGAGCTCCTCGTGGGAGCACGACGCGGCGCCGATGCAGTCATCAATGTAACGGAGGAAGAGGTGGGGTTTAGGGCCAGTGTAGGTCTGGAAGAGGGATTGTTCCACATAACCTACAAAGAGGCAGGCATAGCTTGGGCCCATGCGGGTACCCATGGCCACCCCCTTTGTCTGTAGGAAGTGGGAGGAATTGAAAGAAAAGTTGTTGAGGGTGAGGACGAGTTCGGCTAGGTGGATGAGGGTGTCGGTGGAGGGGGATTGGTCCGTTCTGCGGGACAGGAAGAAGCGGAGGGCCTTTAGGCCATCAGCATGGGGAATACAGGTATATAGGGACTGGACGTCCATAGTAAAAATGAGGTGTTGGGGACCTGGGAATTGGAAGTTCTGGAGGAGGTGGAGGGCGTGGGTGGTGTCACGGACGTAGGTAGGGAGTTCCTGGACCAAGGGGGTGAAAATGGAGTCTAGGTAGGTGGAGATGAGTTCGGTGGGGCAGGAGCAGGCGGAGACAATGGGTCGACCAGGGCATTCAGGTTTGTGGATTTTGGGGAGGAGATAGAAGCGGGCGGTGCGGGGTTGAGGAACGATAAGGTTGGAGGCGGTGGGTGGGAGGTCACCTGAGGTGATGAGGTTGTGGATGGTTTGGTGCTCAGGGGTGGGGTCATGATCCAGGGGGCGGTAGGAAGAGGTGTCAGAGAGTTGGCGCCTGGCCTCAGCAACGTAGAGGTCAGTGCGCCATACTACGACTGCGCCTCCCTTGTCCGCGGGTTTTATGGTGAGGTTGGGATTGGAGCGGAGGGAGTGGAGGGCTGCACGTTCTGCGGGGGAGAGGTTGGAGTGTTTGAGAGGGGTAGAGAGGTTGAGACAATTGATGTCTCGACGGCAATTGGAGATGAAGAGGTCGAGGGAAGGTAGGAGGCCTTGGGGTGGTGTCCAGGAGGAGGGCTTGTGTTGGAGGCGGGAGAAGGGGTCAGTAGAGGGAGGGTTAGATTCGCGGTTGGTTAGTCCAGGGAGGACTGACAGGTATAGGAGGTGGGATGAGGCTAGTAGGTAGGAGATGGGGGTGGGGCTTGAGGTGGGAGGAGTGGATAGGTGGGAGGACAGGTACGAGCTGGGCTGGTTTTGGGATGCGGTCGGGAGAGGGGAGATTTTGAAGCTTGTGAAGTCCACATTGATACCATTGGGCTGCAGGGTTCCCAAGCAAAATATGAGATGCTGTTCCTGCAACTTTCCTATGGCATCGTTGTGGCACTGCAGGAGGCCCAGGATGGACATGTCATCCAAGGAGTGAGAGGGGGAGTTGAAATAGTTCGTGACTGGGAGGTGCAGTTGTTTGGTGCGAACCGAGCATAGGTGTTCCACAAAGCGGTCCCCGAGCCTCCGTTTAGTTTCCCCAATGTAGAGGAGGCCACAATGGGAACAGCGGATACAGTATACCACATTAGTAGATGTGCAGCTGAACATCTGTTTGATGGGGAAGGTCTTCTTAGGGCCTGGGATTGGGGTGAGGGGGGAGGTGCTTCTCCAGCATCGGCAGTTCCTTCTATCTCTGTAACAATTTTAACCCCACTCATGCTTATATATTTTTACATATTATTACAAAATTATTTTTACATATATATAAATTATAAATTATGTATTTTCTTATTTTTTCCCATTTTAACATTATTTACTGGAGGTAATGAAAGATAATTTATTTTATATATGTTGAAAGTATCTTTTTTAGGCTTAATGTTATTAAGGCCACATATGAAGTACAGTGAGATGGCTAGTAGATTTAGAAAAGTTATTACACAGCAGGATTAGTCAGGTAGATGGGTGACTGTCAAGAAAGGTGAAAAAATAAGAGTAGTTCAAAAGTTTCCGGTAGCTCTTCCTCTATCAAATAGTTATTCAGTTTTTGGAACAAGGGCAGTCAGTTATTGGACACTCGGAATGATTCTTTTGTTAGGCAGCGTTTGACAAAATTTAACAGAATTATTGCTATAGAGGACTGTCCTGTCAGGGGCATAGACAGGCGATTCTGTGGCAGTGAGCATAAATTTAGGATGGTTTGTTTCTTGCCTGGTGCTAGGATTAAGGACATCTCTAAATGTTTCAGGCATATTGTTAAAGGTGAGATTGAAAAACTGGAAATTATTGTGCACATTGGCAGGAATAACATTTTCAGAGAAAAGATTGAAGAAGTACAGAGTGAATTTAAAAGGTTAGGTAGAAGATTAAAAAAGATAGAACCTTAGAAGTAGTAATTTCCGGTTTACTACCAATGCTAAACTCAAATGAGGAAAGGAACAAAAGGTTAAATCAACGGCTGAAGAGCTGGTATATTGTTCAGGGATTCAGGTTTTTGGACAATTGGAATGTCTTTTGGGAAGGAAAAGACCTTCAAAAAGGATGGGTCTAACCTAAACTGGAAAGGGACCAATATTTTAGCAGGGAGATTTGCTCATTCCAATAAGGGAGACATTATACTGATAGAGTGGAGAATTCTAAGTAGCAGTGTAAACAGAAGGATGGATGGGGAAAGTTCTGAATGTGAGGCGAGCAAATCGATTAGAAAAGAAAGACAAGAGAGAGTCAGAGTACGCAGTAATTTTGAAGAACTAAATTGCCCTTATTTCAATGCAAGGTGTCTTACAGATAAGACTGATTAACTCAGGGCACGTTTAAGAACTTGGGATCAGAACATCATAGCTATCACAGAAACTTGGCTAAGAGATGGACAAGACTGGCAACTCAATGTTTCAGGTTTTAGATGCTATAGGAAGGATAGAAAAGGAGGCAGGGATGGTGGGATGTGGTGCCATTTTTGAATAAGGGATACATTACTGCTGTAACAAGGGCAAATATTTCTGAAACATTGTCCAGTGAAAACACATGGGTAGAAATTACAAATAAGAAATGAAAGACCACTTTGATGGGATTGTACATTTAGCCATCCCAATATCAAAGATAACAAGGTCGTAATACTGGGGGATTTTGATTTTCCAAACATTGACTGGGGCTACCATAGGGTTTAATGTTTGGATGGTAAAGAAATTCTCAAATGTGTTCAAGATTTTTTTTATTAATATGTGGATGTTCCTACTGAGGAGGTGAAAACTAGACCTTTTGGGCAATAAAGCAGGGTAGATGACTGAAGTAAAAGTTGGGGAACACTGTGTCTAGCGATCATAATTCTATTAGTTTCAAAATGTTATTGAAAAGGATAAGCCTTCCACAAAAGTTAAAGTCTTTAATTGGAGTAAGGCAAATTTTAATGGTATGAGACAAGCACTTTCAAAAGTTGATTGGAGTAGACGGTTCGCAAATAAAAAGGACATCTGACAAGTGGAAGGCATTCAACAGTGTGATGATGGGAATTCAGAAGCATTATGTTCCTGTTAGAGTGAAGAGTAAAGCCGGTAAGATTAGGGAACAATGGATGAATAAACATATTGAAGGTCTAGTCAAGAATAAAACAGAATCTTAATTTTGATATAGACAACTTAATTCAATTGAATCTCTTAATCAAGATAAAGATTGTAGAGGCATTCTTAAGAAAGAAATTAGGAAGGCAGAGAGGGGATATGAGATATCATTGGCAGACAAAGTTAAGGATAATCCAAAGAGATTCTACAAATACATTAAAGAGCAAGAGGATAGAGAGAGGGTAGGGCCTCTTAAAGATCAAGGAGGTCATCTTTGTGTTAAACCTCAGGAGATGGTAGAGATACTAAATGAATATTTTGCATCAGTTTTTACTGTGGAGAAAGAAATGGAGTCGAGAGAATGCAGAGAAATAAACATTGGTATTTTAAAAACATTTCACATTACAGAAGTGGAAGTTCAGGAGGTCTTAAAGAAGATGTAGGTGGATAAATCTCTGGGACCTGATCTAATGTATCCCAGAACATTGTGGGAAGTAAGGAAGGAAATTGTGAGACCCCTTGCAGAAATATTTGCATCATCTATAACCACAGGGTGAGGTGCCTGATGACTGGAGGGTGGCTAATGTTGCATCTTTGTTTAACAAAGGTTGTAAGGATAAACCAGGGAACTACAGACCTGTGAGTCTGACTTTGGTTGTGGGTAAATTGTTGGAGGTGATGTAAAAGATTGGATGTGTGGACATTTAGAGAGGCAAAAATTGATTAGGGATAGTCAGCATGGTTTTGTGCAAGGAAAATCGTGTCTCACAAACTTGATTTGGGTCTTTTGAGGAAGTTACTAAAAAGACTGATGACAGCAGTGCAGCAGACATTGTTTATTTGGATTTTAGTAAAGCCTTTAACAAGGTTCCACATGGCAGACAAATTAGTAAAGTTAGGTCACATGGGATTCAGGGTGAGCTTGCCAATTGGATACATAATTGGCTTAATAGCAGGAAACAGAGTAATAGCAGAGGGTTGCTTTTCTGACTGGAGGCTTATGACCAGAGGTGTTCCACGGGGATTGGGTCTTGGTCCTCTTTTGTTTGTCATATATAGCAATGATTTGGATGAGAACATAGAAGGCATGGTTAGTAAGTTTGCAGACAACACCAAAATTGGTGACATAGTAGACAGTGAAGAAGGTTTTTTAAGATTTCAAATGGGTCAATGGGCTGAAAAATGGTAGATAGAGTTCAATCTGAATAAATATGAAGTATTGCATTTTGGTACAACAAATAAGGGTACAGTTTATACAATTAATGGCAGGGCCTTGGGTAATGTTGTAGAACAGAGGGACCTAAGGGTGCAGGTATCTAATTCTTTGAAGTTTGCATCACATATAGATAGGGTGGTTAAAAAGGCCTTTGGCACGTTTGCCTTCATTGCTTAGTCCTTTGAGTATAGTAGTTGCGGAGTCATGTTAAGGTTGTACAGGACCATTGGTGAAGCCTCTTCTGGAATACTGTCTCCAGTTCTGGTCACCCAGTATTAGGAAGGATATTAGCATGCTGGAGCAGGTTCAGAAGAGATTTACCAGAATGTTGACAGGTATGGAAGGTTTGAGTAATAGAGAAAGGCTGGATACACTGGGACTTTTTTCAGTAAAGTTTTGGAGGTTGAGGTGACCTGACAAGAGTTTATAAAATAACGTGAGGTAATAGATAGAGTTAATGGTAATTGTCTTTTCCCTAGGATGGGTGATTTCAAGACTAGGGGACACATTTTTTAAATCTCCTTACACCTTAAAAAAGGCAAGAGGCAATTTTTTTTCCCCACACAGAAGGTACTTCAAACATGGAATGAACCTCCTGAGCAAGTGGTGGATGCAGGTACAACGTTTGAAAGATGTTTGGATAAATACATGAAAATGACAGGTTTGGAGCAATATAGGCCAGGAGCAGGCAAGTGGGACAATGGTCAGCATGGATTAGTTGGACCAAAGGGTCTGTTTCCGTACTGTATGACTCTTAAGTAATTTAGCGGAAGTTAATATGCATTTTATAGTTATGCAAGTTTCCAAAATGTTTACTGATATCAACTATTTACTGTTTTTTTTAAAGCTAAATTCAAATTCTTAAAACTACCATGGCTATTTTCCAAGATAACAAGGTGTAGAGCTGGATGAACACAGCAGGCCAAGCTGCATCAGAGGAGCAGGAAAACGGATGTTTCAGGTCTGGAGAAGAGTCCAGACCCGAAACGTCGGCTTTCCTGCTCCTCTGATGCTGCTTGGCCTGCTGTGTTCATCCGGCTCTACACCTTGTTATCTCAGATTCTCCAGCATCGGCAGTTCCTACTATCTCTCCCATGGCTATTTTCTAATCATGTTGTCTGGATTATTTCTTGTGCTAAAACAGCGTGCCCTTCAACATCACCCAATGAACACAGAGATCCAAGTAGATTAAGCGATACTTAGACCATTCAAATCACGTCATGCCTGCTCCAAACACAGTTGATCTATATAATGTCTTTCACAACCTCAGAAATACCTGCAAAGCACTTCGGGATGTTAAGTACTGCTAGTGTAGTCACTGTTCTGGGGAAAAACAGCAATCTATTCGCGCACAGCAGTCTACCACACTGATGAGATTAATGAACAATGTGATGTTTGAATGTTAAATATCAGCCCAGGAAGACAAAGAACAGCCCCCTTGGTTTTCTAGAAATGGTGCTTTTCAGCTGAAAGGGCAGAGATCTCAGTTTACAACATCTAAACCAGTGCAGTTGGATTTTGTACTGGAATTTTAGAGCTTGGAGCCATGACTCTGTCTCGGCAAATGTGAGGCACAGTTGATATGTCAAGTTTAACAGGTTGTTCACGTGTCCAGGTCAATGCCTGCCAAAGGATGATTTTTTTTCTGTTAGTCAGGGAATTCTGCGTGCATGGAATAATAGTCACAATCTAAGCACTTCAACCCCTCCGTATAACAAGTTTCTTAAATGCAATGTTTTCAATATTTGTCTTTCTGCAGTTTTTTTGTGAGATCTGTTTACTAGTCTGACATTTCATTGTGGGTTCTGTACCACACCACCCTCTGCTGGCAGTAGGACAACATTTTAGGCACATTTTAATTGCCCAAGTTACATATTCAGCCCATCATGTCCTTACCGACCATTTGGAAACAAAACCCAATTAGTCTGACTCACTTGCAAATTTTTTGCAGAGGCCAAGTAGTGTTTAAAACAAAAACCTCTAATTTTTGTTACCATTTATCTTGGATTAAGGTTAGAGGAAGGTCAAATTGCGCAGAGCAAGTCACCTCGTTCAGGAGATGGGGAAAGAAAAGTCACACTGCAAGAGCACAAGACAAGGGTTGCACTGTTTTTATTTTTTTTGTACACTTGGCCCTCGTTGATGGTTATTCTGACTTACATGAGCTTTATACAAACTGTTCTCAAAGAAACATCATTTAGAACATAGAAAACAATACAGACTCTGAATATTAAAAAGTGCGTACACGTCCTGTTAATAAAACATAAATAAATTATCAAAAGGCAGCAACACATACTCATGCATCTGCCCAAAATAACTTAAACATGGTTTCAGCAAACAGGTGATCTAATTTACAAGGAGAAAGCTACACCACACATGGGTCTGGGAATTGGGCCAATGTTGTTTGCATCTCTCAAATTTTCCGTGTTCTGGTTTTGAAGATGTGCTGTTCCTGAAGCTTCACGGGGTCGTTGGCACAGCTCCAGGCCTTACAGAGGGTGAACTGAGTGCAGTCAATGGCCCAGATGGGGTAGATACCTCCCTTAGCCAGGTGGGAACCAGCAGTCAGTGCCTGGTTATGATGGTGCAGACACTTGGTTGTGCCTGCAGGGAGAATTGAGGAGCCATGGGTAATGAGGCACAGTTCTAACAACTGGTTAAGCTCCTTCACAGAAGCTCGCCAACCCACAGACAGACTCCTATGCTCCCTGTTGTTTGTTACAGATTTGCAGCATCCACGAGTGTGTTACATGGGTGGAAGAGGCAGCGTGCTCCCAGTTCCTTCCTTTATTCCAGTGTTTAATGAAATTAAAAGGTATTGGAAGCTAAGTGTACAAGAGCCTCACAGAAAATACAAGGTGCCATCTACAAACAATGAAGCTGTCCAAGGCAATTCCTGATATAAAAGTTAAAACCACCCACTTTTTATTGATTCAGCTAATTCACATCAGTCGGGCAGCGGCTAAAGTAGCGAGGATCAAAATGTTTATAGCATTGCTATGTACAAGTCTTGATTTGGGTTTCAGATAGTACCATGGGTAAATAACAGCCTAGGAGCTTAGGCACCGGCAGCTGCTATTCCCACAAAAGGAGTACTCCCAACTAACCAATGAACGCTCAGAGTGGTTCTTTAAATTTCATAATAAAGTCACTAACTTTGGTTTATACAAGAGATATAGATCTGCTTGCTCTATAAATCTCGTACACGATTCAATATATACTTAATCTAACAGGTCTTCTGGCCATGAAGAAACTTCAATATAATTAGGTGCTGTTGCGTACGATTAAAGAATTTAGTGTACCTTCCACTGTCACTGAAACATCCATATAAACCCATTGTTGGGAGATACATGTCACAACTCTACGTAACACACCAGACCATTAACTGTGAACTTGGGAGAGGTAAATTAGTCTTCTACCGCAAGGCATTTAATCTGAAATTGCTCACATCTCTAAAATATCATGTAACGTAAGCACTTGTCGGTGTTGAGTTGATGAACAGAGCCACAGTAACCTCATGTACAGTAAACACACCTCTCCCCCTACTGTCGGAGTCTCGAGTCCTGGTATCAGTGTTCACTGGCACCTGGCACAACCTGCCTAGACCCTGCACCTTCCCAAGGGGCAGTCTGCACTCCCCACCCCTGCATGCTAAATGTTACAAAACTAACGTCATTGAAACGTCACTTTCCCCCACCCCATCTCAATTTGTACTGGAACCGTTCAGAAGGTCCAAGTTTTAAAAGTGAAATCACAGCCCAACAATGAAATCGTGAGCAATACTAAAGCATGGAAAGCAAGAATTTTTACAATCCAGTAACTGGTAGAAATGTCAGTGAAGAATAATTGGAACATTTAGTAGAGATTTGTTTTGCTTCAAACACCATTCAAACAAAGAGAGAATGAAATTCAGTTTAGAGTCTACATGTTTACAGCTTATGATTCTGTTCAATATAAATTAACTAATCTACAACCACCCGCATTGATCTCACACCCAGGAAGAAGAAACAACTGTGCAAACAAAGCAATGGAATCAAACAAACCCAGAGTCCGTAGTGTTTGAATTTTGCATTCAATTCAAAGTCCTAAGGGATAAACTTACTACAAAGTACCTCAGTGCATTCAACGTGCTGGTACTTGCATAGTAATACATTGTGTTAAGTGCATGCAGACAGGAGCACGAACAGTCAGTACAACAAGCTTATGTGGAGACCTCCAGTTGCGTAAAGTAAAAGTGCAATCGGGTTCGGTGAATTGGCACCTGAATTATTACATCCCCTCTACTGGTCTGGGCAGAAATCCCAACTCCCCAACCAGCAACCTTAGCATAGCTGTCATCATGTCCACCAACACTAGGCCAATACAGTTGCCCTAAAGACTTGCACTGTCAGAGCCGAGATGAGCTATCAACTGACACTTCAAGGGGAAGGCAAGAATGAGACAGTGCTGGACTGGTTGGAGTGATGCACCAGCCCACAGTCTCTTCAGGCCCATTGGCTTCAATGTTGTGTTTACCTACTTAACAGTGACTACGTTTCAAATGTACCACGCTAGCTATGAAGGACTTTCGGATATCCTGAGAAAATGAAAGGTGCTATTATAAATACAACTTCTTTGCATCTAGCCAGTTGCACAATTTAAAGAATTGCAGCCCTTCCTGCAATTTGAACGCTAGGTTGGTGGGACACACACACACAGTTGCTGTTGTGTGGTGTTTTGCACAATTAAATCAAAGCCAAAACTTCTAACTTCTCTACAGAGTGAGTGCAACCTCCAAATGGTGATGAAACCAAAGCTCAAGAAGCAACTTTCGGTACTTGTTTCATTCCTCTGGGTAGGACATCACATGCAGTTCCCATCCTGCTTCAGAAAAAGCACTTAAAAAGTGCTTTAATTTATAAAATATTTTACAATTTTAAAAGGCAAATATCAGCATAGTAGCACATTGCAAACACACCCTTGTGAGGACAAGAGTAATGAAATGTATGAAACTGAGCAGCATAAAGCCAGTTTCACAATGATTTGACTGTAAACACTATTTCCATTAAAGCCTCCTTAAGTCACAGCTCAAATATAAGTGAATCAGAGCAATGTTTTGGTTTAGCTGGTGTAATATAGAGGATTCTAATCTATGATAATTTGAAATGAAGCCTTGATCTCTGGCCAGGAGATTGGAGAACAGGAATCACAAACTAAGTTTTAGAGCTGACCTTTTGTCCCAATGATCACAAAAGGTGTGGAAAGAGATTCAACAGGAAAAGGATCCATGATAGACTCAACAACATTAAGTAATTGACAGAATTCACAAAAAGTATGATTGCCAACACCCTATAAGATTACATTATTACATTAAAATTAATCTGCCAGTATTTATAACTCTGAAATGTCACCGGACAAATCTAAAATGTAGTGCCTGACCATGGGCAGTAGAAACAAATTCAACAGTAAATTTTCAAAAGGGAATTAGATAATTACCTGGCAAAGAAAAGTATGTGCAAGATTATGGGGAAAGCATTGGGAAAATTGGATAGTTATTTCTATGAGCTAATAGGCACAATGTGTTAAATGGCCCCCTCAGTACTGTAAGCATCTATGAAGTCAGAAATCAAGCTTTACAATTATTCATGCAGGGTCAGGAAATAGAGACAAAAGCATTATGTAAAAAACAAAAAGCAGCATTTTCCTCCATACTCAGATTCTGAACGTCACTCACCATTATCCTGACCTAAGTCAGCTGTGTGCTTATTCCCCACATGAAAACTATTATTTGATTATCTTTGGTGCACAGTAACCATGAACTTTCAACAGGGAGACTGGAGTTACCAGAACACTATCTGGTGACCCCAGAATGCCTTCCCTCAAGCTTCTGACATCCCTGTCTAGGACAGGAAATCTCAAAGTTCAGACTCAAATATTACACAGCGCTTAATATTTACTTATTTCAGTCTAAAATTTGAGCTGAATTGATTCCTTGGAAGATTGATCAGAGCAAAGCCTTTGCAACAAGGTGCCAATAGGTTGCTGCATGCTACGAAATGGCAGAAAGACAGATGATGTGCTTCTGGCAGGTGAATGCAACAGTGAAGCGAGGAGCTCTTGCCCCTTTTGGCAGTGTGGGGTTCAAAATCTTTGACCCATGGAGTCTGGAGCAATAACTGAAGTTGAAATCACCAATTCTGTTAAATTGCAGATATTTAAGCTTTTGATAACAAACTGATGACATATAAACTAATCTAAAACTCACTCGCCAAGCTAACAAAAATGTCAGATGCATTACATCTCATTGTACTTCTCCACTCTCTCTTCTTTCTGCTACATAGGGAGCTGTGATCATTTTAAAGTGGCCACAACGCAAGAGAAATAGTCAGTGCTCCCATTCATTTCTTGTGTGTTCACCTGAAGTTTGCTGTTAAACAGTATTTAACATGCAAGCAAATCCTCATTGGAGAAAATAAAACTGATTACCTAATTTGATGGCTTCCTTAGAGCATGCAGTAGTCACGTTAGTCTTAAAAAGAACATTTGTAAAAAAAAAAAAAAACTTGTAAAATCAAACCATTCATTGAACAGTACATAGTGTTATTCACCAACAAAAATTCTTTAGGTCAATACAAAGTGCTGTGTTAAAACCCAACAGAGAAGGCCAGCCTCTGCGGAGAAAAAAATAAGTTCCATGATCCTCGCATACCACATATCCATTATTTGGTTTGATGGCACAACAAATGCATTTAAAATCAATATCCTCCCTAACCAACGTAGGCACATTAACCACAAAAAATTTAAAAACTTCCTCCAACAGAAAGCCAGTGTAATAAATGGAGAAAGTGAGTAAGAAAGAAAGGAAAGAAAGAAAGGAAAGAAAGGAAAGAAAGAAAGGAAGGAAAGAAAGAAAGGAAAGAAAGAAAGGAAAGAAAGGCAAGAAAGGAACTAAAGAAAGGAAGGAAAAGAACTAAAGAAAGGAAAGAAAGAAAGAAAGGAGTCATAGAAATAAAACCAGACTACCATTTTTGGGGAGCCTTTTTCCTTTTGTTTTTTTCTCACATTTACTTTTTGTTATGGCGCACAGAAGACTGCATGCCACTAGTGACAATCTTTCTGGATTTAAATGTTTTTTCTGCAGGTTTCTTCCTGCTTGTCGGAGACTGAGCCCCCACCTCTGGCAGCGCTGACTTGGATTTAGCAGCCGGAAGCAGTGGACGTTTCGTAGGATTGGTGTCTTTGCTTGACAGCTTCCCTCGTTGAGCCGTTTTGCTGGTCAGGTTCAAGGCGGAGGCAGCAGCAGATGGCGGCTGTTCTGTTGTCATTCGTCTTCCTTCTTTAACTGCCCCCTCACTTGGCACCTTTTTCGTCACCATTTTGGTGGGTCCATCTGCTGATTTCTTAGCAAGAATATTGCTCTTTCCCAAGTCAGCTGACCTCCGACTCTCTTTCTGCCGCAATGCTGACCGAAAGAATGATAGTCCTTTGTCATCTGATTTGCTGCTGTCCCTTCTCAAGTCGGTCCTCGAGCTGGTATCGGATGATTTTGCTTCTGTCATGGAGGAGCTGCTGCTCGAATTCCTCAGTCTCCTGTTCTCCAAACGGCTTCCCGATTTAGCATGTGACAACCTGCTTGTACTGCTAGCTTTAGAAGATGATGTCAGCCTACGCTTTTCAGGAGAAGGGCTACGTTTCGAACGACCCTCAGAAGTCTTGGACCTTCCTGGCACCTTTTTGCGGGTTGGGGAAGGAGACTGTGGAGAAGGCAAGACCAGCTTTGCTTTCTGCTGATACACTGACAACGCTGACTCTTGACTTTTCACTGTGTCCCTTCGAAGAACAGAGTTTGAAGAAGAATGTCGGGCTCTCACTTTTGATTCTGTCTTTTCGCGTGTGACAGAAGCCTTCTGGGGGTTCTTGTGTGACGAAGAAGAAATTAACTGAGCTCTGGATGAAGAGCCTTTGGCCTGCTCATGAAGCACTCTAGAAGGAGTGGTCTTCTTCTGCAGGCTTTCAGCATTCGCTGTTCCAGACGCAAGACCTTTCCTTTGTCTTTGCTCTTCCATAGAAGAAGCGCCACTAATACTTGGAGAGCAAGGACTGCTGTGCCCAGGTGTGCCTTTCCTATTGTCTAAAGCATCCAGCAAAGGGCTCAGTGTGTCCAGTCCTCCCGAATCATTGCCACACTGGTCCAGCTTTTTATCAAGGGGTAGAGTGGGCCGGCTCTGTCCAGTTGCCTTTCCTGTGACTCTCAATTCCTCCTCCCGGACCATGCCTTCCATGACTGCCAGGGGTGCCCTACCAGACTGTCCGGCATGAGTAGTGCCCTGGACTGGCAATGGAGAGTTGCCTTGGTTGGGGCTCCTCCGCCCCAGTAGGTCTGCTGTCGGAGATGGGCTGTGAGTCGGAGAATCAAAGGAGAATGGTGATGGAGAACTGGACCGCATGTGCAGCTTGCTGGATAGCGACCTCTGAGACTTAATTCCGTTCTCATTGAGCACCAAGGGACTGGCAAACGAAGATCTGGACGACAAACTCTGGCGTTGGACACTCCTCACAAAAGGCCGAGTAGAAAATCCACCTGAACAACAGAAATAATTAATTAATCTGACCTTCAAACTGAATAACAATCATGAGCAACCCTCATGTCACAAACCTGGGTTAAACATCTTTATGATGTCATATTTACTGCACCAATGGTACAGACATCATAAAGCAGGGTCAGCATCTTCTGTCCTTAGGCCTTGGAATTAAAACTGTACTGCTATTAAAATTTTACCATGAAAATGTTGTCTGACATGTAGTAGCAGTTTCTTCGGGCATCACTGTGGCTTGGTAGGCACTCTTGTTCCATATTAGATCATGGGCTTAACACTTTCACCAACAATACCCAACACCCAACACCCCACCCCCACACCGCTTGCCCCAACTTAGAGGCTTGAGCACCTATCTGAGTTACACTTCAGTGAACAGAAGGAGTGCTGCATTGTTACAAATGCCATTTTCTAGATGAGACATTAAACCAGGGCACCACCTGTTCTTTTAGGTGATGTAAAATATCCAAAAAGAGAGAGTTGGTTCTCCCGAGTGTCCTAGTAACATGTGCCCATTAACCAGCCTACTAAAATAAATTAGTGCTTTTTCATTGCTGTTTGTAGAATATCACTGTAAACTGAACTCAGTATGCAGTGAAGGACAGAGAAGAGTTAATTTGCACAACATTCTTTACCGGTTGAGAACCTCTTTGGGACATCTGGCAGTTACAAAATAATTAGAGACTCATGGAATGATAAGGCACAGGAGGAAGCCATTTGGCCCATCCTATAAATGCCAACTCTGTGAAAGAATTATTCAATTAGCCCCATTCTCTCCTCTTTCCAATAGCCCTGCAAATCGTTCCATTTCTAGTACTTAGCCAATTTCCTTTTGAAAGTTGTTGCTGAATCTACTTCCACCATGCTTTCAAGTCATACCTTATAGATCAATACATGAGAAAGGTGCCATACAAATGTACATTTTTCTTTCCCAATGTGTCTTGGAAATTTCAAAAAAATGGTAAACAAACACTTGCATTTATATAGTGCCTTGCATGTACACTGATGGCAGAAGGTGCTTTAAAGCCAATGAGAATTACATTTTGAGTGTACTTACTGTATTAACAAATAATATTTGTGCCACACAAGTAACAGGCAATGACTACCTTCAATGACATTCAACAGCATTATTTTGTTGAATCATCAACCAACAACCACCTGGGAGTTACCACTGACTAGAAACTGAACTGTACAAGCCATAGAAAATCTGTGGGTACAAGAGCTGGACAGAGGCTAGACAATCTGCAGCGACTAATCTATCTCCTGACTTCTACAGCCTGTCGTCTGCAATGCACAAATCAGGAGTGCAATGGAGTACTCTCCACTCTCCTGGATGGACACAGTTCCAACAACATTCAAAAAGCTGAACACCATCCAAGAGTAAGCAGGCTGCTTGACTGGTATCCCATTTGCTACCATTAACATTTAGTTTCTCTACCACCAATGCACACTGGCAGCAGTGTAATACCATCTACAAAATGCACTGAGGCAACTCAACAAAGCTCCTTCGACACACCTTCCCAACTTATGATCTCTATTAGCTAGAAAGCCAAGAGTACAAACAGTACCAGTGCCCACAAGTTCTCCTCCAAGTCACACCATTCTGACTGAGAATTATAATCGCTGTTCCTTCATTGTTGCTGGGTCAAAATTCTAGAACTCCCCAACAGCACCGTGGTTGTACCTACGCCCAAGTGACTGCAGCACTTCAGGAGGGTTGCTCACTACCACCTTCAAAGCAAAGATAAATGCTGGCCTAGCCAGCAATGCTTACATCCCTTGAACAAATAAAAAGTGTAGGAAATTGAACAGCCAATTTGTACACAGGAAACTTCTACAAATAATAATGTTTCTTATTCTGATCAACTATGCAAAAACAATTTGAAATTGACAAGAACACCAAGGATAACTAGACCCCTCCTTCTTGAAATTATGTCACGGGATCGTGTATGTCTCTGGAGAGCAAGCAGGGCATTCGTCTAATGTCTCACTTAAAAGTTAGCACTTCAAACAATGCAGCATTTCCTCAGTTCTGCACTGGCATGCAGGAATTGTTGCTTGTAATCAAGTCCTAGAGTGGAACTTGAACCTACAGCCTTCTGACTGAGGTAGAAGTGCCACTCATCATCATAACACCTAATGAGTTATATTTCCCAATTGCCATTACATGTACTGCATTTCACACACAAGAAAACATCACACAAATTAAGCAATGTTTATCTATTACCTTAGTGTGAAAAGGCCACCTTATAGTATAGTTTTCCAAAAATGCATTTTTTTGGTAATACATATAAACTAAAACATCATAGCTACCTGTGATCAGTTTTCAGAAGTTAAGAAGTTTAATATTAATTGAGGATCAATTGGGAAGGCATGATTACTCAAAAACTAAGCAATGAAAGTCTGTGAAAGAAGACAGACTTCCAAATGACAAACAATAGTAACGAACATCCCTTAATGCCCACAGCAATTTTAAACAATCCCACTCCCTCAAGCATTTAGTGAAGCTATTCCCCTTTCTAGATATTTAACTACAGGGGAGCTTTGAGAATTTGGTAGAGGAAAAAAAATCAAACTTGTCCTATACCAATGCTTTTTGACCCAACTCTTTACATTGCTAGAAATGAAAACATCATGCAAATATCAGGTTGGGAAGAGGAGACTAAGAACACACATAGACTGTACCATCATCCTGATCGCTGCGGTCCTGTGTAAATTCCACAGATTCAGAAAGTGAGACAAGAGATGTCCGGCGTGATGATGCAGTGGAAGTGATGCTGGGCTGCTTGCTGCCTGTGAGGCGATTTACCCAGTGTTCACACAGAGACGAGCTGGTAGAGCCTGAAAAACATTACCACACATCAATAAGGGATTAAAATATAGTTACATATGAGCAAGCATGGGGACATGGTGATGTGGTGGTAATGTAATTCTATGTAGGGATCCAGTAATCTAGACATTCAAGCTAATGGGATTCAAATTCCACGATGGCAGTTCAAATAGTAAAACCTGAAATTGAAAGAGTCTCAGCAATTGTGACCATAAACTATTTAGCAAAAGACTGTTGTAAAATTACTGTTCTTTAGAAAAGAAGCTCTGCTATCCTTTCCACAATAATATAGTTGACACTTAAATGCCCTCTGAAATAGACCAACAAACCAATCACGGGCAGATAACAGGTGCTGATCTTGCAGCGATGCCCACAATCCAAAGAATATATAAAGCAATTATCAAAATCAGACATTCTCAAAAAGAGACAGCCAATTCTCCAGACAGCAGAGTTGCTACAATGTGTACTTCACATGTGTTCATTAGAGAAGAGGCAGTACCCCAAACTACCCCCAAAAAGCAGTAAAGACGCTAATAATTTTATCCTATCTAATATTGATAAAGAGGTGGTTGAAAGCTTAGCAGTCAACTTGAAAAGTAACCATGGGTACGGAAAGACAGATGAAAGGAAGGACATTGAGGATGCTCTGGCTAGATTCCAATCTCCATTGATATGAGAGTGGTGGCAAAGAACTAGGAAGAATGCAAAGTTATACCCTTGCTTTAAAAAAGAAAGAGATAAACCCAGCAAAAATATAGACAGTCCACCTATCAATGATGGGAAACTTTTACAGACCATTATTTGGAGACAAAATTAATTGCCATTTGGAAAATTGTGGACTTGTAGTTGAAGGTCAACATGGATGTGTTAATGATAAATCCTGTTGCACTAATCTGAGGCAACTCAACAAAGCTCCTTCGACACACTTTCCCAACTTATGATCTCTGTTAGCTAGAAAGCCAAGGAAGCAGATGTATAAACAGTACCAGTGCCCACAAGTTCTCCTCCAAGTCACACCATTCTGACTGAGAATTATAATCGCTGTTCCTTCATTGTTGCTGGGTCAAAATTCTAGAACTCCCTAACAGCACCGTGGTTGTACTTACGCCCAAGTGACTGCAGCACTTCACTGTAGTTGAAAGTCAACATGGATGTGTTAATGATAAACCCTGTTACACTAATTTTGAGTTCTTCAATGAAGTAACATAGAAGTGAAGATAATGGTGTGATTAATGGACGTGTAAACATACTTTGAAAAGGTATTTGACTATGTCCCACCAACAGCCAAATCAAAGTTTGACATCAGACACCAGCAGCATGAATGCAAAATTGATTAAAGACCAGGAATCAGGCAATAGCAAACAGTTGCTTTTCAGACCACAAGGAGATCCACATGGAATTGCCGCATGCTGGAAGTAGAACCTCTATTCTTTTTGATATATATGAATGACCAAGGATCGGATACACAGGATGTAATTTCAAAATTTGCAGGTGAAACAAAACAAAAAATATACTGAACAATGAAGAAGTTGCATCTGCTAACACCCTGGAGCATGAACAGGAGCAGCAAGATCTCAGAATTAAATTTAATTAGAGTATGTTAAAAACCTAATAAACACAAAAGATGTAAAAATAAATAGTGATAATGAATAGAATGAATTAATTCTATTGGTGAATAGAAAAAACTTTTAAACAAAGTAGATTTTTATTTAATTTTTAAAAATCGGCTTTATGTTGCATGTGCGAAAGTGCATGTGCAGTTTGGCAAAAATGGAGATGAGCACATGCACTTGGAATTTTTCACTGTACAGTAAGTCTCAGCAGACATGTCAGAGGGCTTAACTGGTGAAACAGAAAAATCAAAATTAAGAGAGAAGTATGAAGAATATACTTTGATAGGATGAACACGTGGTAGTTAAGAATAACCTAATTGATACAATTTTAATGAGGGTTCAGAAACAGAGAACTCAGGATGACATTCACAGGAACAGCAGGTTGCCATTCAGCCCTTCAAGCCTGGTCCACCATTCAATGAGATCATCGCTGATGTTTGGCCTAACCCAATATAGCTGCCTTTGGCACCTATTCCTTAATACCTTTGCTTAAACATGTATCTAACTCAGATTTAAAATTAACTGATCCTGCATCCATTGCTGCTTGTGGAAGGAAGTTCCAAACATTTACCACTCTGTGTATAGAAGTGCTTCCTAACATCTCTCCTGAACAGTTCGGCACTAATATTTAGACTACACCCCCTAGTTCTATAATCCCCAATCAGTGGGGATAGTTTACCTTTATCTCCCTGTATTTTCGTACCAATATCTTGAAGACGTCCATCAGATCACCCTGAACCTTCTAAATTTGAGAGAAATGGGCCTAACTTGTATAATTTCTCCTTGGAACCCAACCCCTGAAGTCCAGGTATCATCCCTCTATTTCCTGCGGTAGAGACTTCCAAAACCGGTCTGCATGGACCTTCAGAGTGCTTAGAGGGAACATTGCCACAGGGTATGTTTTCATAAATCTTTGAAGGAAGCAGGACATGTTCAGAAGGCTGTTAAAAGGGTTTTTTTTTAAAATAGAGGAACCAATTATGGTTATTATGTCTCAATAAAACATTGGCTAGATCTTAGCTGAAGTGTGATTTAGAAACATTAAAAAAAAGGAACAAAAATTAGGCCATTCAGTCCTTCAAGACTGGTCTGCCAGTTAATATGATCATGGCTGATCATCTAACTCAGTACCATATTCCAAATTCGCTCCATACCCTTTGATCCCTTTAGTTCTAAATACTCTTAACTCCTCTTGAAAACAATCAATGTTTTGGCCTCAACGGCTTTCTGTGCAAAATAATTATACAAGCTCACTACTCTCTGGATGAAGAAATTTCTCCTCATTTCAGTCCCAAAGGGCCTACTCAGTATCCTTAGACTACGACCTCTGGTTCTGGACTCCCTGGTCTTGGGGAACATCCTTTCTGCATTTACCCTGTCTAGTACTATTAGAATTTTATAGGTGTCTACAAGATCCTCCATCCCCCTCCTAATTCTTCTAAACTACAGTGAATATAGTTATAACTAATCCAGTCTCTCTTCATACATCAATCCTATCATCTGATGAATCAGTTCCTGCATTGCAATGCCTCCATGGCCAGTCTCCGATAAGAAGTCCAAAACTGCGCATTATACTCCAGGTTTGGTCTCATCAAGCCCTACACAATTGCAGCTTGGCATCCCTGCTCCTGTACATAAATCCTCTCACTATGAGGGGCAACATACCATTTGCCTTGTTCAATGCCTGCTGCACCTACATGCTTACTTTCAGCTCTGAAGAAGAGTATTCTATCTAGACTCGAAATATTAGCTTGCTTTCTCTCCATCGATGCTGCCTGACCCACTGCAATATTCAACATTTTTTGTTTCAGTGCTTTCTTTCAGTGTCTGGTATAAAGGATACCTACTGAATTAAGGTGATGAACCAGAGGCAATAAGGATTTCTTAAAAATGCAATACATAGTTGCGACCTGGAAGACACTGAAAGAGTAGTGGAAACAATTTCAATGGCAACTTTGAAAAGGGAACTCGAGAAATACTTGAAGTGGGGAACAAAATCCAGGGCTACAAGGGAAAAACTAATTTATACCTCCATCAAATAGCTAAAACAAGCATGGCTGGCTGAATAGCCTCCTTGGATGCTGTTATCATTGTACAATTTCCAGTACATGTACTACAAGTTACATTGCACAAGATTCCTTTCTCCCATCAGACTCATTAGAATGCTGTCTTGGATCAGCATAAACTGTGAATAAAGACTCAAAGGTTTGAATTCTTTTAAATATGACAACAACGGGAGTTAAATGATCATTTTAAATACTTCTGTCACGTGAATCTACGAAACAATGACAAAAGCAACCTATTTCCAGTAACTGACTAGTCTACAATAAAGGACCATTGATACTCCACTTGCCAGTAATTTGGAACAAAGAGCAGGAGAAATCACTTCTCGCAGAGTTGAAAGACTTTGGAATTCACTTCCAAGATTAGTTGTCAGTAAGAAACTGCTAAGATTCCAGTTTATAGTGGCTAGGTGGATGTGAAGCGCAAAAAAAAAAGGACATTAGGAAAAGGGTGAATAAATGCAATTAGAATCCTTTTCTCATGTGGAAGATAAACACCAATACACACTGATCGGGTCTACATATTAACTTGCATGTTTGTGGAGCTGGAGGAATACAGCAGGTAAGGCAACATCTGAGGGGCAGGAAAGTTGACGTTTCAGATTGGGATCCTTCTTCAGACATTTCCGAAACATCAACTGTCCTGCTCCACTGATGCTGCCTGGCCTGCTGTGTTCCTCCAGCTCCACACTGTATCATCTCTGACTCCAGCATCTTGCTGTCTCTCTTGCATGTTTGTTTGGGTTAGTCACTAGCAATTTCATAAACCACCTGCAGATGGCTCTGTCCACTCAGTTCCTGAACTGGAGAGGTAAAATCAAATATTACAATGAATCAACTAGATAGTTTCTAAGGTTTTGGAGTAGATCTGTAGCTCGGGTTGTGGGTGTTGGTTGGCTCGCCGAGCCGGTTTGTTGTTTTGCAGACTTTTTGTTACCGTGCTGAGTAACGTCCTCAACGGACCCCAGACTTTAAAAACCAGGCGGGAAAACACACCGACGCTTCATCAGAGGCTGCACTGAGGATGTTACCAAGCACGGTAACGAAACGTCTGCAGAACACCAAACCAGCTCAGCGATCCAACCAACCTCAACAACTAGATAGTTTACTGGCAGTAATCTGTACAGTGAAGGCACTAATCCCTCATCACTCTGCGACGGCTCTCAGGCAACAGGTCAGAGTTAAATGAATTTTTGCTGTCAGGGATGATGAAAACCTTCATTTCCCTGTGACTAACTGGTGGCAACACCAAGTATTTGAGTGGCATTTGGGGATGATTACTGAAACTATCTTGTGAAGTAAAAAATTGGAAAACGTTTTGGACAACATTGTTTTATAGAAGCTCAAGAAATTGGATCACTGCTGGAAGATCAAATTTCAGCTCTGAACTTCTTTTTACCAATCATTTCATTTCAACTTGTTTGTCCATCTGGTTGTTATTCATCAAGTTTCCTGCAAGACATTCTGAAAGGAAGCCTCCATAAGCATAAAGGCTGTTTCAAATAAATCCTTACACACTTATTCCCACCATACTGAACTTTTTATACAAAATCATACATTTACAGGATGCAGGTCTCATTGCTTTGGCTGATAATTTTATGCCTATCCATAAACTCCCAGAGGGCAATTAAGAGTCAATCACATGGCTGTGGGTCTGAAGTCACACATTAACCAGACCAGGCAAGGACAGCAGTTTCCTTCCCTTAAAGACATTAGTGAACCAGACGGGTTTTACAACAATCAATAGTGGTTACAAAGTCACCATTAGACTAGCTTTTTATTCCAGATAGGCAACGAACCTCAGACCACTGCATTCAGGCTCAAACTGGAATTTACTGTAGAAAACTTACTTTTACACAAGATTCCAAGACTAAATTTTCACCCCAAAACTAGGTTGTCAACTTTCACGGCTAACAAGTTGAGGACTTGAAATCCAATCTCTCTTATCACCTCATTATCAGAGCTATAGGTTGGAGGCCGTTCCCACCAACCCTGTTTCCCAATAAGACTTGACACACACAGACATGAGTGCCAGAACAACAATGTGCTATTCTATAATTCTAACAATGATTAGGTTTGTATGAGGTCAATGAGTGGATGTTAATGAAAGTGTTTAGATTTCTTCAGCCAAAAGTTGGTGATCGACTTTTACACAAGATCTACCATCACTCAAGAATATATGGTGTTTACAAGTGTAATGCACAGAAGCAGAGATACCAACAAAGGTACAAAATCCTCAATATTTCAGTAGTCTCATAAAAATGTGTAATCTTTATTTTGCAACTGCAAACACTTGTACAAATTATGAATAAGCCATTTGGAAACTTGAACCAATTCTGCCATTTGATAACATTACAACTCATTGGACTCTGGCTTGATACAGTCATAGAGTCATACGGCATGGAAATAGACCGTTCAGTCAAACTTGTCTGCACCAACTAGGTATCCCAAACTGAACTAGTCACATTTGCCTGTGTTTGGCAAATATCCCTTGAAAACTTTCCTATTCAGGTACCTGTGCACATGTCTTTTAAATGTTGTAATTGTACCCGCCTCTACCAATTCCTCTGGCAACTCATTCCATCCGTGCAACACCCTCTGTGTGAAAAAGTTGCCCCTCGGGTCCCTTTTAAATCTTTTCCCTCACCCCATAAACCTATGCCCACTATGTGGAGGTGCTGGTGCTGGACTGGGGTAGACAAAGTCAGAAGTCACATGACACCAGGTTAGAGTCCAACAGGTTTATTTGAAATCACAAAACTTTCGGAACGCAACTCCTTTCTCAGGTGAAGTCCTGACAATTCAGACTTCACCTGACAAAGGAGTAGCGCTCCGAAAGCTTGTGATTTCAAATAAATCTGTTGGATCATAACCTGGTGTTGTGTGGCTTCTGACTATATCCTCAAGTTTTGGACTCCCCTACCCTGAGAAAAGACTTTGGCTATTCACCTTACCTATGGCCCTCATGATTTTATAAACCTCTCTAAGGCCACTCTTCAGCCTCTATGTGTCAGTGAAGAAAGTCCCAGTCTATCCAGCTTCTGCTTATAACTCAAACCCTCCAGACTTTTTTTCTGTATCTTTCTAATTTAACAACATTGTCCTATATCAGGATGACCAAAATTGTACACAGTCTTCTGAAAGTGGCCTCACCAGTGTCTTGTAAAGCCGCAACATGACATTCCAACTCCTATGCTCAATGCGCTGACCAATGAGGGTAAACACCTTCTTCACCACCCTGTCTACCTGCAACGCCACTCTGAAAGAACGATGAACCTGCACACTTAGATCCCTCTGTTCAACACCACACCCCAGGATCTTACCATTAACTGTGCAAGTCTACCCTGATTTACTTTACCAAAATATAGCACCTTGCATTTATCTAAATTAAACTCCAGCTGCCACTTCTCAGCCTATTGGCCCATCTGGTCAAGATATGTTGTACTCTTAGATAACCTTCTTCACAGTCTACTATACCACCAATTTTAGTGTCATCTGCAAAATTACTAATTATACCTCCTACATGCTCATTCAAATCGTTGATATCAACGAACAACAGTGGACCCAGAACTGATCCTTCAGCTCACCGCTCGTCACAGGCCTCCAGTCTGAATAACAACCCTCTACCACCACCATCTGTTTTATTTTAACAAGACCTCCTTCCATTTCTCTAAATTCAAAAGGATACGGACCCAACCAGTCCAAGCATTCGTCTCAAGTTAACACCCTCATCTCAAGGATCAGTCAAATGATATATTTCTGAATTGCTTCTGATGTAATTACACCCTTCCTTAAATAAGGAAACCAAAATTATACACAGTAATTCGTAAGTGGTCTGACTAATGTCCTGTACAACTGCAAAAAAAAAACACTGACGTTAATACTCTGTTAACCTTGCCATAAACAACTTTATTCAATTTGCATTCTTTATCACTTGTTGCAGCACCATACTAGCTTTCTGTAATTCGTATACCAGGAGACCAAGATCCCTCTGTTTTTCAGTTCTGGAATCTCATGTCAAGTCAAAAGGAATCAAGATAAAGACCATTCATAAACTTTTACAATGCCATGTTACACAAAGATGTCACAAATGCAGTTTCTTCAATGCCATGATTCATTACCATGGGAAACCTCCACATCATGGCTTGTTCTACAAAAGTGCAGAAATCCAAACTGACAAGAAGACACATTTCACCTTCCTCACAAACCGTCTCCCTTAAACATTCAAAAGATTAAACTGGTCTTTTCCTATAGTCAACTGAACTCTATACAGCAAACATTTTATTAACCGGCACCTATGGGATCAGGAACATGCCGGTTGATCAAGAGATCCACATAATCAATGTAAAAACACACACTAAGTAATAGAAACATATGCAGGGGATATACACATCACTGCTATACTTTATTTACAGTGTAATTCACTGAAATAAGAATGGAACTTTGCGTTAAATAAGTCTTACCAGCAGAGAGTCTCCTCTCTCGCACCCTCAAATGACTACTCGGATATCGCAGAGTTCACAATAATACAGTAAACTTCTGGTATTTCAGGTATATTATTTTTGCCAGTTTATTGAGTGTGCCAGTTCAAACAGTGCTGGTTAAAACAAAGTCTGTTGTATATAAACATTGAAGCAGACTGCTCTAGCAACCTTTGACTAGCTGAGCTCATTCACATCAACAAATAAAATCCACTTCAGGTAAAAGGCTTTCAATTAAACATGCTGGAAGAGGTGGTCTGGTCATTTCCGGGCATTTCTCACTGCCTGTAAAAGCATTTTCTTTACAACAACCAATATTAAATCACGTTCACTCTATTTCAAGTTAAGAAATGTAACAAAAGTCAACTGGTCTTTCAAAAAAATCCTTAAATCAGGGTTAGATGATGCTGTCTCATTCATCAATGATTCTGTATCACTATAGGAAAAGTAGTATGACCAGAGTTTTGGTGGCTGTAGGGTAAGCTGTCAAATTATGCAAAATAAAGGCAGACTTATCTTGTGACTGAATGTTCCCAGTGGTAAGTCTCGTTGTGTAGAGTTGGAAGAAGGCCAGCTATTCTGTTAAAAATCACCTATCAATATGCCATTTCACTATAGAATGCATCACAGCTAAGTCCAATCCTACATTCACTTCTCCACATTCTAGCAGTCACTAGCGAGCAATCAGAACCTGGAAACTTAGCTGATTCTGGTTTTCTGTCTTCCCAATCATGCCCAGGGTGCTGAGGTCAATTCCAGAGACAGCCAAAACATTACCTGCTAGAGAGCTATTTGCTGACCAAGAGGGAATTGCACTTCGCCGCTGGTAGAACAGGATATATGCAGTCTGCTTACAGACATCATCTTCCAAAAGCTGCTGAACGTCACTGTCATCAAAACAGTACCAGAGGCCATCAACAGAGTTCTTGCAGTAAGCTATGTAATAAGATGGGAGAGATGCTGGTAAGTCAAAATCACCAACTGTGTATAGTGAAAATACAATTTTAATAAACTTGCAAGTCAGGAAATTAGAACAGTGAAGGCAGATTGTTCCTCTCAGTTATAGAGCAAGAGCTGGATTCATGAACTCTCTACAAAAGGAAGGTAGCAAATAAAGTCAATGGATTGGGTTAGTCCCAGTCTACATACATCCTTTCAAAAAAACTTGGGGAACTCTTGGATCTTAGAAGTATTCTTTTCCCCAGGAAACCAATGACACCTGCACAGCTTTTAACAAATACACCCACTTGAATAAGAGACAGGTTAGGATGGTGGCAGGACAAAAGTAGAGCAACATGGGGCTAGGTGTACCACTGCCCTACAGCGGGGCCCCTACCTGTGTAATGCCCTCCTTGCATGGTACCATGATGATTGCACACCGCATACAGATCATAGAGGTAGTCTTCAGGATCCCTACCAAGCCCGTAGGGCCGTCTCCATGGCGACCAATGAGAAGGAAGACTCCAGCTGCTCTGGCTACGTTTTACCACATGAGGAGTCATGTCCAGGCCTGTGAGGGGGAATTTCACCAGGTTCTGTAGCTTGGTCCTTTTATCCCCTTCCTGATGGGAGGGAAGGCAGAGAAAATGTTTGTTTTAAACAAAAGATATGCATTTCCACAGTGAGTGCCAGATCAATACAATGCAGTGAACCATTGAGGGCTCCTTTTTCAGATTTTCTTGAGGATTCCTTTCTGACTTTAGAGCAGAAATTTCATTCTCACCAACTCTTATTAGATAGTGCAGACATGTCATAACATAGACAGAAGGTAATACTGAATCATTTGAGCTTTCTTTTGATAAGATAGCACAATTGCCAAAGATTGCATACATTAAGACACAAATAAAGACAGCACTAATCGTGTCCATCCTGAGTAGGTGCCTACTATTTCTACCCTATCTCTTGCCACAGCAAATTTCCTCACGTGGTCAATAATCTGCCTCCAAACTCTACGATCTTCAACTTTAGCGAGCAGTCTCTCAAAAGGCACTTCATTAGATGCCTTCTGGAAGTCCACATAAATATGATACATAGACATTCCCTGGCTCTTACTTTAGACATTCCTTCAAACAGTTCATTGAGGTTTGTCAGGCAAGATCCAATCTTTGCAAATCATCTCGGATCAGCTGAAACATTTCAGGATGTTCAGTCACTCTATCCTCAATTACAGACCTTGGCTATTTTCTCCATTAAAATGTAAAGAACACTATGTTGACTGGGATTTCAGCTGTTTAGAATTTAACTATTTGTTTACCGCCCAATATTTTGATGATGAAAGATACCTGATACAGGCTTTCAAGTTCCCAAATAGACATTAATCTCCATTGCAGTTTTTAAATTACTTGTCCAATTTATTAACACTATATTTTCATTTTGCCAGATTAATTTGTCAGAAAATAATTTGTCCCAAAAGTAAAATCTCGAAAGCACCAGCATCATTGGTAGGGATTAAATACATATCTGGCAAATGGCTGATCTTTGCAACACCTTTCTTTACCATTGGGGTCTGTACAAAACTTCTCCAAAACCACGTCAGCCTCCACTGTGCCACTGCATTCCAGCTCCACCATGGACATAAAGTGCTGCTCCTATGACATCGCAGCTTCAGGCCAGTGTGGCTGTTATTGCGTTTTGGGGAGGGGAGGGGGGAACGATGGTTACTAGGCTCGTTGGCTCCCAGCCCTGGCCCTCAGCCACACGTACAAGGAATTGGAGAACATCCCAAATTCTTTCGCCACTTTGGTAAGACAAGTAAACTAGCCAATATAGAGGTAACTGGAGCTGGGTCAGGATGGGCAAGTTTCTCTCCACCCTGTACTGTGCCTCCCCCACCAGTAAGATGGCCCTACTTGCCAGACTTTGGCTTTGGCACCCAACCTCTTGACTGAAGTTCAGGTCCAGTCCCAATGGGCACTCACCTCTCCCCAGCACCCGAGTGATGGCTCCCTGGGGACAACACTGTTAGCTTTCCTACATACTACAAGATTGGTCAAAATAGCTCCCCCAGTCACAGGTTCTACATTTTTCCCCATTGGTCACTCTCAAATATTCTGGGCAATATCCTAGCGCTCCAGGTATTTTGAGTGCAGATGTGAAACATTGGATGCTGTGTACATCAAATGGTAAGTTCTGTATAAAATACACATGGATACAAAAAGTAGCAGACTTACTCTGATTCACGGTATGCTATACAGGTCACCCATCCTGACCAAATTATCACTTAAAGAACATCAACCACATAAGAGGAGTCACCTGATATCCATTTCCCCTTGGTCAGCTTGAATGGAATCAAAAGAATGGACTGTGCTTTCACTTCCTCCATTCTTCTTTAAAGCACTCACCTGCTTAAAGCGTTTCAAGTGGATAATAAGAACATCAGGAAGTGTCCACAAGCTCAGCTTGATGCTGCCCTGCTGAAGCTGCTTACAATGTGGGCAGCGCCAGGCATCATCTGGTGCCAGCTGTCAACCAACAAAACACACAATCAGAAAAGGCACTGCATATTCAGAACCTAAAAACAAAATAAGGGCATAGGAACAGTAGCAGGTCATTCAGCCAAACCAACCTTGTACGTTCAATCTTAAACATGAAATCAGCACCTACACTAGTTATAAAACCTGGAATGCTGCAATGTGTTTTTAGCCACAGGACTAGAAGGTTGCTTTTATGGAAGGAGGTTCTTTAGCTGCCTCAAAGTAACAGACTGAACCATGTGACACTTGCAACACAGACAACCCACAGTAGTTTTACAAGTATTTACTACAGCTTTCCTGAAATTTCAAACACTGTTGTTTCTCACACAGACACACTATCACAGCTGGTGCTTTTGCTGCACTTACCTGTTCTTCTTTGGTGTAGAGATGAAAGCACTGGGATAAAGTGTAGGTCTGAGGCTGGTGATGAAGTTGCTGCTGCTGGCGAACACTTTCCGAGTCTGGCACATACTCATCCTCAGCACTACCAAACAAACTGTAAGCCAAACCAGGAACGTTAAAATTGGACACCAGATCTGTCAGAAAATGCAAAAGCATTTTATTTCTTATTCATTCATGGGGTGTAGATGTCGGGAGCTAAAATGTACCTCATTCGGAATCCTTTGGACAGCTCCCTTTTCTCCTCACCAGCACACACCATTTACCCTTGGAACTTAGTCCCACCTCCTGACCGAGAATGTAACAGGAAAATGTGCAGGTAACCGTCACTAGGACGTACCATCAAATCAAGTATACAGGTCTTTCCTGCAGTTACCCGGCAGTCACTGCTTCTTGACCAACCTGAGAGTAGGACACCAAGTATTAGGAATGGTCTTCTTCTGCCCATTCCCACATATAAACACCCAATGAAATGAAAAAAAAATCACGAAGGATCCTGCTCAAGATGCAAATTTTGACTGGATCAGATTGCTAATCTGTCTTAATACAAAGGAAGCTATGGAGACTGGTCAAAATAAAAGTAAAACAGCTTAGAATACAAGAACATTGCTTACTATTCTTTTGTGTCTCTGTCCCATTCCACAATTATCTTAACATGCTGGGGTCCACCAGGTCTGCAGGATTTCCATGCTCTGAAAAGACACATCCGGTTTAAGTCACATCAAATACACATGCAAATATTTTGGCACAAATTCTTCCTTAAATAGTTTAGAGCTGAGGCCCAAGCTTCATATGGTGACAGAAAATTTAAAAGCTCAGTTAGATTTAGCATTGGGGTGTTATCTCAATGCAAGTACAGCCCTGGCGCTATTCCAATGTAGCATTGGAGTAAACTCTAGATAGCAATTCCCGTTGTGCAATCTCTAGAATAATTGGCATTACAGGGAAAATCACCAGCGGAATCTCAATAGCAGTTTGCATTAAACAGTGTCTTTAAGGTAGTTAAACCATTATAAAATTTACAGCTGACATCACCCAGCAATTAATAGGTTTATTTAGGTAAAACCAGTAGCACAGATCTGATATCTGAAATCCACACCTTCATGATCAAGACTACGTCAATTTCAGACTTTTCCATATTTTGAATTACCTGTCAGTTGAACAGGCACCTTGTGTGTATGATGGATTCCACTCTCCCAGCTCATAATGGTGTTGTTTACACAACTGCATCCAAAAGCAACACACTGTGAGATGTGCAGATTTAAACACACCAGGAATTGAACCCAAGTTTAGTTAATGACTGCCTTTACGAACTGAAGCAATAGTGCACACCTCTTACAAATTCTATCATTTAGGATCAGCCAGAGGGTGCTCCCTTCATTCCCACATTTACTATGTTCCAGGAGAGGTGCCGAGATCTCTCGAGAAAAACATCAAGTTTTCAGACAGATTGTGGATAATACACCTGTAGTGACATTAAAATCAGCATTGGCTAGACACACACTGACCCCAAGTTGTACTAGAGCTGAAGGTAATAATTTAATGCTGTAGTCACTGGACGAGGAATCCAAAGCGCTGGGAACACAGGTTCAAGTCCAACCACAGAGTATGGTGAAATTTGAATTCAATAAAAATATGAAATTAAAGCAATGGTGTTAAAAAAATCACCATGTAGACGCTGGTGATGGTCATAAAACCCATCTGACTCACTAATATCCTTTAGGGAGAGAAATCTGTCATCCTGATCTGGTCTGGCCTACATGTGGCTCCAGGCCAACAGCAACGTGGCCAACTCTTAACTATCTCTGAAGTAGCCAAGCAAATCACTACAAAACCTCAGTTAACAAATGAATTAGGTGGGTCACTCAGCATCGGCAAACACACTGGAAATGACAAATGCAAAAGCAGACATAGCCCTGTCAACCTTACAAAATAATTATCTGGGGTCTCGTGGCAAAATTGGGAGATGCCCCACAGGCTAATCGAAGTATTCATAGAATATAGCAATATCCTGGACATCACAATCCCTGGGCAAGCAGCCGTAGCAATCCAGTGGTAAGCAGTCATGGGGGAGTTACACTGAGAGCCTTCAACATGACTACAGACCCCATGAAGTCTCATGGCATCGGGTCAAAAATGGAGAAGGAACCCTCCTATGATTACTAACTACTTCCCAACTACTGTCTAATGAATCAGTACTCCCCTATTGAACACCACTTGGTAGAAGTATTGAAGGTGGCAAGGTTGAAGAATGTACTCTGGGTTGGGGACTTCAAATCCCCATCACCAAGAGTGGCTTGGTAGTACCACTATTTCGCCAAGATGGTGGCAGGGTAAGTCACTCCAATCAGAACTTCACTTTGCTTGCCAGTTCCCTTTCCTTTTCCTTTCAATTCCTCTTCTTCTCTCTCCTCTCTATCACCCCTACCTCCTGCACTTTTAACTATCTACCTAAGGAGTTGGGAAGGAGTCAGGTCGCAACTGGAAACCATTACTTCACCATTACCTCCATCATAAGGTCAGAAATGGGGATGTTCACTGATTATTGTATGATGCTCAGCACCATTTGCGACCCATGTACTGAAGAAGTCCACGTCCACATGCCGCGAGACCCGGACAACATCCAGGCTTGGGCTTTTCCTGCTCCTATGATGCTGCTTGACCTGCTGTGTTCATCCAGCCCCATGCTTGTTATCTTGGGCTAATAGCTGGCAAGCAACATTCACATCACACAAGAGATAGAATAACCATCTCACCTTGGGATTCAATGGCATTATCATTGCTGAATCTCCCACCATCAATATTCTAGGGGATACCATTCACCAGGAACTGAACTGGACCAGCCACACAAATACTGCAACTACAAGAACAGATCAGAGGCTGGGAATTCTACAGTAGATAACTCCTGACTCCCAATGCCTGATCACCATCTATGAAGCACAAATCAGGTGGTGGCATACTCTCCGCTTGCCTGGATGAGCATAGATCCAATCACATAACAGGTTTAACACCATCCAGTCTGCTTGATTGGCAACACAACCACCTTCCACATTTACCACCTATACCACCAATGCAGAGTGGCAGCAGTGTGGACCATCTAGAAAAGATGCACTGTAATAACTGACAGCACCTTTGAAACCACGACTTCTACTACATGAAAGGGCACGTCACATGCATGGGAATACCACCATCTGTAAGTTCCTCTCCAAGCCACACACCATCCTGTCTTGGTACTGTATCGCCATTCCTTCAGTATCACTGGCTCAATATCCTGGAATTTCCTCCCTAATAGCACAGTGGGTGCCCCTACGCCACTGAACTGTTGTGCTTCAAAAAGCCAATCCATTAACACCTTCAAGGGCAATTAGGGAAGGACAATAAATATTCACCTTGCCAGTGATGCCTACCTTCTACCTAATTAAATAATATGGGGTGCACTTATGAGGATGAAGTGATTTTTAAAAAAAAAGTCTGCTACGCAACTTCAAGATATATGTAAGTATAGCTTAAATCTTAAAAAAAAAACTTTTGCTGATGGTACTGTAAGGAGTAAACTCAGTCTCACTTAGGTATGAATTTTTAACTAATTTGGTGAATGTAATTATACTCAAATTCCCTGTCATTATTCGTAAAGCTTGCACCAAATCCCATTTCAAGGTTCAGCTCACTATGTCCCTTGTCCCATATACCGATGATGGATCCAGTTAACGCAAATGGAAGGAAACAGTGAGGAATTACCTTTCTGCTGCCAATTGGCACAAGGGATACTCTTCCTGAGGAGAAAGGTAAGATTTCCCCATGCCACCTCCAAGGACTCGCAAACTAAAGGGACCAACCTAGAGAAAGAGCAAAGAGAATTTAAAAAGCATGAGCACTCCAGCCACTTTTTGGCTTTCAGCACAGGACTGCAGGGAATCAGTAAAATCTCATCTTCTTCAGCATCAGTTTAAAAAGATTCTGCTCCAAACAATACCATATTTATTTTTGTCATGTTCTTTGACCTTGTGTTTTACAACCCCTCAGTTTCAGGTTTCTGTTATTCACAATCTTTATTCAATCTGAATCTTAATACAGTTCATTTAGCTTACCCTTTTAGAAACGATCTACCAATCCAGCCCCATCACAATACTGTTCAAGAATGCCAAGTACATCTCCATCCACTGAAGAATTTCCTGACATCAGACTTAATTTAGATTTAATGACTGAGTCTGCACATATTGTTCGAAAGCTACAGTTCATTTTACATTTTCTGTTCTGTTTGCACTGTATACATTCTAGGATGCGTTCTCAGACACCATCTTCCAAGGTAAAATTACCTGAACCTTTTCATTCACGGTTGTTTTTGTTTATATTAATTGGCCTCATAAATCTCCACAGTAAGAAAACTACTTGTGATAAAGGGGATCAACTGACAAGGGGGTATGTAATGCAATTTAAAAGGAATGTAGATTCAGATCTAACAGCAGCAAAAGATGTTTCCATTTGAAACAGGTTAACTTATTCCCTCCAATGATCCTCAGTAAACACAATTAAAGTCTGTCATACAGCTTGGAAACAGACTCTTCAACCCAACTCGTCCATGCTGACCAGGGTTCCTAAACTGAACTAATTCCATTTACCTTTGTTTGGCCCATATCCCTCCATACCTTGCCTATCCATGCACCTGTCCAAGTGTCTTTTAAATGCTGTAATTGTACTCGCCTCTGCTACTTACTCTGGTAGTTCGTTCTATATACATATCACCCTCTGAAAAGTTTGCCCCTCTAGTCCCTTTTAAATCTTTCCCCTCTCACCTTAAACTTATGCCGTCTAGTTTTGGACTCGCCTACCGTGGGGAAAAGACATTGGCTATTCACCTTATCTATGCCCTTCATCATTCTTTAAACTTTTATAGGTCACCCTTCAGCCTTCTACACTCCAGGGGATGAAACAAAAGCCCCAATCTAACCAGCCTCTCCTTATAATTCAAACCGTCCAGTCTTAGTCCAGTCCAGTCCAGTCCATCCTTATAAATCTTTTTTGAACCCTTTCCAATTTAATAACATTCTTCCTATTGCAGGGCAACCACAATTACACACAGTACTCCAAAAGTAACCTTACCAATGTCTTGTACAGTTGTAACGTGATATCCCAACTCCGGCACTCAATGATTTGACCAATGAAGGCAAGCAAGCTAGCCACTTTCAAAGAACTATGTACCTGCACCCCTAGTCTCTTTATTTGACACCACTCCCTGAGGGCTTAACTGTGTAAGTCCTTTCCTGGTTACCAATACGCAACACCTTGCACTTATCTAAATTAAACGTCATGTGCCAATTCTTGGCCCCCTTGCCCAGTTGATCAAGATCCTGGACAACTCTTAGATAACTTTCTTCACCGTCAACTATACCATTAATTTTGGTGTCATCCACAAACTTACTAACCATGCTTCCTTACTCCTCATTCAAATTGTTTATAGAAGTGAAAAATAACAGTGAACCCAGCATAAATACTTACAGCACACCGCTGGTTACAAGCCTCCAATCTGAACAACAACTTTCTGCCACCAATCTCCATCTCTTACTGCCAAGCCAACTTTTGTATCCTGTTGCCTCTCTCCCTGCATCCCATGTGATCTAACCTTAGTAACTAGTCTACCATGCAGAACCTTGTAGAAGGCCTTGCTAAAGTCCATGGAGGCAACGCCTATCAATCTGTCTTCATCTGTCTTCTTGGTCACCGATTTAAAAAATTAATCAAGCTCATGAGACACAATTTCCCACACACAAAGCTATGCTGACTATCCCTAATCAGTTCTTACCTTTCCAAATGCATACTGTCTCTCAGTACCCCATCCAACAACTTACCCACCACTGACATCAGGCTCACCAGTGTAGATTCCTAACTTTTCATTGCAGCCTTTTTAAAATAATGGCACAACATTAGCCACCCTCTAATTTTCTGGCATCTCACCTGTAGCTGTCAATTATACAAATACCTCTGCTAGGGGCCCTGCAATTTCTTTCCTAGCTTCCCACAATGTCCTGGCATATATGCGATCAGGTCCCGGGGATTTATCTATCTTTACGCATTTTAAGACCTCCAGCACCTCCTCTTGTCTAATGTGGACTATTTTAAAGACATCACTATCTATTTCCCCAAGCTCCTTAAATTCCACATGGTTCTCCTTAGTAAATACTGATGCTAAATATTTGTTTAGGGTCTCCACCATGTCCTGTGGTTCCGCACATAGGCGGCCTCGTTGATCTTTAAAGGGGCCCTATTCTCTCCGTAGTTACTCATATGCCCTTAATATATATGTAGAATCTCTATGGATTCTCCTTAATCTTATCTGCCAAAGCTACCACATGTTCTCTTTTTGCCCCCTTGATTTCTCTCTAAAGTGTACTTCTGTATCCCCTACACTCCTCAAGGGATTCACTTGATCTCAATTGTCTATGACTGATGTAAGCCTCCTCCTTCTTCTTGACCAGAGCCTCAATACCTCAAGTCATCCAGTGTTCTCTATTCCTGCTAGCCTTGCTCTTCGTACTAACAGGAATATGCCATCCCTGAACTCTCATTATCTCACTTTCAAAAGCCTCCCACTTGCCAGATGTCCCTTTACCTGTGAACAGCCTCCCCACAAACAATTTCTGAAAGTTCCTGACTAATACATTAAAATTGGCCTTGCCCCAATTTAGAATTTTAACTCATGGACCAGGCCTATCCTTTTCCATAACTATTTTAAAACTCAAGAGTTATGGTCACTGATCCCAAAGTGTCCCCCCGACTAATACCTCAGTTACTTGTCCTGGCATATTTCTAGAGAGGAGGTTGAGTTTTGCCCCTTCTCTAGTAGTACTGGGGGACCTATAGTACAATTCCATCAAAGTGATCACCTCCTTCTTCTCAGTTCCCTTCATTTGGCTTCACCGGATGACTTCCCAGGAAAAGTGTCTCTGAATACTGCCATTATATTTTCCCTAATCAAAAACGCCATTCCCCCTCCCCTCTTGCCTCCCCTTCTATCCTTCCTATAGCACCTATACCACATTTGAGCTGTCCCTCCCTCAGTTATGATTCTGTAATAGCTATGATATCTCAGTATGATGCTCCCATCCATGCCCCAAGTTCAGCTGCCTTACCTGTCAGGCCTCTTGCAATGAAATAAAGGCAGTTTCAACCATCAGTCTTCCCTCATTCTCTGCCATGCTCTTGTCTGCCCTGCCTATTTAATTAGCTCTGTTTAACTTCTGTACCAGCCTCAAATTCTCTTGTCTCATTATTACTCCCCTGCTAGCCTGGTTTTAACCCTCCTGAGTAGCTCTACCAAATACCCCCACCAGGATAGTGGTCCCCCTCCAGTTCAGATGCAACCTGTCCCTCCTGCACAGATCACTTCTGCCCCAGAAGAAATTCCAATGATCCAAATATCTGAATCCCTGTCCCCTGCATCATCTTCAACTCAACATGAAATATCAAAGGAAAGAAACAGCAAAGGTGCACTTTTTGGGACGATTATAGATAAGTTGAACACAGCAATAGGGTAAAACCATCAAAACAACCTTACTTTGCCAATCAATCTCACTAAGGCTTACACGGCAGAGATATTAATTACTAAAGCAAGCCTTTTTACTTATTCTTTCACAGGACTTGGACATCACTAGCTAGGTCAGCATTTATTGCCCATCATTAATTACCCACAGGGCACTAAGCATCAACCACATTGCAATGGATCTGGAGTCACATGCAGGATAGCAAATTTCATTCTTAAAAAGGACATTAGTGAACCAGAAGGGTTTTCACAAAAATTGACAGTGGTGACATGGTTGATTTTACTGAATTCAAGTTTGGTGAAATTCAAACTCACACTCTGGACTGTTAGCTACTACTATGTCAACACCTCTTTTAAATATTTCAATGCCCCCAGTTACTGGTGCACATCAATTCTTCCAGTTCATCGCATTGTGACAAAATACCTTTCTCCTGGTTAGAGGTCTACAGCACAGGAAAAGGCCCTTCAGCCCACTGAGTCTGTGTCAGTCAAAAGCAACCACCTATTCTAATCCCACTTTCCAGCACTTGGCCTAAAGTCTCGTATACCTCGGCATCGCAAGTGCACGTGTAAATACATAAATCTTACCGAAGTTCCTGCCTCTATCACCTTTACAGGCAGTGAATTCCAGATTTCCACCACCCTAAGTGAAAACATTGTTCCTCACATACCCTCTAAAACTCCTTTCCTTGCCTTACATCTATGCACAGTGGTCACTGATCTCTCCACCAAGGGGAAAAACTCTTTCCTGTCTACCCTAGCTATGCCCTCATATTGTCCCCGCTCAGTCTCCTCTGCTCCAAGGAAAACAATCCAAGTCTATCCAATCTCTCTTCATAATCAAAACTTTCCAGCACAGGCAACGGTCTGATAAATTTTCTCTCTACCTTCCGCAGTGCAATCACATTCCTCCTATAATGTGGATTTAAACTTACTAGACTTGAATTATGTTCTGATTTTTCATACTAGGATTTGTATAGAGTTCCCAAACTCACTGGATTTCTTTCTACCATCTGGCACGCAACCACTCCACAAAACCACATCTGTCCCCGCATTTCTATAAGCTCACTTGCTAGCATGTCATTTCTGTTTGTGTAAAAATAGAAGTATATTTTCTGCGACAGTACCATTTGCTTTCAGGCAATGATTGGAAATTGCTGATATTGCCAAGATATATCATCATGTGATTGAATGCTCTCGTGGGAAAATGTCTTTTACCCATTTTTTCTACTGTTTGTTGTAGTTAAAATATTAAGACTAATCAAAAGGTGCAAAGCAAATCTTGCATCCTTTGATGGTACAATTACTTATTCTGGAGTATTTGTTTAAACAAATCCCCTCAAAGGCAGAAGGACCTAGTAGCCAGCCTTACCTCAGTGAACATCCCTGGCCTAAACAAATGACGCATCTTTTCCAAAATATCTTTCTGCAGTCCTTCCCATGTTATTTTACGATCCAAACAGAGTACAAAGGGATGACCAAACCTAGAAAAACAGATATCAACAAGAACAACAGAAACAGTTGAAAATGAATTCAGGTATTTAATGGCAAAGTTTTATGGTCTCACTGAAAAGTCAGTGATAAATTTAAACTTTGACTTTTATTTCTCTAAGCCATTAACTTCAAGTCGGTCGCTATGCTGCACTTTGTGTTAACCAATTCACTTGATCAGTTAATTAAGTCAGAGAGGTTGATTTCATTAATCATTTTGCCAAGACTACAAAATTAGAATTCTGAATGTAAATTAACAAACTTGTGCGTTTATAGAAAAATACTGCAATGCCTGTATGATATCAACATGCCACAAAAAGTGGGTTTTAGCTTGAGCACTTGCTTCCTCAGCATCCACAATGGGCCAGGACATTTCTGCTTCAGATGGCAATTATAAGAGCTGTCTCTGAGAAAAAATAATAATATTGACACATGGGACTTCTCGATTAAAAAAAACTAACAAATCTAAATGGATTATAGCTATATTAGCTAAATCTAATCTTGTCAGTTAAAAGACCTTTTAACTTTGTTTTATTGATGGCACTGGCCAAAATTAACAGCAGCCAGTGAAGATTAGTTCCAGGCCAGCTGCAGAGTGAAGGAAAGGGCAGTTCACCGTTCCCTCTGGACTGATCCAATGATGTGTTCACTCTCGCATCTCCACCTGGTGCATTTTCATTTCAACTTAGCCATATGTCAACCCAGAACTAAAACTGCCCTACTCTAAAAGATCACCATCTCCATCCATCTAAATTACCCCGGCACATCCATCCATCTGGTCGAACTTACATATGGTAGCAAATGCATCAATAGTCACTGCCATGCAAGTGAAAGGTTTCAGAGCTCAGTCTGGGACTGAGTATCGTCGTCAGATTAAAGGTTGTCACGACGTTATTATATAGGTCTTTTTTGTTTAGTATTCTTATCTATGTTTTAGATGTGCTCTTGAAATGAAACTATCAGGAACACACTTAACATAATGTCATTTGAATTTTGAGGGCCAGAGGACCAACACTATTATAGGTTATTGAACATTACCACACACCATGCAAACCAACTTTACCTATTCTGTTGCATTACATAGTGCCTCATTTATTGAGCAAGAAATCAAAAATATTGCTGAAAAGATAACTGGTAACAATGCTTTTTGTCTTGCACTCATCAGAACACAATAATACAAATTTTCACAAATGACAACAGCAAAGGAGTGCTGATTCGATCTCAAGTCAATTCTTATTGGCAAGAAGTTACATGGAAAAGCTACATGGAACTACAGGCTCTAGATGCTCTAGGTATTCGAGAAAGATGCAAGGATTAAAGATATTCCTTCCAGTTTGCAGAGAATGGGCTCCTGCATATGAATGTATATTGCTTCTAGGAAGCATAACTGAGCCACATTACCAGCACGACTGATTATTTTAAACTGATTGTCGGTACATCTATTAGAAGGCTTAGAATTTTTAGCAAGTGCTGCCCAATTATAGAATCACATCTAACAGCAGATGTCTTGTTAGCATAGCTTAATTCAGTGTTGTCTACTTCAAAATCGAAATATCCTCCTCACAATTCTCACCCCCACCTGGTTGTGTATCATGTGCAAAACTTGGAAATATTACATTTAATTCCCACAACAATATCATTGATATATATTGTGAAAAGCTGGAGCCCAAGCTCTGCGCCTTACAGTATCCCACTAGTCATAGCCTGCTAACTTGAAAATGACCCATTTATTGCTACTTTCCAGATTATAGACATCAGCCAGTTCTCAATTCATGCCAGTGTATCACCCACACATCCCCAGTTTAAGACCACAGTGCTACTTTTCTTCACTACTATTAATAGTAACCTTGCCTTAATAATACTAGTCCCTTGATCCTCCATTATTTCTGGGAAGTTTTTTTAGTATTTTCATCTGAGACAAAGTATATGTTAAATTCCTCTGCCATTTGATTATTGCTCATTATTAATTCTCTTGACTCTGCTACATATAAGTTGATGTATTTTTGCCATCCCTATAGAAGCTTTAACGGTCCATTTTTGTGTTTCTTGCTGATTTACTCACTCTATTTTTCTTTATTTAATCATTTCCTTGGTGTTCTAAAATCCTGCCAATGATCAGGCATGTTTTGGTAGCTCTCTAGGCGTGTTCCTTTTATCTAATACACAGCTTTTTTAGTCACTGTTTAAATATTTTCTTTGCTGGCTTGTTTTGTGTGAAAGAAATGTACTTTTCTCAAGTGTTTTGATTTAGTTCTTTCAATCAGAGTGATTGCCAGTCCACGTCATACTGTTTAATGTAGTTTCCTAATCCACCACAGTAAATCAGGCCCACTTAACTTCATAGTTTCCTTCGCTTAGATTTAAGATTCTAATTTTGGTTAACTTATACAACTTTCAAACTTACATAAAATGCTGTCAAGTTGTGGTCAGTCTTTGCTAAATGCTCCTCCACAACAAGATACTTAATTAATCCTCTACCATCAAGTAATACAAACTCTTTTATCATCATATTAAAACAGACCACTCCCTAGCTGGTTTCCCAAAGTACTGCATTAAAAAAATCTCTCATATGTTCCAAGAGTCTGACTCCACAACATTAGTGCTAATTAGATTTACTCAGTCTATATGTAGATTGATGTATTGAAACCCCCAAGGTTAGTGTAATACCCTCGTTACATGCACTTCTAATTTTCTGACGTATACTGTGATTTGCATTAGTACTGCTGTTTGGTGGCCTAATCACAATTCCGAGCAAAGTTCTCTGCCCCTTACTGCGCTTAGTTCTACCTAAATGATTTCTGCATTTTGAACTTTAGAACAAAGATTTCATTACAGTTCCAATGCCCTTTTCAATTAACAAGATTTATCACACCACCTCTTCCCAAATGCACAACTTCCAGGATGTCTCATATCAAGGTCCCGGCTGGGCTTTGGTTTCCTTGTAGCCACGTCTCTGTGACGACTCTCAGAAAATACATCTGAATTTGTATTTGAGTTGGCAATTCCACATGTTTCATTGTGAATGCCATGGGCATTCTGATGGTAGAGTCGTTAGTTCAGGTTTTTTTGTTTTAATTTTTTATATAAACTCTGGCCTTATCTGATGGCACAGCCTTAAATTTGCAGTCGCCGTTCCATCCTACCATTGCCTGATTATCATGATTTTTATTGCTGCCTTTACCTATGGTCTTGTCACTTTCCTTTAATTTACTCAATTTTCCTCTGCATGATCACTTCCACTTCCATTTAATTTAAAGCCCTCTCCGTTTCCCTAGTTATATAACTGGCTGGAACACCAGCTCCAGCACTGTTCAGATGAAGTCCATCACAATGGTTTAGCCCCTACTTTCCCCAGTACTGGTAGAGTCACACAGATCAGAAGCCACTTCTCCCACACCAGTCCTTGAGCCAAGCATTCAAATCTCTTGTGTTCTTTACCTTATCCAATTTGCATGTTGTTCAGGTATACTACTTTGACATTCTGCTTTTGAATCAGTACCTGGCTCCTCATACTGTTAATTGGATCTTCTTTCCCAGTCTTACCTGTTACTGGTACTACTGGCAATAATAATTGGATCTGCTCTCTCTCACTGTAAATGACTCTCCAGCTCCGACTAGATATCTGAATTCTAGCACAGGACAGAATCCAGAAGGCTGTTGCTTGTCACTTGGTTACACAGTACAGCATCTATGTCCCTGCTCTGTAGTCCTCTAATACCACCACATTCTTTTTAACTGCCCTGCTTGAATGGCTTCCTGTAACACAGTGCAATGGTTATTGGTTCATCTATACTATAGCTCTTATTCATTCAAAAGTGCAAGAAACTTAAACCTGTTGGACAACTACAGGGCTGAGGCTCCTCCATTTACACTTTCTTGATCCCCTGACCTTTCAAATGTGCAGTCACATCCTCCTGAACTTAATCATGAATCAAATCAGACAAGGCCAAGCAAAAAGGTATGACTGCCTTCAGGTACAAAGCTTGCAAGTAACATCCCCCATCCCTGATGCATCACTGCCTGCAGTTCAATCTCCAGGTCAAAGGCAAGATGAAGTTCCTCAAGATGTAAGATCCCACAAATGCAGTTGCTATGGGCCACCCTGACATCCAGGTGCTTGAAAATGCTGCAGCCATGAAGACATGAACCTCTCCAGCTATCTTATTGTGTTAATTTTCTCAATTAATTTGTAGTTCTGTTCAGTCACCCAACTACTGGCTTCTCACTTAATGTAGGCAAGCAGCACTCTGTGCAGGGAAACACAGAAATCCTTATTTTACAAAGAGTATAAATACATCGAATGCTTCTTGTGGTGCAATGGTTTTGTCCCTACTTCTAGCCCAAAAGGCCTAGCTTCAAGTCCCATCTGCTCCAGAGGTACATCATAACATGTCCGAATACATAGATTAAAAATATTCCACTAACGCTATCAGTCAGCTCTATTAAAGCTGAGAAACTTCCTTAAACCAGTTAACTTATTAACTAGTGGCACCTGCTCTGACAGACATTGCAAAACCTGTTTAAGCCTTCTTTTAAACAGCAATTTTTAGTTAGTTGCTGAATATAAAACAAAAATTAGACTTCAGAGAGTGATTAACCATTAAGATCATCTCATTCACCCCAACTCCTGGTTTCACACAAGTTAGGGAGACAAACTCCTCCTCCAGTGGTCACAATAACATTTGAATTTAAAAATGAAGATGAAATTGCCAATTATATACTAAACTTAACTAGACTGCGAGGGGGATGGGATCCTGACAAGGAGAGGGTAGCCGAGCTAGTATAGAATTCCATATAATATAGAACGCAAAGTTAAAACGGGGAGCAAGTCAGCCTGGAAAGCAAAGGGAACATGGACTAGATAAGAGAAAGGTAAGTTTACATTCCTGGTTATAGGGTACTCATATAAATAGAAAGAGGGATAGAAGAGGAGTCACAATACTGATCAAGCAATCAATTACAGCAGTGAGGGGAATGGTATCTTGAAAGGATCATCAAATGAGAACATATGGATAGAAATTTTAAAAAAATAGAAAATGGACGCACACTGTTAGGTATGTACAATAAGTTCCCAAACAAACAAACAAACAGTCAGAGAGAGATAGAAAATAAAATTGTGTAATCACACTTCAGAGAAGTGCAATAACGTAGCAATAGTGGGGAATTTAAACCACCAATACCAACTAGGATAGGTTTAGAATGCAAGGTGGGAGGAGAACAAATTCTTAAGTTGCATCCAAGAAAACTTTTTCAGCCAGTACATCAAAAGCCGCATAAGCGAGGGGAGTAGTTCAAGGCCTAATATTCTAAAACGAGCCCAGAAAGGTAGAAGACTTATCAGTAGGGAAGGATTTAGGAAATATCATGCAATCTCACGTTATAAGAAAATCGTACAATAGCTGCGCCATTTAAACTAATGGGAGCGGAATCGTGTTACAGCCAATACAGTTAAGTAAAGTTCATGTTCTACAAATGGTGGTCTAAATTCTTCAATCATGTTAAAGCCAATTCGCATTGAAGAAACACACGTAATAGCAGCACCATCTATAGTGACCACAGCTTAGTCAGACTTAGGATCATGATGGAAAAGGATAAGTATTGGCCAGAAATAGAAGTTCTGAACTTGGGGAAGACTAATTTTACTCAGGTAAGATCTGATATAGCCCAAATGGACCAGGAGTAGTTACTTGCAGATAAAACAGTGTCGGGGCAGTTGGAAGCATTTAAGGAGGAAAAGGCAAGAGCACAGGGCAAATATGTGGGACTAAGGCCAGAGAACCATGGATGTTAAGTAACATACAAAGTTTAATTTTTTAAAAAAATTTTATGGCCAACATCAAGGGCTCAACCTTGCAGTCCCTAAAGGAGTATAAAAAGTGCAAATAGTAACATAAAACAAAAATTAGGAAAAGAAAGAGTCATTGAGAAATCATTGGCAAATAGCATAAAGAAAAACCCAAAGGGGTTTTCTAAATGTATAAACAGCAAGACGATAATTAGGGAAAAGAGTAGGGCCCAATAGGGACAGGGACAATCTGTGTGTGGACCTAGTAGACAAGCGCATAATCTTCAATGTCGTCATAATGGAAAAGGACAATGCAAGTACAAACATCAGGGTCAAGTACTGTGAAATATTATATGAAATTAAGAGAAAGGGGTGGTACCAGTCGGTTTAGCTGCCAAAGAGGAGATATAAAGAGCTCTGGCAATAATTTTTAAATCCACTCTGGCCACAGGTGAGGTGCCAGAGGACTGCCAACATTGTCCCATTATTAAAAATGGAGGAAGGGGCAGACCAGGAAACTACAGGCCAGCTAGTCTAACCTCAGCGGTGGGGAAGTTATTAAAAAGAATTCTGAGGAACAGAAAATATCCACACAAGGAGAAACACTGACTTAGAAGAGATAGTCAGTGTGCACTGCATTTTAGTAAGACGAACAAGGGCAGGACTTACAGTCAATGGTAAGGCCCTGGGAAGTGTTGTCAAGCAGAGAGACCTAGGGGTTCAGGTACGTTGTTGTATGAAATTGCATCACAGGTAGACAGGGTGGTAAAGGAGGTGTTTGGTACACTTGCCTTCATTGCTCAGGCCTTTGAGTATAGGAGTAGGGACGTCATGTTGCCATTGTACAGGACGTTGGTGAGCCCATTTTTGGAGTACTGCATACAATTCTGGTCGCCCTGCTATAGGGAGGATACTACAAATTGGAGAGGGTACAAAAAACATCTACAAGGGTGTTACCGGGAGATGCTGGATAGGCTGGGACTTGTTTCACTAGAGCATAGAAGGTTGAGGGGTGACCTTACAGAAGTTTATAAAATCATGAAGGCCATTGATTAGGTGACCAGCCAAGGGGATTTCAAAACTAGAGGGCATATCTTCAAGGTGAGAGGAGAAAGATTTTAAAGGGACCTGAGGGGCAATTTTTTTTTAAAATTTACACATTGTATAGCTCAAATGTTGAATGAACTGCCAGTGGTAGAAGCAGGTACAGTTACAACATTTAAAAAATATTTGGACAGGTATATGAATAGGAAAGGTTTAGAGAGGGATATAAAGCAACTGCAGGTAAATGGGACAAGTTTAGTTTGGAAGCTTGGTTGGTATGGTTGAGCTGGACCAAGGGGTCTGTTTCCATGCTGTATGACTATGAATTTGTTAAAGAAAGTTTTGTTTTACAAATTTGATCAGTTTTTTGAGGAAGTAACCAGTAGTATTGAGAGTAATGCACTTGATGTGGATGTTAGCAAGGCTTTTGATAAGGTATCTCATGCCAGACTGATAATGATGGTAACAGCCAATAGGATCCAAGGCAAAGTGGCACTTGGATCCAAAACAGGCTGAAAGTTAGGATGCCGGTATTAGGGATGTTTTTTCCCCCACTGGAATTTTGTTTCCAGAGGGGTTCTACAGGATCAGTGCCAAGATCTTTGCAGTTTGTGGTTTACATCAATGATTTGGACTTAAATGTAAGTAAATTGATTGTAGATCACATGAAAATTGGTGGAGTGTAAATAGTGAAGATAGCTGTAAACTGCAGGAAAGTATCAATAGACTGGTCAGTTGGGCAAAGCAGTGCCAAATGGAATTCAATGCGGACTAGGTGATGCACTTGGGGAGGGCAAACAAGACAAGGGATTACACAATGAATTAGAGGACCCTGGAAAGTACTGATATCAGAAGAACCTTGGTTTGCACATCCAAAGATCTCTGAAGGTGGCACAGCAAATAGATAAGATAGTTAAAACAACATACGGAATATTTGTCTTTATTAGTCTAGGCATAGAATACAAAAGCAACGAGGTTCACTGGAATTGTGTTAAACACTGATTAGGTACAGTTGAATTACTATGTGCAATTCTAGTCACCATATTATAGGAAGGATGAGACTGTACTAGAGAGGATGCAGATGAGATTTACCAGATTGCTGCCTGACGTGGAGGGTCTGAGCTATGAAGGAAGATCAGGTAGGCTGGGGTTCTTTTCCTTGATGCTGCAAATCTTGAATCAGTTTTGGCTGGCTGAATTCTTTTATTGGAGGAAGTGTGTAGATTCAGAGCTTTCCTTTAAGAACCCTCCACTTGTGATAACGAGGTCTTCTTGCGGATTTTCACTCATATACTTAAGAGGGATTTCACAGGAAGAGAGCAGAGGCTGTTGCCCCTTTGGCAAATTCTCAGACTGTATTCAAATCAAACTTATTTTACACTCTCAAATTGGGTCATGTGACACCACTTAAAAGCAATTCAGTCTTGCAGAATTGCAGTCTTGCTCCAGTGAAGCAGCGTGGTGGACAAAACCCATGTTGTGCCTGAAGAAAGAGCTCTTCAGCCACTGGTAGAAGACAGTTGAGGGGAATTCTTGCAATTGCCTTATTTTTAGCCACTCTCTGACTCTCCAATACCCACCCTCAGTGTCAACACTAACTGCTCGTTATTCGGCCAATCACTGGTTCAGAGAAAAACAGCCCATCAGCCACAAGGAAAAAAAGCCAATGATTGGAAGAACAGTTCTTCATCACTTCTATTTCCAGTGACAACCCTCCTTCAATTGGTCAACACGTGATTAAATTTTTTTTGCTTCAGGGATTTACGGAGATCCACCATCTCCATACATTACCTAGTTAGACCACACTTGCAATATTGTGTTCAGTTCTGGTCGCTTCATTATAGGAAGGATGTGGAAGCTTTAGAGAGAGTGCAGAGGGGATTTACCAGGATGCTGCCTGGACTGGAGGGCAGGTCTTATGAGGAAGGTAGGGCGTTCTTCATTGGAGAAAAGAAGGATGAGAGGTGACTTGATAGAGGTGTACAAGATGATGAGAGGCATAGATAGAGTGGATAGCCAAAGACATTTTCCCAGGGTAGAAATGACTATTACAAGGAGGTATAATTTTAAGGTGATTGGAGGAAGGTATAGGAGAGATGTCAGAGGTAGGTTCTTTACACAGAGAGTGGTGGGCATGTGGAATGCGCTGCCGGCAGTGGTAGTGGAGTCAGATACTTCAGAAACTTTTAAGCAACTCTTGGATAGGCACATGGATGATAGTATAATGTAGGGTATGCAGGGTAGTTTGATCTTAGTAGGATAATAGGTCGGCACAACATCGTGGGCCGAAGGGCCTGTACTGTGCTGTGCTGTGCTGTACTGTTCTATGTTCTATATTCTATTACAACAGTGACTACACTTCAAAAGTTCTTCCTTGACTAAAAGTCATGTGGGACACTCTAAAGTTATGAAAGGCACTGCAGAAATACAGTTTATTTTTATTCCATGCTTTGCACTGAGTCAGTCATATATTACACACCTTGCTTCTTCAGCATCTGGTAGGCATTTCTGATTTATATTTTGCTTGGCAGCCACAATGTCCAACTGTACGACATTTACATTATCTTGGCCTTCACTTTTTCAGAGGACCATGTGCCCAAGTACTGCAGTACTGTCCTATGTTCATTTTGAGCATTGGTCGGTACTCTGCCCATTACAAACAGTAACAGGATCATGGTTAAGCACAGGGTGCAAGTAGTTCCCTGTTACTTACTCCATGACAATGTTTCGGACAAACATAGCCACCTTATCAACCAAGCAGCACTCCTTCATCTGGGTAAAAATTGTTGCAACTGTCTGAAACTTGGCATTCTTGCACTTGACCTATCCAGTACAAAATGAAGTTTCACCAACATGTCTCTTTTCAGCAATATTCATTTTTGGTACTAAAAAGCAACCAGACTTAGAGAACACTTGATAGTAAATATGATTCATTCAGCTCGTCAATATTAACCAGCATATCTGGCTACTTAGTGAGGTTCTTCACAGATTCAAGGCACTCCCAAGCACATAGAAATATGAGAAGAACAACTGATACATGTATGCTCACTGGTATCATATCTTGTGCACTTGTTAAAGTACATGATCCTTAAAACTTCTGCACCACAACTTGGTGACGTCATATATTCAAATACCTTTACATATACAATATATTGTTTGCATTCCCAAGACAATTTACCTTTTTGTCTGCTGTGCAGTGCAGCATTGGTTACACACCAGCAGTGTCCATTTCTCATACGCTGAACCCTTGTTGTACACTCTTTCCAACTTTATCTGCTTCACTCCTCCATGGGGGTAAACTGGGGGCCTGAGATCACTGCTGAACGTCAGATTATTTTGATTTATGTTTGTAAGCTTGCCTGAGAAAGAATGCAAAAAGAGCGGTTTAGAAGCACCGCAGACTTGCTCTTGATTATCATATTATAATCAGAGAAACCGAATGATCATAGAACGGAAGCAAGTTGTTTTAGCCAAAGGACTCATTAGTGTGGTTGAACTCTCAAGTAGAAGCATACCTCTTTGACCAATATAGACATCAGGTATCTCAAAAGCATAAATACAGTCATTTTCATGAACAGTGTCCAGGGCGTCAGCATCACTGAAGGTACGATGGAACCCGTCATAATAAATTTCAGTTAGAACAATCTGAAACGAAACAAAACATCACAAGTAATAACGGCACAATATTTGATTCAAGAATTTGAATCATTGAAACTATTGTTGAGTGGCTACAGAACACCGTAGGCTTCAGTTACAAACTTTATAAAAAAACCTTTAGTACAATTGTCCAAGATGCAAAGAGTGGAAAATAGTCAGATCATACAGCCAGTCATCTCTAAAACCTGGATTAGATCAGAGCACAACTTGAAGTCTCGCCCCTTTCAGCCAAGTAAGAATTGCACGCGTAATCAACCTGGTGCATTTGGCAGGGAGCACAGTAGCTCAGTGGCTTGTATCACATGCAGACAGGATGGTTAAGAAGATATTTAGCACTTCTGCCTTCATTGCTCAGACCTTTGAGTATAGGAGTTGGGACATCATGTTGGGGTTTTACAGGACATTGGTGAGGCCTCTTTTGGAGTACTGTGTCCCAGTTCTAGTTGCCCTCTTATAGAAAGGATATTATTAAGCTGGAGAGGGCTCGGAAACGATTTACTAGGATGCTGCTGGGAATGGAGGGTTTGAGATATAAACGAGCGGGTGGATAGGCTGGGACATTCTTTCACTGGAGCCTTGGAGTTTGAGCGGTGGCCTCACAGAGACTTAAGAAATCATGAGGGGAATAGAGTCTTTCCCTATGGCACAGGAATTAAAGACTAAAGACTAGGGGGCATAGTTTTAAGGTGTGATAAGAAAGATTTAAAAAATACTTGGGCTTTATTTTTAATACAGAGGATGGTGCATTTGTGGAATGAACTTCCAGAGGGAGTGGTGGTTGCAGGTATAGTTACAATGTTTAAAAGACATTTGGATAAGAACATAAATGAGAAATGTTTGGAGTGATATGGGCCAAGCGCAGGCAGGTGGAACTAGTTTAGTTTGGAATTATGGTCGGCATGGACTGGTTGGACTGAAGGGTCTGTTTCTATGCTGTATAACTCTTAATGTGGCTTATTGACATTGGCTAGATGTGACAAATTCATATACAGGGACCCCTACAAACAAAAGGAATAATCTCAATCCTTAGACTTTTTCTGAACTACCTCAGAGCTTGGTGAGCATTTAGCTCCACATTGCTTGTTCCATGGCAGTGCCTCAGCCATTAGAGACAACTTGCTAACCAAAAACAACATTTCATCCTGTAGTACAAGTTGGTAGCTTGAAATTTGGCATTCCTACATTTATCTGATCAGTGCAAAATAATAAGTGCGAGCAACATGCCTCTCTTTTCAACAATATTTATTATGGACCAGAGTGAGTGTGAACCAAAGGAATAAATTAATTCTGGGAACATAATTCAAATATTGCCAAGCAGTCACAAGTTAGTGATGGCAGGTGACCTAAACGACATGTGGGGACAGAAAGAGCAGGATACAAAATTATCCATGGTGGTCACTTTTTTGAACACGTAAATAAAGAAGGAACCAAGATTTGAGCTTGATTGGTCCTAACAACTGATACAATTAAACAGCAGGTACCAAAATGTAGAAACCACCTTAAAACCCACAATAGCAGTGATAGAGAAGCGCAGCTGTACTACATCTGTGTCGTAGACAGATGACTGTCGTCTGTGCTACATCATGGTTAGCAAAGAACTTGCCAAGGAAAGAAGGAAGTGGAGACTCTTCCCAAATGAAGAACCGACTGCCCAGCAAAGTGCTGCTGACAGACCTGAATGCAAAGAAAACAAAACAGTATCACAGGACATCAGGTGGCAAAATGTCAAAGATCCACAATGTGAAGGGGTATTTCAGAGAACAAATGGAGAGACAGTCAAAAGAAATGAAAGAATCATGGCAGATGTTACAACACAGGGACAGCAAGACAAACCAAAAGCAGCTCACTAGCACTGGATATTGTAACACAGTGAAACTAAAATATTCACTGACCTTCAAAAATTGCTCAATTACAGATATCAGACACCTGGTCTATAGCTTAAACAAAAATTAACAATTTATTAACAGCAACTTCAGCACAGCAAAATTAAACAAGGTAATCTAATGAATGTTACAATTTAAAACCAATCTTCTTTGATCATTGTCCCCACTCTCTCAAAGACATACAGACACAAGTTGGGGATAAATTAAGAAGTAAACAAAAAGAGTTGTAACTGGCCTGTTCGTTTAAGCAGTCTTGAATAATGGCTGCTAAACCTTCAAGTAACACTGAGATAATGAGATGTTCACCGACGCATGTGTACATTTTGCTTGAATTCTGAAGTCACAAGTCAGCATAAACAATTCTGCAGACCGATGGAGTCTTTTACTTATGTCCATAGACTGGGATTCTTTTCTCAAAACTTTCAATAATTCAATAACTGGAGGATAACTAGACAGCAACCAAAACTCTATCCAGCAGCTTTCACAGCCACACTGCCTTCTGTCCAAAACACAGTCCCAAACAGTTCAATCCATGGTTTCTCTTTCATTTTTCAACATTCTCTGTTTGAGTGGCCAGCATTGGCCTCCCTTTGATTGCCCCCTTTTAACAACCAAGCAGCTGCCAGTCCTTGAGCATTGTACAACTCAGATGCTGAAACATCCACAGCATTCTTAGAACAATAAGCAACATGCTACCAACTTTACAGGCCAGTTCTCTTGAAAAAATACCAGTTTGTTTGTTCTTTCCTTTTTTGTTAAGCAAGCTGCTGCTCAAAGTCCAAAGCTCAACTCTTAACTTCAGCTCACAGTTCCAAATCAAAAAATGAGTAAAATAAAAAGAAAAGAATGATGGCCCCAACACACACAACTTAGAAGTCTAGTAGAACTTAGTGGAAAACCTCACTAGTAAAACTGGTGAAGCAGTGTGTGAACGATCATTAGGGCAGATAAATGCCAGAAAGAAAATATGATGGAATGAAACCACAGGAAGCACAGTCAAAGAAGGATCTGTTAAAGAAATGGGAACAGTTAAAATCTGAAGATGATCAAGAACAGAACAAAACAAAAAGACAAAATTGAATGCAAAGAAAGCGACGCTAGAAAAAGATCCCTGACTTTAGAAAATAACCATGAAATGTAGATAGCAAAAACGAACAAAAAAAAACTTCAGAACTGCTGTTAGAGACAGATGTGAAAAATACAGGTACACGCAAAGGTGCAGGTAAAGCAACCTTCGTGAAAGAGGATAAAATCAAACACAGCCAATACAGCAATAGATTTATTAATTAAGAAAACTGAGAAAAGATAACCATTATCTGCAAATCAAAGGGTAACAATTAACATGAATGTGAAACAAATCAGAACAGTGCTCAAAGAAATGAAAAATAGCAAAGCAGTGATGAGATCAACTACTAGATCTTCCTAGGTGAATATGGTCCAGGTCCTAAAACTGGTATTCACAACTGTATTCTAATGAAAGAGAAAATTCCCACGGATGAAGGCAAGCATTTTGCACCAACTTCAAAGGAATGGAGACATTCAATATTGCAGAAACTGAGGAATTCAATTCTTATTTGGTGGTGGTGATGAAAGCATGACTGAACATCTGGAGAAGTGGAGGAGAACCACTGGAAAATGAGGTACAAAAACTAGTAGGCCAAAGACCCAAAATAAGGACCATCAGAAAAGATGGTCAGAGCGAGGATGTAAAGACAATGAAAGATGACGACGAGAGAAAGTGGGTAATTTCATATGCCTGTCATATGTGGCAGAGGACTACAGTATGGAAATTAGTATTTTAACTAATTCATTCACGGGATATGTACATTGTTGGCTAGGCCAACATTCATTGCACACCATTAATTGCACTTGGGGGTGGTCGCGAGTGGCCTTCTTGAACTGCTGCAGTCCATGTGGTGCAGGTAAACCCACAGTACTGTTAAGAAATGAGATCCAGGGTTTTTCTGCAGCAACACTGAAGAAACAATAACATTGTGCCAAGTCAGAATTGCACATCTCTTGAAAGGGAACTTGCACGTGGTTGTATTCCCATACATCTGCTGCCCTGTTCTGTTCCACTGTAAAGGCCATAATTCTGGAAGGTGCTGTCTGAGGAGGTGTGATGCTTTGTTGCAGAGAATCTTGTAGATCGGTGTTGAAGGGAATAAATGTCGAAGGTGGTGGTTGTGCTATTACTCAGAAATGCACTTTGTCCTAGATGGTATCGAGCTTGAATGTTACACTCATTTAGGCAAGTGAAGAATACTCCATCACATGCTGACTTATGCCTTTAAGACGGTAGACAGGCTTCAAGGACTCAGGAGGAGAATTACTTGCAAAAATGGATTAGCTCTGGTTGTAGTAATTGGAAGAAATGCAATGGTGTTTTATATATTAGATACGTATAACATGAAACAGGAAGAAAAAAACCTACAAACAATTAAGATTGTTCTTGTTTTATGGTACAGAAATCTGGGCAACATTAAGAAGAACAAAGACTGCATACTAATACAATGTGGATGCTTGGAGTAATGACAAAGGACAAAATAATAAACCAGTACATCAGGGGTCAATGAAGATTACAGGAGCAAAAACAATAGCCAATGTAGGATTGAAATGGTACAGTCACCAGGTGTAGACAAAAAGGAGATATGGTAAGCCAAGTGATAGAGATGGGTTTGCCAGGAAGAAGAACAGGAAAGCCTAAGGACTAGAAGGAAAGATATGGCCATGAGAAAGATAAACTTAGCACAACTGGAGAATTGAGAATGAAGATGGAATAGAGATGGATGATCTTGTGGCAACCCAAAGTAAAACAGGAGAAGCTGAAAGGAGACATACTTGCTTTTCCAAACACACTACCACAGCCTTTTTTTTAAATTGTATCTATCTCATTAACAAGACCTTACAGAGAATGAGAGGGAGAATCAGCAGTAGTGGCTAGGAAATGGTTCAAGTACAGAAAGTTAAACCAGTCATCACACAGCCAACAGGATGAGCAGTTAAGGTTGTGAATGGCAAAAATGTTCTAAATGTCAAGGGTTGGGAATATCAGACAGGTAATACGAGGAGTGGAAGGAATTATTCATGCGGTATGAACCCTAATACTCAGATCTTCTGAAGAATAAACGGTGCTTGGAAACAAAAACAAGTCTACACAATACTCAAGAAAAGGAATGACAGTTCTATTTTTTCTGAAGAATGGTCCAGACCCAAAACCTCAGCTTTCCTGCTCCTCTGATGCTGCTTGGCCTGCTGTGTTCATCCAGCTCTACACCTTGTTATCTGAGAGTTCCCCTTGTTGGGTATCAATTATCACTGGCTGTTTTAAAAACAGACAGTATCAGCACTTGTTGCAAAGGTAGGATACAAAGAACTCAATTTCTCCTACACATTCACCAATTGGGACATCAGTGCTCAATGTTTAAACTGTGGCTGAGATTCCTTTTTCAGTCGACTGGATGATGAGTAATTTCTCAAAGCAAACAACTCTGTTTCAAGACAGGCAAGAATGGAGAGCTACTAGGGATACATTCAACAATAAATATATTTGCTTCACTCAAGCACTACTCTTTTTACCCATTCAGTTCTCCCACCAGATTTGCACATAAAAACAGTGAAAACGTCTAGAGGAAAAAATATTCGTACTACAGGCTGTGCACATTTTAAATGGTTGCTGAAGAATTCCTGGTATTTTGTCAGCTACAAATCCAGTATTCATCTGCCCTCCAGCAATACAAATCGACCCTGCTTTCAAATGATCAATTACAGAATACTGCAGTCTACTTCGACTGCAGACTGACCTCTTCTCACAATGCAATTGGCTTTTCAGAAAGTGCCCCACCCCAACCATCCATAATCCAGTTTACAGACAGCGATGTACTGCAGTGAAGGCACAGAAAATAATGCTTCAGCAAGCAGTGTTAACACAGGGACAACAGGAATACAATCTGGAAAATCCGGGCCAAATCAAGTGGAGGGAAACTTACAAATACTGGAAATGAGAAAAAAGGCCTGCCATATCAGAACAGGTTAATGTGGGGAGGAAACATATTTTCCAGCTTGTTGTTGTAATGCCGGAAATCCAGCTGGCAATTTGTACACAGCAAGATCTCACAAACAACAATGTGATAACGACGAAGGGATAAATACTGGCCCCAACAGGAGGGGTAACAGTCTAGTGGGACTTTTTTTTGAACAAAAAAATGAACAAGTGGGACTTGAACCCAGGCCTCCTGGCTCAGAGTTGAACCTGGAATCTTGAAACTCAGAGGTGAATTATTAACTCAATAAATCCCTATGCATCAGGGCATAATGTTAGTGTCCCTACCTCTGAATCAGGAGGCCTGGGTTCACGTTCTGCCTACTCCAGAGGTGTATCATAACACACTGGAACAGGTTGGTTAAAAATATCTACAAATAACACAAGTATTTAATATAATAAATAGATCCCAAGATATTTCACAGAGGGGCTGGTCGAAAGGGAAATGAGAAATGGTTATGTGTTTAGTCTCAGGTAAGAATGCTTTCACATGGTACAGGTGACATATTAGTGAAGCTTGGCTGGTTGATGGGAAACAGAAGCCATAAATGAGTCATTTTGAAGTTAGTAAGCTATAACGAATGGTGTGCCACAAGCAGCAGTGCTGAGCCCTCAATCCTTTACAGTTTATTTAAATATATAAATGACTTTGATGAAAGCACCAAGATATAGATGTTAAATTTGCTGATGACACAAAGGTAAAGGAAATTAGAAGGAGGAAATAAGAAGACTACAAATAAAGACAAGTTAAAGGAATGGGCAAAGAAGCAGCCAATGGCATATAATGTGGGAAATTGTGTAATGGTCCATGTTGGCAGGAAGAATTTTTAAAATCATCTAAATGGTCAGAGATTGCAGAGCTCAGATAGATGAGATCTGGGTATCCTCATGCATGAATTTCAAAAAGTTAGAATGTAGATGCAGCAAGTAATGTAGCAAGAGTGTTACAACTTGTAATCAGAATTGAACACTGAAATAAGGAGGTTATGCTTCAATTATGTACAGCATTGAAGATACTAGATTTGGAGTACTGAGTACAGGCTTGGTCTGCTTCTTCAGGAAAGGACATAAATGCATTCAAAGCAGTTGCAAGATGTTTTACTAGACTAATACATGGAAAAAGCAGGTTGTCTAATGAGGAAAGATTGGACTAGTTAGACCTGTTTCAGCTAGAGTTTATGAGGGAAGAGACAATTTGATTAAACAAACAAGATCCTGGAGGTGCATTTGGAAAGGATTCTTCCCCTTGTGGGAGAATCTAACACTAGGGATCCCCATTTCAAAATATGGGGTCACCCATTTAAGACATAGGAGAAGGATTTCTTTATTTTAAAAAGGAGGAAGTATTTGGAACTCTTGCTTCCACATCCTTTGGGGAAGTGTATGCGAACATTTTTACAAGGCAGAGGTGGATACATTTCTGATTAGCATGCAAGTGAAACATTAGTCTGGGTTAGTGGGAGTATGGATTCAGAGCAGCCAAAATCTTACTGAATTGCTGAGTAAGCCCAAGGGGCCAAGAGCCTACTCCAGGTCCTGTGCACGCACTTGTGCACGTTCAAAGAAATGTGAACAGGTGGGCCAATTTAGGAAGAAAATCCCAAAGTTCAAGATAGTAACTACTAAGAACAGGCACCGGGTATAGGGATATGGAAAAAGCTGATAATAAAGTGGGTAAGACAAAAAGCAGAAGATACTGAGTTCTGCTGGACAAAAAGTGCAATTTTTCCAGAACTGTGGCCCCCTCAGCTTGTACCACTCAATCACAATCATCTTTGTCTTTAGTCCTCTGCTAGACCCCTTTTCCTTCAAGCAATGACTTCAGGCTTCTCAGCTTTGTGGATCACATTGATCTTGTGCTGTACTACTTTAATGATCCTATTCTAATCTACAAATCCTTGCATTCCACTCTTCCTGTACCTGGAGATGAGCCACAAGAAATACACAATACCCACCCACAAGGAGGAAACACTCAGATTTCTGTGGTGACTTAAATAACTGTACAGTCAAAGTTGACAGCCATTTTACACAGTGCAACATCTCACAAAAGCAATCAAGTAAATGTCTGTTTGGTTTTTGGTGATTAGTCAGTGGAAGAGTATTGGCAAAAATCATGAAAAAAAACTCCCTAAGCTCTGTATAGTATCGTAGAAAGCGGAAGGCTAAGGGGTGGTCTTAAAGAGTTTAAAATTATAGAGGGTTTATTAAGGTAGAGAGAGAGATGTTTCCACTTGAGGCAGACACCAAACTAGGGATCATAAGTACAAAACAGGTATTAATAAATTCAATAGGTAATTCGGAGAAACATCACCTTCAAGAGATTGGTTAGAATGTGAAATCTGCTATAGTGTGTAGTAGTTGAGGCAATTAACATTTAAGGGGACCCTAGAAAACATAACAAAGAAAGGAAAAGTAAAACACATTGCTAGTGCTGGATGGAAGAGGGTGAAGGGGACATGCATAGAGCTCAAAATTGGCTTGAAGGTAGGTGATGTTGGTGACAGGGGGCTGCTTTTCAGACTGGAGCCCTGTGACCAAGTGGTGTGCCACAAGGATCAGTGTTGGGTTCACTCCTTTTCGTCATTTGTATAATTTATTTGGATATGAATACAGGAGGTATGATTAGTAAGTTTGCAGATGACACCAAAACAGGTGGTGTAGTGGAAAGTGGTTAGGGGAAAAGGTTATCTCCGAGCACAACAGCATCTTGATCAGATGGACCAATGGGCTGAGGATAAATGTGAGGTGTTGCATTTTGGTAAGACAAACCAGGGCAGGACTTATACAATTAATGGTAGGGCCCTGAGGAGTGTCGCAGAACAGAGGACAAGGGGTGCAGGTGCACAGTTCCTTGAAAGCAAAGTCGCAGGTAGACAGGGTGAAGGCGGCGTTTGGTATGCTTGTCTTCATTGGTCAGTGCATTCAGTGTAGGAGTTGGGATGTCATGTTTCGGCTGTACAGGACACTGGTGAGGTCATTTTTAGAATACTGCATACAATTCTGGTCATCCTTCTATAGGAAGGATGTTGTTAACTTGAGACGGTGAAGAAAAGATTTACAAGAACGTTGCTGAGGTTGTAGGGTTTCAGTTATAGGCAGTGGCTGAATAGGCTGGTGGTTTTTTTCCTAAAGCGTCAAAAGCTGAGGGGTGAACTTATAAAATCATGAGGGGCAGAGATAGGGTGAATAGCCAAGGTCTTTTTCCTAGGTTGAGGAACCCAAAACTAGGTGGAGGAACCCAAAACTAGGTGGAAATGGTGTTAAGGTGAAAGGGGAAAGATTAAAAAAGAACCTGAGGGGTAGCTTTTTCTTGCAGAGGATGGTGGGTGTTTGGAATGAGCTGCCAGAGGTGGTGGTGGAGGCAGGTAGAATTACAAAGATTTAAAAGGCATCTGGATGGATATATGAATAGGAAGGGTTGAGAGAGATATGGGGCCAAATGCTGACAAATGGAACTAGTTCAGATTGGGATGTCTGGTCAGCAAGGACAAATTAGACTGAAGGATCCAGTTTCCATGCCGTATGACTCTACAAACACCAGCACAGACCAGTTAGGCCAAATGGCCAATTTTGGACAGTAGACTCAAAAGGCAAGGAGCTCCCAACGCCTGTCTCTCCAAGTAGAGCCACTGAATTAACAGGCAGAAATTGATCTTGGTTTAATAGCTCATTTGAAGGACTACATACACAATTCCCAACTTTCTGACACCAGAGTGAAGTTTATTAACCGAATCAAACAGGAATCTCAAGGTCACAAGGTAGACAGAACTAACATGTTCAAATGCAGTTCCTCATTATGTACAGGATTTCTGACAATTCAAATATAACAAAGTCATTTGAGGATTTTAAGGGCATTACACTCAACCTCAAAATTGTTGTAGTCTTGTTTCTTTCAAAGCACTGCTCAAACCCATAGCACACACTCCCAAAAGGATAAGGGCAGCAGAAACACGAGAATGCCTTCACTTTAAAATGCCTCTCCAAGAGACATACAACCCGACTTTGAAACAAAACTTTCATCACGGCCAGGTCAAAATCCTGGAGCAGCCTACCAACAGCATTAACAAGTGCAACTTTGGTTTAGGAGAAACCCAACACCGTGTTAATCTTGATCTATGTTTAATCCTTAAATCACTCAGAGGGTTCTGAATCGTTGGAATTCTCCACCCTGAAAACATGTTAAACCTTAGTGCTTAAGTATATTCACTGAAGAAGAATTTGTAGGGATTTGAGCAGAGGGTATGGGTAGTGGCAATATAAATAATGTTTCTTAAGAGAGCTGACAAAGATTATGGGGCTTTTCTTGCTCCAATGGCTCACCATAGCTTGGACAGGTTCGGGGGTTTTCCACCAGAGTTTTAAAAGAGCAAGGGACAACTTGATTAAAGTGTATGAGATCCAGAATGGTCTAAACAAGGTTCAGATGAAAAGGCTGTTTCCCGTTGTAGGTCAGAACAGTGTTTTAAAATTAAGAGTTGATCATTCAAGTCAAAGATGAGAATTTTTTTCTCTCAAAGTGTTGTGCTATTTAGGAACTCTGTCACAGAAGCCTGCGAAGGTAGGATCATTGAATTTTTAAAAGACAGATTTGGATAAATTCTGGTTAGGCAGGGGAATCCAAGAATATCGGTGGTAAATGGGAATGTGAAACTTGAAATACAAAAACAGATCAGCCACAATCATAATAACTGAAGATCAGGTTTGAGGGGCTGAACGGCCTACTGCAGTTCCCATCTAATAGGTGCGTATGGTCTCCATCACAAAATCTGTTGAACAGTCAGCAATTTCATCATAGCACAGTTGGATGCTGAACCAGACTATTGGCATCTTTGTCAGTCCTGGCCCAAGATGAGCTTCCACGACACATTCATTTCATTATGGATTAATCCAGAAACCCAGATAATGTTCTGGGGACCCGGGTTTGAATCCTGACACGGCAGATGTGGAATTTGAATTCAATAAATATCTGGAATTAAGAATCTAATGATGATCGTGAATCCATTGTCGATTGTCAGGAAAAACCCATCTGGTTCATTAATGTCCTTTAGGGAAAGAAACCGCCATCCTTACCTGGTCTGGCCTACATGTGGTTCCAGACTCACAGCAATGTGGTTGACTTTAAATTGCTTTCTGGACAATTAGGGATGGGCAATAAATGCTGCCTAGCCAACAACACCTTCATCCCATGAATGAATAAAGAAAAAAATTATACAGACTGTCAAGTTCCACCTCTGTAAAACCATACAACTTCACCCCTATCTCAGCTCAACAGCTGCTGAAATACTCACCTTTCTCTTTCAATCTCAAGACTTGACTATTCAACTACCCGCGACTCACCTCCCATGGTCATCCCTCCAAACTCAAGACTTCACACAAAATTCCACTGCCCATGTCTTAACTTGCACCAAGTCCTCTTCATCCATTATCCCTGTTCTTGTTGATTTTCAGCGACTTCAATGTAGCAACATCTCAATTTTTAAACTCACAACCTTGTTTACAATCTACCTACTGTTTTATTAACTTGCCACCCTTGCTCCCCGCCTTTCAATCTCTAATCTTCGCCAGCTCCACACTGCTTAGATATCTGTGCTCCATAAATTCAGTTCTTGAACATCTGATTTTAATTGCTCCAGCAAAACGTTGCCGTGCCACATGTCACATTAGCCCTCGCTTTCGCCTCACCTCCCTCCTTAGAAGACCTCTTTGTTGAACTCCTTTAAGATACTCCTGAAAATCTAGAGCTTTGTCCAATTATTTATCATAATATCTCCTAACATGAATTGGTTTCATTTTGTTCTATAATTCTTCAATGAAGCACCATAGACTGTTTTATTCTATTAGAAGGTGCTATACAAATACACTTTTTTGTTGATGACATAACTACCTTTGCAGCAAGGGAGTATTTAATCAAGGCGAAGGATCACTTTATACTTTTCAAGATTAGGGATGCTGGTGGAAACTTAAATTCTTTCTACACCAAAACAGTGTATTAGCAGCAAGCATAAGGTACAATGCAACTAAATATTCATTAAACCTCTCTACTTTTTAAAATATAAACTTGAAAACCATTCACTAACTCAGTGCAAGTTGGTTTCCACACACTCTCCTCCAGCACTTCCATTCCAATTATTCGAGTGAGATGGACAAATTAGTTATAAACTCAGTATTAATTTCAGCTGTGGCACCAGCAAACTATCCAAAGTCACAGGACAGTAGAAAGGACATTTAAGCAATTAACAAAGTGCTCTCAGACAATAAGAACGCTACATTGCAGCTGTGTCCTTTAAAAAGAGGTAGCTGCAGGAGTGGTACTGCCAATGTAACGCACTTACCCCTTTATATGCCCCACAGTGGAATTTAACTGCCTTCTTCCTTTGTGGAAAAAATCCTTAGTTGAAGAGCTTGTCCAAAAGATCCTAGGAGACAGTCATTCCCTCGTAGCAAAGAGACACAGTTCACCGACATCATGTGGAATGTTCCTTGCGCAGTAAGCCCAGGCACGCCGTAGTTGGTCTGTTTTACCATCTGACTGAGATTACCGTTCCCTTTTAAATGCGAAGCCCTCCAAGTTTTGCTGTGTTAATAGAAAAAGACTTCGCTGAGGACCCCCACGGAGCAGCACTTCAACAAAGGGATTTTCCACAAAGCTAGAAAGTAGTTTAAAGATGACATGATGTGGGGCACGCAAAAGTATAAAGACTTCGGAATTCAAAGTAGCCCACCCCCAGGTTACAGAGCCTCAGTCTACTTACACTACATGGATTTATAACAGTGACAAATTCAAAAAAAAAGGACTAATCTTACTATGAAGAGAATCAAATGTATGTTTACCTGATCAGTGGGGATTTTGGTTTCTTGCGAAATTGCCTCCCGGAGTTTGGCCACTGTACCTGACAGTGGAACAGCTACTCCAATTCGCATGCAATGTGAACATTTTCCTTCATAAACCACAGTGATATTCAATGGCCTGTGAAACAAAATGGAGTTAAGGGATATATTTATTTCCAGTCAGTAATAATTAATCTTGTATCCAAGATTAATTTGGAGCTCGACACTAACATCTGGATCTAGACAAAATAACTCAAACACAAAGTCATTGTTAAGAAAAGCAAATGAGAACAGAAAGCCAGCACTCATTTCACCCTGTCCCCAAACTAAGCTTCTCCCTGCTCCCATGCAATCTATTCCTATCTTCCTTCTGTTTTTAGTTTAATGTCTTATCCTCTCAATGCTGATAGCCTGAAGATCAACAATGGTTGTTGCCATTGGTTATCGTATGACTCAATGTACTTGAGGGATTCTAACACTTGATGGTATGAAGTGGTCAGGTCAGCAACAAATTGGGAAAAACAAGAAGTAATTTAAATCAAGGCTTAAAGTTACCAATCCCACATGGCAAGATACATTAAACTGTAGCTCACTGCCCTTCTCTATACTACATTAACACAACCAGTAAAGACAGAACAGTGCTTGACATAGATATGTACGTTCTTGCTAGAAAGGTCATGTTGAATAAAAGAACATAGCTAAACGAGGACCATATAGACAGTTACTTCACAGAGAGCAAATTATATCAACTAAATTACAGCCACTCCATTAGCATAAAGAATAAAATCTATTTAAAATAGTGCCCCAAATCAAGTGCTCCATATTTCATTATTTAACAGAAATTTAACAAGTAGTAGCCTTGAAATTACAACATGCACTGTTCTGGCATGTAAACACTAAACTACTCACATTCCCCATTAACACACTTTCGGATAATGGTTGTTAAAATAGTAGAGGAAGGAATTTCACAAATCCATGAACCCATCTGGCATTTGAGAAATGCACTGTCAATTATATACCATTTTTCTTATACGGGAGATTTGCTTTCAGCCTGTTTACACGATCGACTCGGAAACAGTGCCGACACAAATTCTCTAAAACATCTCCAGAGACTGAGAGACTGTCAAAGGCTGCAAAATTAGCTCAACATGCTCCATTCGTAAGTAAAATTGTGTGCTATTTTCAGTTATGATTAGACAGTGGCATAACCACACTGAAGGGCACATCTTGGCATACATTATGTTCTCTCAACTACCAAGCTGATGTTACTGTCAGCCAGTCTGATAAAAATCTGAAAAATGTTGTATAGTCCAGAGTGAGCCAGTCAGATGAGTATCAGCATTCAGAGTGACATCTCCCTTCGTCACTGCAGCTCACAATGCCAGTTTTCCAAATACCAATGTCCACCGACAGCTGGTCTGTGGATTATCCAATGTTACACTATACATTCATACAAGTCTCGGGCGACTGTCTGTGTGGAGTTTGCACATTCTCCCCGTGTCTGAGTGGGTTTCTCCGGATGCTCCGGTTTCCTCCCACAGTCCAAAGATGTGCAGGTTAGGTGGAATGGCCATGCTAAATTGCCTGTAGTGTCCAGGGATGTGTAGATTGGATGTATTAGCCATGAGAAATGCAGTGTTACAGGGATAGGGTAGGGGGGTGAGTCTGGGTGGAATGCTCTTCGGAGAGTCGGTGTGGACTTGTTGGACAGAATGGCCTGTTTCCACAACGCAGGGATTCTATTCTATTCTATTCAAAAAGTCAAAGGGGTCAAGAAAGCACAAAGTCATAGAACAATGACTTGTGTGCCTGGGATTTTTCACAAACTCAGAGGGTCCAGGAGGTACAGGTCAGCCTGCGGGTGTCATAGTTCAGACTGGCACTTATTTGAGTTTGGGCTGAGATTACATGCCCACCTAAAATACCAATAAATTCCCAACTGAGATTAAGAAACAAAAACAAATATCTCTGTTTGTTCATTAACTGAGGCTCCTTACACTGGTCAGCACTTGGAGCTCTGACTATGAGTGTACATTCTTGTATCCGGGTGGAATGGTGGCAGTCAGTTAAGCAACTCAATTGAGAAGGCAGCTCCACATATATCATCCTCCACAACCTAGGGAGAACCTAGCACATAAGTGCAAAAGTTAAGTAAGGTTGAAGAGTTTGCAACAATCATCAGCGAGAAGTGCCAAATGGATGACCCACCTTGGCCATCTTCAGAGGACCCCAGCATCACAGATGCCAGTCTTCAGCCAATTCGATTCATTTCACATGATATCAAGAAAAGCCTGAAGGCAGTGGACACTACAAAGGCAACCAGCCCCAACAATATTCCAGCAATAGTATTGAAAGACATGTGCCCTCGAACTTGCCACACCTTAGCTAAGCTGTTCCAGTACAGCTATGACATTGGCATTTACCCAACAAAATGGAAAATTGCACAGGTGTGCTTGTACACAAGTATCAGGACAAATCTAACCCAGCCAATTAGTGCCCCTTCAGTTTACTCTGAATTATCAATAAAGTGACCGAAGGGGTCATCAGTACAATCATGCCATACTTGCTCAGCAATAACCTGCTCACTGGCACTCATTTGAATACAGTCAGAGTCACTTAGTTCCTGACCTTGTTACAACTTTAGTTCAAACAAAATAAGCCTAATTTCTGAGGGGGAGTAAAAATGACTGGCCAAAACATCAAGGTTGCATTTGACAACACTAGGACATCTAGAATCCGGGAGAAAACTGATTGCACAATAATCAGTATCATTTACAACTCCTCGTATACAGAAGCAGGTTACATGCAAATGCAGTAAGGTATGGGCAATATCCAGGCTTGGGCTGACAAGTGACAACTACATTCACACCACACGGATGCCTGGCAATGTGCATTGATAATAAGAAAGACTCTAATCATTGCTCTTTGACATTCAATGGTATTATCACCTCTGAATCCCCCACCAACATCATCCTTGGGGTTACCACTGACCAGGCCTAGCCAATATGAATACTGCAGTTAAAAGAGAAGGTCAAAGACTGGGAACCACGCAACAAATAACTAACCTCCTGTATCCCCTGTGCCTCTCCACCAAATACAAAGCACATGTCAGGAACGTGATGGAATGCTTCCCACATACCCAAGTGAATGCAGCTCCAACAATATTCAAGAAGCTGAACACCATCCAAGATAAAGCCGCTCACTTCATTGGAACCACATACACAAATATTCACTCCCTCCATCACACACCATATTACAAAGGTATACAGCAGAACATTACCAAGGTTCTTTAGAGAGCACTTTCCAAACCCATAACCACATCCATTTGGAGGACAAGGGCAGCAGGGAATGACACTGCCTGCAAGATCCCTCCAGGACACACATCATCCTGACTTGGGAAATATAATCACTGTTTCTTGTGTCACCTAGTCAAAATCCTGAAACTCCCTCTCTAATAACATTATAAGTGTACCTACACCAATGGACTGCAATGTTTCAAGATGGTATCTCACTACCACCTTCAAGAGTCACTAGGGATGGACGATAAATGCTGGTCCAATCAATCAATAACACCCACATCCCATCCATGAATTAAAATACAGCAAACTCTCTTTTAGCTGGCACCTTACGAATTGGCACTCTTGACAAAATGTGCAAAAATTATATACCTCAAATATTGTAAGGTTCATTATTCCATCCAATTGTTAGTTTTTTAAATTTATATACCTCAATGTAAATATACCTGTTGCTCAATCAAATAACCATGCAAAATATCAACAGTTGATTAAATTTCAAGTCAATTTCTCCTCAAATACCGCAATCTATCAGGATATCCAAGTAGTCAGCTGACGATACATGTGGAAAGGTTCTCTGCTGCTAAATTTTATATAAGGCAAAGCTGCATTATTATTTACGTGATTTAAACAGTGACATGTATACCCCATGCATTACATTTCCATTACTATTAGTGTGTATTTTTGATAATGTGGACTTCTTTATTATGTAGAACATTTGATCAACTAGCACACTCCTGGTCCCATAGGTGCCAGTTAATAAAATGGTTTGCTGTATGTACATCTAGCCCAGAGATCAAAATTATTTCTCAGTGCTGTAGCTAGTTTATTAGATCTACACAGTCCTCATCATTTACTCAATGTCAAAAATCAGCACCATAAACAGACAACAGGCTATTCTAAAACTTGAACTATACTCTGGCTCAAGACCATAACTTTGGACAGTGTTTCAAATATATTCCTCAGACATCCTTACCATCACTTAGGCGAACATTTGCTCAATTGCAGAAAGTTGGCCAAAATCTCTTGTGAAGTTGTGAGCAAAGATGATTACATATGCATTAACAAAGAATCCAAAATAATGCACTGCAGATTTCTAATAGGATTGTCATTCTAGCAATGGATGCCATTTCAGTGTTGGGACATTATCTCACTCAATCCAACAATGCTGTGATAGCCATGCTAATGTGTCACTGTGTGGGAGGCATGATTGGGAGATCTGCAGTCAACATAAAAATTGACCAGGTAATTGATAGTGAGGAGGATGGCTGTTGAGTGAAGGAACGTAACAGTTTGGTTGAGTGGGTGGAAAAGTGGCAAATTAGAATTTAATCCTGAGAAGTCTGCGGCTATTTATGCATTTGGGGACAGCAAACAAAACAAGGAAATGTACAATAAACAGTTGGAACTGAAAGACCTTAGAATGCATGGCCAGAGGTCCCTAAAGGTGACAGGACAGGTGGACAAGGTAATGAAGAAGGCATTTGGGATGTTCCCTCATTAGGTGAGGTACTGAATAAACAACAGCAGAGATGGAATGTGGAATTATACTGGATAGTGGTTAGGCCAGAGTGGTGGTCAATAAGCTACAGGAAGGACATACTGCTATAGAGAAGCATATGTGTGAGAGAGAATGACTGTGAGTGTGAGCATGCACGAGTGCGTGCGGTGAGTGCGGGCGGGCCTTAATCAAGATGCACGTTACAGCAGCAGGAATACAATGTACAGGGAAGACCTATTTTCCCTTGCTGATGTCAATTACCAGAGAACACAGATTTTGTACTGATTGATAGCAGGATTAAAGTGGTCATGAGGAAAAACCTTTTCACCTCAAATGCGCTGGATGTCTGGAATTCACTCCTCAGTTTATAGGTTGAGGCAGAAACCCTCAACTCATTTAAAAGGAACTTGCAGTTGCAACTGGAAGGCTACAGACCAGATGCTGGTAAATGGAATTAGGATGGGCGAATAGCTTAATCAAGTGGCACAGACATAAAATGTCTAAATAACCTTCTTATGCTGTAACCTACAGTTCCATGCCTCGCAGATTGGATGAAGGACTGGTGAAATCCCAACATGCAGCTTCTGCCAAATGGCAAGATTCATACTTAACAGTGCAGTCAGCTTTAATGGACAATTACTTTCCAAAATGCTTGACCTTCCCCTCAGTATTCTGAAGGAACTACAGCATATTTCTAACACCTGTTTGTTCTAGCCTTGAAAATAGTTCAACTTAGATTTCCAAACTCCTTTCAAAATCTAGGCAAGCCTCCTCTTCGATCATTCCCAATAAGAATTGTATCATATCTACTCCATTTACCAAAGTTAATATCTACTCAATAAGGATGTGTTCTGCTGTCTTTTACAGTTTTTTTTAAATGCTTTTAAACACCTTCAATGTGATGAAACATCCAAAAGTAGTTCACAGATGTGCTTTCAGACAGATAGACACTGAGCAAAGCAGATATTTATACAGGTGGCTAAAACTTTAGGGGACTTTCAAGAAAGTCTTAGGAAGAGAGGGAAAGGGAATGAAAGGAGAGAGATGGAGACTTTTACTGAGGGAATTCCAGAGTTTAGGTCAACAATAGGAAGCAATGTCAATGGCGCAAAAGGAAGGAGGCGTTGGAACAATTTTTACACAACTAGTGACCATCTACTTTGGTCTGTAATGCAGAAATGTATATTTTGGCAAAAAAAACCACCAACCAACAGGGTCAATTCCTTTAACATGAATGAATAGACTAAGGCACAATACTTCTCAGTACTAGCAGGACAGTCCAAAATCCAAACAGCATTCCTGAAGTTGACAGCTTCACTTCTGTCTCATTTTATTTGATGCTATGGGAAAAAAACTCTCAACCCAATATACGTAAACATTGTATTACGAAATAATACACAAATTCATAATTTCAGATTGCTTCCAACATTCAATATCAGCTTGGCTTGTTACTTTTATAAATTCACAATTAGAGATGTTTAGATACAATTTTAAATCAAAAAGATAGATCAATTCCTCTCTAATAGCCAACTAGCATCTGAAGAAAAAACAAAAATAGAAATTGTTGATGAAACTAAGCAGGTCTGGCAGCAACTGGGTTCTGATGAAGAATCATTGACTGTCTCAGAGCCACTGGATTCAAAACAGTGACTGTTTTCTTCCACAGATTCTACCAGACATGCTGAGTTTCTCTAGCAATTTCAGTTCTTGTTTTGAGATCTCCAGCATTTGCAGTTCTTTGTTTTATTTTAGCATCTGAAAGATCTGTTCTGACTGCAGCTGAAATTATTTCTTTGGTGCTGGCCTTTGTCATTAATCAAGAAGTAATTAGTCACGAATTGCTGAGTTCACTCCTCCACAATTTACACCGAGGCTCTCACTGTATTTAAAATGCACTCAACACCAACTGCTTTTAAAATAACACTTCAAATTTGCTGGCAGCCTCAAAGCTCACAGCTGATCCACTTAGAAAAAAAATGCTAAATTCCCTGTATTGTCAACTTCCAAATTATTAGAAAATCGCCTTTCTAAACTTTCAAATGTCCTCCACACCTCTGTCCACCTTTCTACCACTCCTTAAGACAATCCTTAAAACTCCTGAGGCATGAAGGCTCAGTTAGGGCACTTGAGAGTTACAAGTTTGCCAGGAAGCACCTAAAGAGAGAGCTAAGAATAGCCAGGAGGGGACATGAGAAGTCTTTGGCAGGTAGGATCAAGGAAAACCCTAAAGCTTTCTATAGGTATGTCAGGAACAACAAAATGACTAGCGTAAGATTAGGGCCAGTCAAGGACAGTAGTGGGAAGTTGTGCGTGGAGTCCGAAGAGATAGGAGAGGCGCTAAATGAATATTTTTCATCAGTATTCACATATGAAAAAGACAATGTTGTCGAGGAGAATGCTGAGATACAGGCTATTAGACTGGACAGGATTGAGGTTCACAAGAAGGTGGTGTTAGCAATTCTGGAAAGTGTGAAAATAGATAAGTCCCCTGGGCCAGATGGGATTTATCCTAGGATTCTCTGGGAAGCAAGGGAGGAGATTGCAGAGCCTTTGGTTTTGATCTTTATGTCGTCATTGTCTACAGGAATAGTGCCAGAAGACTGGAGGATAGCAAATGTTGCCCCCTTGTTCAAGAAGGGGAGTAGAGACAACCCTGGTAATTATAAACCAGTGAGCCTTACTTCGGTTATGGGTAAAGTGTTGGAAAAGATTATAAGAGATTGGATTTATAATCATCTAGAAAGGAATAATTTGATTAGGGATAGTCAACACGGTTTTATGAAGGGTAGGTCGTGCCTCACAAAACTTATTGAGTTCTTTGAGAAGGTGACCAAACTGGTGGATGAGGGTAAAGCGGTTGATGTGGTGTATATGGATTTCAGTAAAGCGTTTGATAAGGTTCCCCACGGTAGGCTATTGCAGAAAATACAGAGGCATGGGATTGAGGGTGATTTAGTGGTTTGGATCAGAAATTGGCTAGCTGGAAGAAGACAGAGGGTGGTGGTTGATGGGAAATGTTCATTCTGGAGTTCAGTTACTAGTGGTGTACTGCAAGGATCTATTTTGGGGCCACTGCTGTTTGTCATTTTTATAAATGACCTGGATGAGGGTGTAGAAGGATGGGTTAGTAAATTTGCGGATGACACCAAAGTCGGTGGAGTTGTGGATAGTGCAGAAGGAAGTTGCAGGTTACAGAGGGACATAGGTAAGCTGCAGAGCTGGGCTGAGAGGTGGCAAATGGAGTTTAATGTGGAAAAGTGAGAGGTGATTCACTTTGGAAGAAGTAACAGGAATACAGAGTACAGGGCTAATGGTAATATTCTTGGTAGTGTGGATGAGCAGAAAGACCTCGGTGTCCATGTGTATAGATCCCTGAAAGTTGCCACCCAGGTTGATAGGGTTGTTAGAAAGGCGTACAGTGTGTTAGGTTTTATTGGTAGACGGACTGAGTTTCGGAGCCGCGAGGCCATGTTGCCGCTGTACAAAACTCTGGTGCGGCCGCACTTGGAGTATTGTGTGCAGTTCTGGTCGCCGCATTATAGAAAGGATGTGGAAGCATTGGAAAGGGTGCAGAGGAGATTTACCAGGATGCTGCCTGGTGTGGAGGGAAGGTCTTATGAGGAAAGGCTGAGGGACTTGAGGCAGTTTTCATCAGGGAGAAGAAGGTTAAGAGGTGACTTAATAGAGACATACAAGATGATCAGAGGATTAGATAGGGTGGACGGTGAAAGCCTTTTTCCTCGGATGGTGACGGCTAGCACAAGGGGACATAGCTTTAAATTGAGGGGTGATAGATATAGGACAGATGTCAGAGATAGGTTCTTTACACAGAGAGTAGTAAAGGCGTGGAATGCCCTGCCTGCAACAGTAGTAGACTCGCCAACTTTAAGGGCATTTAAATGGTCATTGGATAAACATATGGATGATAAGGGAATAGTGTAGGTTAGGCGGGCTTCAGATTGGTTTCACAGGTCGGCGCAACATTGAGGACCGAAGGGCCTGTACTGCGCTGTAATGTTCTATGTTCTATACGCTCTTAGTCATCTCATAAAATCACTGAATCCCTACAGTGTGGAAACAAGTCCTTCGGCCCAACAAGTCCACACCAATCCTCAGAGCATCCCACCCAGACCCATCCCCCTATACCCCATCTGATCTCATTTCATCAGTGGCTTCACCAGCGTTAGGCTCAGAGTTACAAACCATCTCACTGTTCTAGCTGAACCCAAGAAATAGATTAACACACCAATGAAAGACATCAAACTTGACAATATTCCTCCAGGAAGTTGCCTGACAGGTTACATTTCCTTATTATAATCTTCTGGGGTACTTGTCAGATAATCACAACAGAAACTTGGGGCAGATTAGCCTTTGAATGAATCCACTGTTACTGACCTTCAGATAATTAATTAAATCAACAGCCTCTAACAACAAATGATATCTGTTTCATTACAACTTTTTAATTACAATTCCATCTAAAATTGGTGTCAGTCATCAATTTTGAAACTGCTGAAACATTCGCATTACCTTAACAGATTGATCCTAGATTTTCGGAATGTATCAAATACAAAGAAAATGTGAAGAACAGCATTACAGCCAGAAAACTGGTCAGTATTTCAGTGGAAAGTGAGGATGGATAAGCAAGAGAATGTGCACACAGCTTAAATTCTAATAAACATTCTCCCTTCCTTTCAAAAGGGCACAGTCTCCATCACTTCTCAAAATTGAAGTATAGCCATGCAAGGATGTGAGGAACTCTCTCGTTATAGTGAATGCATACAACAATCCCAAAAGATCCAATCACAAGTATGGTGCAACACAATGTTGTTCAAGACAAGAATTTACATTTATATAGCTCTTTACAACATAAAACCTTCCAGGCCACTTGACAGGAATGTCAAACAAAAACTGACATCAAGCCACATCAGGAGATAGTAGGACTGATGATCAAAAGATTGCTCAAAGCCTTGAACAATAATCTTAAAAGGAGGAGAGAGGCAGAGATTTAGGGAGGGAATTCCAGCACTTGATGCTTTAGTCACTGAAGGCAGTCACCAACAGTAAAACAAGGGTAATGAGACACACAAGACGGCAGAATTGGAGAACCACAGAACCCTGAGATTTGTAGGGCCAGGGAAAGTGAGATATAGAGAGAAAAAAAACCACAGAAAGATATAAAAACAAGGTTCAGTATTTTTTTTAAATTGAGGCACTGGCTCCTAGTCTAGCAATGGACCACTGGATGACAAAATTTACACTTTTTTTTGCAGCTAAATAGCATGAAATAAAGCTAAGAAGCAACTTGCTCAAGGAAAGAAACTGGTGATCAAAATAGTGCTAAAACTCAATTTGCATAATATAAACAAAGCATAATCAGAGGTACACAGATGTGCAGAACTAAATTATCAATTCTTTTGTACTGAGGCAACAAGAAAATAGGGCTGAATTTTAACCTAAATCATCCAGATTCTAGCAGGATTGAAATCTGGTTTTCAACTCAATTAAAGTCAGTTAGTATTGTCGGTCACCAGTGTTTCATCTAAACCCAGTTTACTGCCCAGAGAGAAAGTTAGGATTATTTCCATGAATTTCTAACTGTTAATAATATACCAACTTATAATCAGTTGTCTTGTTTCACTGATGCAATTGGAGTCCTAGTACACACAAATAAAAAATGATTTGGCTGCATGGCCTGCAAGGCGAAGAGTGAAGAGAGAGATTTCCAAAATGCATTTTTTTTAAATGAGCAAGTGAGACCTCCAAGGTCCCAAAGCCTCATCATTTCAACCCTTCATAAATTCTCCAGCATGGGAAAGGCTGCATTCTGACTAATCAAGATCAATCAGTCAGGGTCCAGTTTTCCCCAATTCAATATCAGAGTCTAGCAATGCAATCTGCTTCATTGGATTAGAAAGCCATTGACGTACAAAATGACCTGAACACATGGGATGACTCTTGACACTATCTGCCCTTCACACTACTACTCTCCCTGACTATATTTAGATAAGTCTTCCACTAAAACTACTCTATGATTCTCAGTCTTCTTAGATTTCTTTGCAAATCTGATCCTCTACATCTTAAAGCAAGTCAATGTTTCAGATGGAGGCTTCAAGATATTTTGAGCAGAATCCCCCCTTACTTTATTATGTCTGAGAAGTGCTTCATTGACTGGAAAATGCTCTGGGACATTCAGAGGTCAGGAAAGGTGCTAGATTAATGCAAGTTAGTTATTTCTCTGAGAACCAATTACTAATAGAGTTATGCAAACCTATTGCATTCTATCAGGTACCAACAATCAACATTCAGCAATTGTTTTCCAATTTCTGATTTCCAGTTAAGGTTTTTATGAAAGGAAACACAAATCTGGTCAATGCACAACCAGATTGCACAGTACTCATTATTGCAAACAATGAATATGGGAAACAGGGTACATGAAAATCCAAACATGGCATTCTATCATCTAAATATTCATACATACATAGGAATTAGGAGCAGGAGTAGGCCATTCAGCCCTTTGAGCCTGCTCCAACATTCGGTAATTTCACAGCTGATCCAAAGTATAACATCAGATCTGCATTCATGTCTACCATAATAAACTTTCACCTCCCCTTGCTTAACAAGAACTCTTCTACATCTGCCTTAAAAAATATTCAAAGAACTCTACTTCCTCCACAATCCAGTGAGAGAGAGTTTCAAGATTCATGACCTTCAGAGGAAAGAAAATGTTACTCTCATTCTAAATTCTCCAAAACGGCAAAGAACAATCGAGTCAATTCTTACTCTTACATACTCTAGCAGACAAAAGTCTAGCCTACCCAATCTTTCCTCATAAGGCAACCAGCATTCCACGTTATTAGTTTGGCAACGCTTTTCTGAACTTCCTCCAACACATTTAAATCATGCCTTAAATAAGGTGACCAAATTCAGTGATCAGAGACAACAGGGCATGAGGCAGTGAAGGGGATCCTGAATTCAGGAATGGACGAGCCTCAGCTCTTGACCCTGTCCAACACGTATGAAGTACTTGCTCTCTGTGAGGTTGGGGAAAAGGGCTGCAGGGAGGATGAGCCAGCTGACCACTACACTGTGGTACAGGAGGCCATTCAAGAGGGGGGAGCAAATAGACTAGTGGTATTTGTAGGGGACTCTATAATTAGGGGATTGATAGCATTCTTTGTAAGCAGGATCAAGAGTAACACATGGTGTGTTTTCTGCTCAGTGCCGGGGGAGGGACATCCCACAGTCCAAAGATGTGCAGGTTAGGTGGATTGGCTATGCTAAAATTGTCCATAGTGTCTAGGATGGGAAATGCAGGGATGATGTAGGAAGTGGTTCTGGGTGGGATGCTCTTTGGAGGGTCGGTGCAGACTCGATGAGCCAAATGGCCTGCTTCCATACCATAGGGATTCTATGATTCTATGAACAGTGGAAGACTTTCAAAGCAACTTTTCAAAGTGTTCAGCAAAAGTATATGCCAGTGAAAAGGAAGGACTGTAGGAAAGGGGTAATCAGCCATGGATGTCTAAGCAAATAAGGGAGGCTATCAAATTGAAAGATAAGCATACAAAGTGGCAAAGACCAGTGGGAAACTAGAAGACTGGGAAAACTTAAGGCCAACAGAAAGCCATAAAAGAAGCTATAAAGGAAAGTACGATAGATTATGAGAGTGAACTAGCTCAAAAGACAGATAGCAAGAGTTTCTACAAATATATGAAATGAAAAACAGTGGGTAAGGTAGGCACTGGTCCTTTACAGGATGAAAAGGGGGATTTAATAATGAGAAATGAGGAAACAACCAAGGCTTTCAGCAGGTATTCTGTGTTGGTCTTCACAGTGGAGTTCATAAATAACCTACCAGTAATTAATGACAAGGGGACTAAGGTGGGGGAGGACCTAGAAACGATCGTTATCACAAAAGAGAGTGTGTTGGGCTAGCTAATGGAGCGAAAGATAGACAAGTCTCCTGGCCCTGATGGACAACGTCCCAGGGTACTAAAAGAGATGGTGGGAGAAATAGCAAATGCACTTGTAGTAATTTTCCAAAATTTGCTGGACTCTGGAGCAGTTCTAGCAGATTGGAAAACAGCAAATGTGACGCCACTGTTTTAAGAAAAGGAGGGAGACAAAATATAGGGAATTATAGGCCAGTTAGCTTAACTTCTGTAGTGGGAAAATGCTTAAATCTATCAAGAAAGAAATAGCAAGATATCTAGATAGAAACTGTCCCATTGGGCAGACGCAGCATGGGTTCATGAAAGACAGGTCTTGTTTAATTAGTTTACTGGAATTCTGTGAAGATATTACCAGCGCAGTGGACAACAGGACCCAATACATATGGTGTATCTGGATTTCGAAAAGGCATTCGACAAGGTGCCACACAAAAGCCTGCTGCATAAGGTGCACAGTGATATGGGCAATGTATTAGCATGGATAGAGGATTGGTTAACTAACAGAAAGCAAAGTGCAGGGATAAATGAGTGCTTTTCCGGTTGGCAATCATTGACTAGTGATGTGCCTCAGGGGTCAATGTTGGGACTGCAATTCTTTACAATTTACATTGATGAGTAGTAGAGCAAAGTGTACAGAGGACTCTGAAACTTAGCAGAGGGATATAGACAGTTTAAGCGACTGGGCAAAGGTCTAGCAGATGGAGTACAATGTTGATAAATGTGAAGTCATCCATTTCGGTAGGAATCTGTATAGAGTGCTGGTGAGGCCACACCTGGAGTACTGCATGAAGTTTTGGTCTCCTTACTTGAAAAAGGATGTACTGGCACTGGAGGGGTGCAGAGTCTGGAGTTGAGAGGGTTGGCTTATGAGGAGAGACTGAGTAGACAGGGATTATATGCATTGGAAATTTAGAAGAATGAAGGGGGAAATCTTATTGAAGCATATAAAATTACAAAGGGAACAGATAAGATAGAAGCAGGGAAGTTGTTTCCACTGGCAGGTGAAACTAGAGCAAGAGGGCATAGCCTCAAATTAGGGGGAGCAGATTTAGAACTGAATTGAGGAGGAACTTCTTCACCCAAAGGGTTGTGAATCTGTGGAATTCCCTGCCCAGTGAAGTAGTTGACGCTTCCTCATTGAACGTTGTTAAAGCTAACTTAGCTAATTTTTGAACAATGAAGGAATTAAGGGTTATGATGAGAGGGTGGGTAAGTGGAGCTGAGGCCATGAAAAGATCAGTTATGGTCTTACTGAATGGCAGAGCCGGCTTGAAGGACCAGGTGGCCTACTCCTACTCCTGGATCTTACATTCTAACACGTGCAGAGTGCTCCAAATGTGGTCTCACTGGTGCTTAACTTCCCTACTATTGTATTCAATTCTCCTTACAATAAGCGACAACATTCTATAAGCTTTCCTAATTACTTGCTGACCCTACATACTAAGCTTTTGCCATTCATTCCAAGGATACCAAGATCATCTTGTAATCTGGCACCATTTAGGTAATATCTGACTTTTTATTCTTCCTGTTAAAATGGACAATTTCGCAATATGCCACATCTTTTGGTAGTTTCCTACGTCATCTTCACAACTTAATTTCCTACCTGTGTGTCTACAGCAAATTTTGCACCCATACTTTCCACCATCCATCTAAATCATTTGTACAAATTGCAAACAGCTTAAGCTCCAGGACCAGTCCCTGTGGCACACACTTCTTACATCTTGCCAACCTGAAGAAAATCCACAAGCACCTATTTGTTAATCCCTGGTGGCTAACCAATCTTTTATCCATGGCAATATGCGACCCCTACACCGGGAGCTTCTTTTTTCCACAATAATCCTTGAATCAAGGGGGTTTTGGAAGACATAAACCAACGCATCAACTATTTCAGTAGCCACTAGGATGAAGTCCATCCGGACCTAGATATGTGTCAGTCACCACTCCAACAAATTACTCAGTACCATTTATCTGGTGATTGTGATTTTACAACCACTGCCTCAAGCTCCTCCCTCCCATTTCCCAACTTAAGATTGCAACTTCCCAACTTGGTTGCAAAACACGTGTCGGTCTGCCAGGAATTACAGCTATGTCAGTGTTATGTGATCAGATGTTATCAACAATAATATTCGCCACTAAATGTGATCTAAACTAATGAAACTGTAATTATCTTATCTTCTAGTTCAGCGGGCAGCTTTTGTGCAATCTTAGACAGCCAATCTTCTATCCACGCTAGCACCTTGCCTCTAACACCATGGGCCCCTATCTTACTCAGCAGCCTCCTGTGTGGCACCTTGTCAAAGGCTTTCTTGGAGTCCAGGAAGATAACATCCATTGGCTCTCCTTGGTCTACCCTGCTCATTACTTCCTCAAAGAATTCTAGCAGATTTGTCAGGCATGACCACCCCTTGATGAAACCACGCTGACTTTGCCCTATTTTACCATACACTTACAAATATTCAGAAATCTCATCCTTTACAATGGACTCCAAAATCGTACCCACGAGCGAGGCTAGGCTAATTGGCCTGGAATATTCCCCTCGCTGGGGTTGTTTAAACAGTAACTGGATGGACAGTGCTTTGGTATCCGAATTTAATTGGGATACAAAAAGCCAACAAAGAACCATAGATTGAGCTTATAAAAGACAGTTGGTTGACAGATTTTGATTGAAACCAGAAATACATATTGGTTTTGTGGAAAACCACAAGGTTCTAATAATACAACAGTCAGCTGAGAAAGCTGAATTGGTCCACTAATTCAAATCCTTCTTCCATCACCAAGAATGGCAAGCTGGTGGGTAAACGGAAGGCTGGTAGCCAGGGATGAGCAGGGGCATGGATCGTCTCCACAGGCTTGATACCATGGTGAACATGAACACACACACACACACCTTTATATTAGGTCAATTTACAGTTTAACTGGTTGTTCAGAAGAGTAACTATTAGGATTGTCCATAGTATATCTATAGATGGAATTGACTTTTGAAGAGTGAAGAGTGACTTGATTAAATTGTCAAGATCGTGAATGAGACAAGAGATGCTCCGAAACGAATAAGAGAAACGTTTTTGGGACTGGAGGACGCGTCACTTAATTTAGACCCTGTATCAGTATTCTGATACAGTTCACAGCAGCATGTAAGGTAACTCAAGAATACCTTAGAAACTCAACCACAAAACAATGCAACGACAGTAATGCCAAATCTCAAACATTTTAACTAAGGGATGATGGTTTAGTATGACTACCTTTAAGAGGGATGACATTTGATCACTTCTTGGTCTTTTGGCTCAGATCAGATGTAAGCTCTAAGCTATGAGTCAAGAGAGGAACTTGAGATTATCAATGGATTGCAATTGGATACTAGAGATCATCAGTTGAGTTGAGCTACTACTGGTGAATCTTCATACTGGCTTCAGCCTAATGCCAATTCAGTGTCCTGCCAACCAGAGCTATGACCAGTGCAAGTGCAAAGTTCCAGGCCAGGGTGTCTGTGTACAGTCAGAGTAACTGTGAAGAAGGCAACTGAAGGAACGCCAGTCTACTGGACCTTTTTTGTGAACAGGATCCTCCAGTATTACTGCAGGTTCCAAGCTGCAAATATTTTCTGTCTGCAGGATTTCCCCAGTGGGGAATATTTTGACTTGACCTTCCAGAGGGTGAAGCAATGTGAATGTCGTCTGAGGGTATTTGAGGAGAAAGGAGGTGAGGACCCCTCTCTGACCTCTCTGTGGCACTGCTGTTTGTCTGCCCAGCGCAGCGGAGCCATGTTGTTCCTATCCATATGTACAACACCCACATCCCAGCAGCATATGTCCTGACATTCCTGGAAAGGCATGTACAGCTTGAAGGAGGCAGCACTGACATAGTAGACCCCTCTGGAATATGAACCAGGAAGGTCAAGATGACCCTGAAGTTTGACGCCAGTGGGACTATCCTCCACCCCCACTCCAGCTTCACGACTGGAGGGAGCTATGGTTACCTGACAAATGAGGAACACCTGGTGTGTACCTGAGCTGCCAGTTGTCAGGGCACTTGGCAGCAGACTGCAAACTTACCCTTGGCAGGAACTGTAAACAGGAGGTATACCTGACCAAGGACTGCAAAAAGACCAAGAACTGCAACCTGTGAGGGAAAGCAGTCTATGTCTACAAGGGGGACATATGCTCAAATTGCCAGAAGTGGCAACATAGGCAAGGAAGATGACTGAGAAAAGGGGCAGTCAGAAGAAGGACCAGACTTACGGATAAAGAAAGGAAGATGTTCCAGACAGTGATAAACCGACTGAGAATACTGAGTCAATGGAGTGGACAAACAGGGTGCATGGCAGGCAATGAGAAGAAAGTTCAAAAGGAAAACTCTTCAAATCACGCAGGGCTGCCAAAAGCCAGCAGTAGGGCAGAAAGCAGTAGCTACATCAAGGATGCACCAGCAGCTCTTCTGATAAAGGTGTTTGGGAGGACGAAGAGGCATAGCACCAAGAGAGGGGAAGAGATCAGTACCCCTAAACCTGGAAATGCTGGACATTGCGAGGGACCCAGCAAAACCCCACCCATGAGCACACTGATAGCGCTGCCCAATTCAGAGTAGGACACAAAACCGGACCTTCTTGGCTTTGTTGTCCCCCAGAGGCAGCTAATCAGGACAATGGCCCAGGGATGAACAGGACCGCTACCTCAGCTCTGTGAAGGTGCAGCGGTTCACTTACTACATGGATGCATGAGCTTGCTCAGTGACTGGATCATATTTAAACCTTTATCGGACACTGTGGTGATCTAGAATCCTTAAAATGAGTTTGAAAATTGCCAGCACAAATCTGTGTAGCATAAAATCCACTATGCATAATGGCTCCATGTTGGCTCTCCTGAACAAAGTCAAAGCGGACCTCATGTTTCAGCAGCCGTGCAGGATACCCCACCTCAACAGTGGCAAGAAATGGTCGAGCTTGAAGGCACACAGGCTATCAGTTTGGTCAGGGGTAACAACTGTCATTCCTCCAGCCTGGGTATTCTGCCGCAAGGAGGCAATTTCACCATCTCCAAAGTTAAGGTGGAGATGGTTGGGCACCTCCTTATAGCAGGCAGTATGTATAGAAATGCTCCCTTAAGACTAACTAACCTATACAACCCAGCTCTAAACAATGAATATCTGGCCATCCTCCAGCAGCATCCACTCTGCTGCCAATGTCCAGGCCGTAGTTCTAGCCAGTAACTTCAACTGCGTTATCGATATGGCTGGATGCTCCAGAGACTAAACATAGAACATAGAACACAGAACATAGAACAATACAGCGCAGAACAGGCCCTTCGGCCCTCGATGTTGCGCCGACCTGTGAACTAATCTAAGCCCATCCCCTACACTATCCCATCATCATCCATATGCTTATCCAAGGACTGTTTAAATGCCCCTAATGTGGCTGAGTTAACTACATTGGCAGGCAGGGCATTCCACGCCCTTACCACTCTCTGAGTAAAGAACCTGCCTCTGACATCTGTCTTAAATCTATCACCCCTCAATTTGCAGCTATGCCTCCTCGTACAAGCCGATGTCATCATCCTAGGAAAAAGACTCTCACTGTCCACCCTATCTAATCCTCTGATCATCTTGTATGTCTCTATTAAATCCCCTCTTAGCCTTCTTCTCTCCAATGAGAACAGACCCAAGTCCCTCAGCTTTTCCTCATAAGACCTTCGCTCCAGACCAGGCAACATCCTGGTAAATCTCCTCTGCACCTTTTCCTATGCTTCCACATCCTTCTTGTAATGGGGCGACCAGAACTGTACGCAATATTCCAAGTGAGGCCGCACTAGCGTTTTGTACACTTGCAGCATGACATCACGGCTCCGGAACTCAATCCCTCTACCAGTGAAACCTAACACACCATCAACCTGGGTGGCAACTTTCAGGGATCTATGTACCTGGACGCCAAGATCCCTCTGCACATCCACACTACCAAGAATCTTTCCATTGACCCAGTATTCCACCTTCCTATTATTCTTCCCAAAGTGAATCACCTCACATTTATCTGCATTGAACTCCATTTGCCACCTTTCAGCCCAATTCTGCAGTTTATCCAAGTCTCCCTGCAACTTGCAACATTCTTCCACACTGTCCACCACTCCACCGACTTTAGTGTCATCTGCAAACTTACTAACCCATCCACCTATGCCTGCGTCCAAGTCATTTATAAAAATGACAAACAGCAGTGGTCCCAAAACAGATCCTTGTGGCACACCACTAGTAACTGGACTCCAGGCTGAATATTTTCCATCAACCACCACTCATTGCCTTCTTTCAGAAAGCCAGTTTCTAATCCAAACTGCTAAATCTCCCTCAATCCCATGCCTCTGCATTTTCTCCAATAGCCTACCATGTGGAACCTTATCAAAGGCTTTACTGAAGTCCATGTACACCACGTCAACTGCCCTACCCTCATCCACATGCTTGGTCACCTTCTCAAAAAACTCAATGAGGTTTGTGAGACACGACCTGCCCTTGAAGAATCCATGTTGACTATCTCCAATCAAATTGTTGCTTGCTAGATGATTATAAATCCTATCTCTTATAATCTTTTCCAAAACTTTTCCTACAACAGATGTAAGGCTCACTGGTCTATAATTGCCTGGGTCATCTCTACTGCCCTTCTTGAACAAGGGCACAACATTTGCAATCATCCAGTCATCTGGTACTAAACCTGTAGCCAATGACAACTCAAAGATCAAGGCCAAAGGCTCCGCCATCTCCTCCCTAGCTTCCCAGAGAATCCTCGGAAAAATCCCATCCGGCCCAGGGGATTTATCTACCTTCACACCTTCCAGGATTGATAACACCTCCTCCTTACTAATCTCAATCCTTTCAAGTCTAATAGCCCGTATCTCAGTCTTCTCCTCTACAATATTCTCCTTTTCCCGAGTGAAAACTGACGAGAAATATTTGTTCAGCACCTCTCCGATCTCCACAGGGTCCACACACAACTTCCCACTTCTGTCTTTGACTGGCCCTATTCTTACCCTAGTCATCCTCTTATTCCTCACATACCTACAGAAAGCTGGATGCCATGTCCAGATTCCTGATGGAAATGGTAAAAGACACCAAGCTGCACAACATCTTCAGCACCCCTGCAGGTGCAGCACAACATAGTCAGAAGGGTGTATCCGCTCAAGGATAGATTTCCTATTTATGTCCGAGTGTTCTCAGTCAGACCAACCAACGTCAAGCCAGTGCTCTCTAACCACTGCCTCCTGCTGGCCAAGGAGTCACCCTCAGGGCAACCAGAGGGCTGGTAAGGGAATACAGAAGTTGAATCAGGGATCATCATAGAAGCCCTACAGTGTGGAAACAAGCCCTTCGGCCGAACAAGTCCACACCGAACCTCAAAGCATCCCACCCAGACCCATCTCCCAAAACCCACCTATTCTACACATCCTTGAACACTACGGGCAATTTAGCATAGCCAATCCAACTAGCATGCACATCTTTGGACTGTGGGAGGAAACCCACGCAGACACGGGGAGAATGTGCAAACTCCACACAGACAGCCCGAGGGTGGAATTGTACCCAGGTCCCTGGTGCTGTGAGGCAGCAGTGCTAACCACTGAGCCACCGTGCTGCCTTTGTGAAATGTGAAACCTTTGATCCCAGCAAACATGGAGAACCTCAAAAGTGATTACAGAGATTGGAGAACTGTGAAACTCCTCTTCGAGTCTCTAGCAGACTGGCACAAAACAGTCAAAGGGAACATCAAGAGGTCTTCTTCCTCAAAAGTTGTCTAGAATGCGAGAGAGACAAGTGAAATTGTCCCAACTCCAGAAAAGATGCAGAACCTACTTCTGCTGCAGACAATGGGATCGATGTCAAGGAGGATGTCCAGGAAGTGAACAGCCAGCAAGCCTGACTTGATGCCTCCAAGACATTCCTTTGATCCAGGGTCTGCTCCATGGAGTGGGATGAGACTTGCTCATGTTTCTTCTTCCAGAACGTGCGCAGGGAGAGCTCTGATCAGCAGCCTGCAGGAAGGTGCCTCAATAACATTATTTCAGTCTGACAACCTGAGGATCAGCAAATCCTTTTACACCAAACTGCATGTCATAAAACCCACAGACAGGATGGCCTCCCAGTCATTCCCATCCTCTATCACGGGGGACGGCACTGGAAAAAGTCTGGACCAGCCGTTATCTCTGAATGAGCTGACTAAGGCCTTCAAGTCCTTCAAGAAATACAAAACTCCCTGTAACGATGACTCACTGGCCAGGTTTTATTCAGCTCTGTGCGACTTGACTGGCCAGTACATGCTAGAGGTCTACAACAGTATGCTTCTGGCCAGTAGTTTGTGCAATCACCCTCATCGACAAGTGGAAGGTGGAGAAGGTGGAAACCAGAAACTGGTGACCAGTCTCACTGCTAAATGCAGATTACAAAATCCTATCCAAGGTCATCGCCAACCAGTTCAGGTCTGCTCTAGAGATAATAAGGTGTACAGCTGGTTGAACACAGCAGGCCAAGCAGCATCAGAGGAGCAGGAAGGCTGACATTTCGGGCCTAGACTGTTCCCAAAACATCAGCCTTCCTGCTCCTCTGATGCTGCTTGGACTGCTGTGTTCATCCAGCTCTATACCTTGTTATCTCAGATTCTCCAGTATCTGCAGTTCCTACTATCTCTGAAACAGGTCTGCTCTAGGGTCAGTGATTCACCCCAACCAAACCTGCCATGTACCAGTCAAGAAATAAACATTCTTTCCGGAAGTTTGAATCCAAGCTTCCAGTTGTCTGCCACTTCAACACAACACCATTTTCCCTGGCCAATATTTCTGCCTCTGGCCTGTTGCAGTGCTCCAGCAAGTTGGAAGAACAGCATCCCATTTTCCACTTGAGGATCCTGCAGCTTTCAGGGCTCAGTAAGGTCACCCCATAAACTCTCATGCCCCAGTGAAAAAAAGTCCTAGCCTATCCAGCCCCTCCTTATAACTAAAACCCTCCAGCCCTAGTAACATCCTCTCTAATTTAATAATACCCTTCCTGTAGCAATAATTTTACAATCTGAACACCACCTCCCATGTCTTTTATCCATACCCACACTCTAAGTCATGTCATGATATGGGCTTCTTTTAGTACAATGAGCCCATTTTCACCTAGTCATTGTCTCTAATAGCCCCTAATGTTCTTCTTCCCTGGTTTACTATCAACTATCCCTTTGTCAGATTAACTTTCTATCTCCCTGGGCTCTATCTCCACTTTTCTGCTAATAACAACAACAAGCACAGATAAGGTAGCAGAGATAACTGTGCAGTTTAAATAGAGTCATAGACTCAGAGCCATACAGCACAGAAACAGACCCTTCAGTCCAACTCATCCATGCCGACCAAGTTTCCCAAACTAAATTAGTCCCATGTGCCTCTAAACCTTTCCTATTCACGTACCTGTCTAAATATCTTTAAAATATTGTAACTGACCGTGCATCTACCGCTTCCTCTGGCACTCCATTCCACACAGGAACCACGCTGAATGTGAAAAAGTTGCCCCTCAGGTCCCTTTTTAATCTTTCTCCTCTCACCTTAAAAATATGCTCCCAAGTTCTGAACTCCTCCACTCTGGGAAAAGACCCTTGCTGTTCACCTTGTCTGTGTCCCTGATGATTTTATAAAACTCTAAGACCACCCCTCAAACTCCTACACTCCAGTGAAAACAAAAGTCCCAGCCTATCCAGCCCCTCCTTAGAACTCAAACCCTCTGGTCCTAGTAGCATGCTTGTAAATCTTCTGAACCACCTCTAATTTAATAGTATCCTTCCTATAGCAGTGTGACCAGAACTGTACATAGTATTCCAAAAGTGGCCTCACCAATATCCTGTACAAATCTATGTGCTTCATTGAAAAAGAATGATTGAAAAACATTTCAATATGCCATTACCTCAGAAAGCTGTGTCTACAAAACTCCAAAGACATCCATTAGTGTCTTGACCACACATACCAGAATGTCAGACTTTGAAACATTCTACACTTTATTCTACTGCCTTCAAGAATAATCCATTGGCCAAAGTGGCTTTTTCTTTCCAGAAAGCCAATCTTTGTAGGGAAATCTTTCAATTTCTCTTTCCCCGAAGAGTGAATATACCTGCATGGATATCTTGGGGATATTTTGATGGATGAACAACTTATACTTCCACATTACTAATTGTGCACGTTAACTAATCATTGCATCTTCTCTGAATAGGTTTTGTTTTGACTATAAGCATTATTATTGATTTATTAATTAATTAATTTACAAGTAACATTCACACCACACAAATGCCACACAATGGCCACCTCCAACAAGAGAAAAAAATGCCAGAAAATGACTATTTCCAACAAAAGAAGAAAAACAAAATCAAACAATCATCCCTCAACATTTAATGGCGTCAACATCACTGAATACCCCACAACCAACAGGATGGAAGTTAATGAAATGAACACTGTGGGTCCACCTACAGCAAGTGGACTGCAACGGTTCGAGAAAGCAGCTCATCACCACCTTCTCAAGGGCAACAAGGGATAGGCAATAAATACTGGCCTAGCTAGTAACACCCACATGCCAAGTACGCATTTGAAAAGTGTCGATAGAGACAATGTATTTAATTGGACATCTCAGTAACTAGAAAATCTATTTCTGATTTATGTTGTGACTTGCGGAATAGTGAGACCAGAGAAATAGCGCACTCCTCCAGCTTCAGGTCGTAACATTTTCAATATTATACTTAATATGCTGAGCAAATAGTGTCTGTCAATACTCCAGTGAACAAGGGGCTTTGGAATATTCTACTCTTTATCCTCTTTGTCTTCAAAAATAGCCTCAATGGGAGGGAACTGGTTTTCTGTTTTTAAAACAAATGGAAACCTCTGCAGAGGGAGAAATCTACTTTTTTTCTATTTTCCTACTGCCAAAGACACCACGAGTTGGAAAAGAGAAGAAAGAATTTTGACATTTATACTTCCACATTACCAACTGTGTACTCAGTGAATCAGTTTTGTTTTGATAAGAAACAAATAATTGTATTTATAAAGATAACTCTTTGATGGACTATTCTTTAAAATTTAAAACTTGATTTGGCTAAGCTATTTAATAGGCCATCTCAGTAACTGGAAAGTATATTTTTGTTTTCTGTAGTGACCCATGGAGTTGTGGGACTAGAGAAATAGTGTACTCCTCCTGCCTCAGTGACAGCACCTTAGTAAATTTAAACGCAGGTTAGCAATCCCTCTGCACGGGTCAAAAACACATTACAGAATTAACTATCACAGCCTGCCTCCTCTGTTACAATATGTCTTTCTTGTTCCAGAGGAAGTGGGCTATTTGGGATTTCCAAATTAGTGTCACATTATAAACAACAGTGTCCTACGCACATATGCAAAGAAGTGGGCTAGGACTGTGTAACCTCATCTTGTAATAACTTCACATTAACATTATCCCACCAGTTGGGAGATGAATTTGAAGTCTAATTCCATAGTTAAAAGCCCCTGTATAGCCTTGCTGTTTGATGCCATCATATCCCTAATTTCTGATTTACTTCATTCTTCACAGCCCTGCCCTGCTCCATATGCCTTGTCCTTTTACCCGAGTATTTCTCATTTGCAACACAATACAAGGGGCACAAACAGAATTCTGTGACGAATCAAATCCTTTTCACTTAATACTCAATGTCCTCCAAATTCAAAGAAAAATACCACAGGTGAAACCATGTCTTTAGTCATTCATTTTTCAACAAACCAGGTTGTTTCTCAGCCATGTCCATCTCTGTTCCAATCTGAGAATACAAATACTTTAGAGTTTTTGATTCCAAGAAACCCAAATATATCAAGCAGTAGGATGCAGATTTTCAAATGGGTCATTCAGCTGAGAGTACTAAAAAATAAAACTGGTGAACACTTTGACCAAGCCAATTTCATGGCTACCAGCCACAGACCGCAGTAACATTAATGAAAGCAAAGAATTAGCCTCCCTGAAAGCTCGTGCACACTTGGGAGAAAGATAGCAAGATCAATTATACAATTTGACCACATTCCACTTTCTGACAGAACTTAATCCAGGTGTGCAAAGCAACTTCATGTTGTGCAAATGAAAAATGTACGACACCATAGAGTATATTGCAACCTGGTTGCTACAAATTAAATACTTAAGTGACATTATCAAACCAAAAACTTTCCTGTTTAAATCATAATTCCTGATTAAGCATTCTGTTTTGTACTGTCCTGACAACTCCCATAATATATGTTCAGTGATTCACTTTACAAAAATGTATTTGCAAAGGTGGAAGGAAGAATTGGAAAACATAAAATCAGCCTTGGAATTTCAACTTATTTTCTTAAAACATACAATAAATATGACAAGTGGTCAATTATACATTAAATTGATGTACTTTGTGAGAATTAAAATGCTACCAATTCTGAGCAAAGTTTGACAAAATTAATTCAAGGTCCCAGGTTTAACACCACTCTCACTAGATATCCTGAAAGACTGATTGACCATTGGAGGAAAAAGAAAATCGCTAAGTATAAGTTTAACCAATCAGCCTGGTAGTTGCACCTAAATAGTTTTAAGCACTCATTTACAACCGGTAACAGATACTATGGTCTATAAACATTCATCTGGAAGCAATATATCCAATCGATCTTTTAAAAGGCCTCCAGCCAGTAGTGTTTGGCCCAGAATGCCCAAGTCACTTGAAGCATGATTTTCAGAAATGACATCTAGCTGCTCTGAGATATCAGTACTCTCTTTCACCTCACTCACTCTTCCCTATGTTCCTTCATTCATCCATCAGAAAATTCTAAGCACATTCATATTCTTCTGGCCTGAAACTCTCTAATGCAACTGGACAATTCTAAAAATTCTAGAGCTTGACGAGGAAGGCAGCCCATTAGAAATTAGATGGATTTTAATCCTCTGAATCTTCATGTTTTTCTTTCAGAGCTAGGAGAGGGGATATTTAATAAAAATATCAAAATCATAAAGTATTAGATAGCAATATCATACAGTCAGAGTTATGCAGAATGGAAACAGACTCTTCAGTCCAACTCATCCGTGCCAACCTGATATCCAAAACTGATTTAGTCCCATTTGCCAGCATGTGGCCCATATCCCTCTAAACCTTTCCTATTTAAGTACCCATCCAGATTTCTTCTAAATGTTGTATTTGTACTGCTTCTGGCAGTTCATTCCATACAGGCAACACCCTCTGCGTGAAAAAGTTGCCTTTCAGGTCCCTTTTAAACCAACGCCCACCTGTGTCATCATTAAACGGACCAAACTAGAGGAGACACACAAACTAATAAACAACACCCCCATTGGAATCAAATTCACCAGAGAGGAGGGGAAGAACAAATAGCTCCCATTCCTGGATGTCATGGTAGAGCACAGGACAAATGGGGAATTCCAAACAAAAGTACACAGAAAAGCTACACACACTGACCAAGTACTGAACTTCAACAGTATCCATCCTAACACACACAAACAAAGCTGCGTGAGAACATTATTTAAACGGGCAACAACAGACTGCAGCAGCACAGAACTATGCCGAGAAGAGGAGGAGCACCTCTTCCAGGTATTCAAGGACAATGGATACCCGAAAAACTGGGTCAGAAGATGCCTATTACATGAACAACACCAGGAAGATACTACACACCCCAACACACTCATCACGCTACTTAACATCAAGAACACATCAGGAACTAACCACAAGACTCCTACAACCACTGGGCATCAGAGTAGCACGCAAACCCACATCAACTCTATGACAACTGCTCACCCGAACCAAAGACACACTACCCACTATGGACAGGACCAATGTCATATACAAGATTCCCTGCAGAGACTGTGTCGAACACTACATCGGACAAACAGGAAGGAAATTAACAACAAAGGTACACAAATACCAATTGGCTACAAAAAGACACGACCAATACTCATTCATCTCTATCCACATGGATAAGGAGAACCACCAATCTGATTGGGACAACACCAAGATCCTGGGACAAGCAAAGCAGAGGCAGGCACAGGAATTCCTAGAAGCCTGATACTCCACAAAGAAAGCCATCAACAAACACAGAGCACATATACACTCCATTGCAAAGGAAAACTGGAAGTGAGGTAATTCTGCTCAACAGACTCCAGAGTTTACAAACCAGGCGGGAAAACACAACAGCACTTCATCGGAGGCTGCACTGATGATGTTACCTAGCAGGGTAATGAAACAACAACGGAACAACGAACCAGCTCGGTGAGCCAACCAACCACAACATCCACAATCCGAGCTGCAAATCTACTCTAAAACCTTATGCTCTCTAGTTTTGGATTCCCCTACCCTGGGAAAAAGTCCTTGGCCATTCACCGTATCCATGCCTCTCATGAGTTTAGAAAACCTCTATTCAGGTCACCCCTCTGCCTCCAATGATGTAGAGAAAAAAAAAATCCCAGCCTCTTTTGCATCCCTGTTTAGGTCAAATCCAGTCCTGGCAAGATCCACGTAAATCCTTTCTGAACCCTTTCAAGATTAACATCTTTCCTAGAGCAAGGAGACCAGAATTAACACAGTATTCTAAAACTGACCTCACCAACGTCCCGTACAGCCGCAAGATGACATCCCCACTCCAGTAAATAGAAGGAAATATAGTTTCTTATGGTTGAAGGTGCAGTAACCAGAACAGAAAGATTCACGAGAAATGACAACAGCCATAAGTGTAAAGAAGGGAAATGTCAGCTTTGATACAGTTGCTTGCAACCTTGACTGAGCCAGAAAGTTTTGGACTCAAGTCTGAGTCAAGAATTTCAGCATAAAATTAAAGCTGCCATTTCAGAACAGTACTGAGAGAGGTTTGCACTACTGAAGATGTCAACTTTTAATTGAGATGTTAAACCAAATTTCTGGCTGCCCGCAGAGGAGCAAATATATTATCCCTAGTGTCCCAGCCAATATCTTCTCCTCAAAAGACAGTCATTATCAAATTGCTGTTGTGGGACCATACTGAGTACAAAGTAGCTATCATCTTTCATGCATTTAAATAATTACTCCATTGTAAAATGTTTGTAAAGACATCTTACGGAAATGCAAATCTTCGTTTAAGGTAAGCTGGAATGCACAGCCCAAGTGTGGTGGAAGGACATTCGAAGTAGTTTTCAAAAGGGAACTGGATACGTACCTTTTAAAGAAAAGAGGGAAGCTTGCAGTGTTATGGACAACAAGTAGGGGAATGGAACTAAATTCTTTCAAAGAGCTAGCACAGGTACAATTGAATAGCTTCCTCCTGTGCTACATGATTCTGAAGTAACTGTGATGATTTTTCCAAGAAGTTTATTTCCCTCTGGAATTCTCAGGTTATGATATTTAGAATCACCACCCCATTGTAGTAGAGCTAGGGGAAGTACAAATGGTCCCAAAATTTTGATATTTGTAACTGTAACTCAAACTCTTACCTGGTCTGAAGTGGAGGAATGGGTAAAGAGATGCACAGGAATGGTTCAAAGGTATTGCTCTGTTTTTGGCAATGAGGACATGTCAATGAAGACCTAAAAGGAAAAACAGGAATAGTAATTTTGTTGCCAACCTACCAAGGACAGACAGAAACTCAAGGCGTTTTTCCATATAAATATATTTCAAGCCAGCCTCACAGCACCAGGGACCCAGGTTCGATTCCAGCCCCAGGTGACTGTCTGTGCGGAGTTTGCACATTCTCCCCACGTCTGCGTGGGTTTCCTCCGGGTGCTCTGGTTTCCTCCCACAGTCCAAAGATGTGCAGGCTAGGTGGATTGGCCGTGCTAAATTGCCCATAGTGTTCAGGGGTGTAGGTTATAGGGGGATGGGTCTGGGTGGGATGCCCCAAGGGTCGGTGTGGACATGTTGGGCCGAAGGACCTGTTTCCACACTGTAGGGATTCTAATAAATTGAGAATAGCATCATGAAAGAGAATAAATTAACAGTCAGGAATCGTACTTCAGGTAAGGTAGGTAATGGCAAAACTTATAAACATTATTATTTCTCTCTTCCAATTTAATCAAAACAAACAGGTGAATAAAGTATCTGTGCTGAAGGACAGGTTAGCGTTTGTGGACCACATAAAGAGTTTTATATACGAATACACGGAATGTAAGGGATAAATTTAAAGAGCTGCAGGCCCAAATTTCAATTGGAGATTGTGTTACAGTAGCCATTGCTGAGACATGGCTGCAGGACGGTCAGGACCAGATTATAAAGTTTACAGGATGGACAGGGAAAAAAGGGAGAGGAGGTGAAGTAGCCTTACTGATTAGAAACAAAATTACTTCAAATGATGAAGGAGGATACTGTGACGGAAAGTATTCAGTGTGGACCATATGGGTGGTACTGAGGAACCGTAAAGGATCTAAAATTGTAACAGGTGTTGCATACAGGCTCTCAGCAGCAGCTCTGAAGTGCTGGATTGTATAAATGCAGAAATTAGACAAGTGTATAGCAAAGCCAGACCAGCATTAATGGGGGATTTTAACTTTATTGTAGATTGGGAGAAGTAAACAAGCACCTGTCGGAAAGGTAGTGAATTTCTAGAGTGTGTCCAGGATAGTTTCCTACAACAATATATCCTGTTTGCAAACATGGGGACATGCAATATTGGATTTAGTAATGAGAAATGAGCAGAATTTAAATTAGTAACCTATTTATGCACGAACATTTGTCAAATTGTAATCATAACCTGATGAATACAATAACAAGCATGGGGCTGGATGAACACAGCAGGTCAAGCAGCATCATAGGAGCAGGAAAACTTGACGTTTCGGGCCTAAACCCTTCATCAGAAATGGGGAAGGGGAAGAGGGTTCTGAAATAAATAGGGACAGAGGGGGAGGTGGATAGAGGATGGATAGAGGAGAGGATAGGTGGAGAGGAGGCAGACAAGTCGAAGAGGCGGGGATGGAGCCAGTAAAGGTGAGTGTAGGTAGGGGGGTAGGGAGGAGATAGGTCAGTCCAGGGAGGACGGACAGGTCAAGGGGGCAGGATGAGGTTAGTAGATAGGAGATGGGGGGGGGGCTTGAGGTGGGAGGAGGGGATAGGTGAGAGGAAAAACAGGTTAGGGAGGTGGAGATGAGCTGGGCTAGTTTTGGGATGCGGTTGGGGGAAGGGAGATTTTGAAGCTTGTGAAATCCACATTGATGCCATTGGGCTGCAGGGTTCCCAGGCTGAATATGATTTGCTGTTCCTGCAGCCTTCGGGTGGCATCACTGTGGCATTGCAGGAGGCCCAGGATGGACATGTCGTCTGAAGAATGGGAGGGGGAGTTGAAATGGTTCGCGGCTGGGAGGTGCAGTTGTTTGTTGCGAACTGAGCGCAGGTGTTCTGCAAAGCGGTCCCCAAGCCTCCGCTTGGTTTCCCCAATGTAGAGGAAGCCACAACGGGTACAGCGGATGCAGTATACCACATT
>JAHRHZ010000022.1:28450105-28489641 GCA_024137785.1 Ginglymostoma cirratum | reverse complement strand
CCGCCCCCCTTGACCTGTCCGTCCTCCCTGGACTGACCTATCTCCTCCCTACCCCCCACCTACACTCACCTTTACTGGCTCCATCCCCACCTCTTCGACTTGTCTGCCTCCTCTCCACCTATCCTCTCCTCTATCCATCCTCTATCCGCCTCCCCCTCTCTCCCCATTTATTTCAGAACCCTCTTCCCCTCCCCCATTTCTGATGAAGGGTCTAGGCCCGAAACGTCAAGCTTTCCTGCTCCTATGCTGCTGCTTGGCCTGCTGTGTTCATCCAGCCCCACAGCTTCTTAGCAGTGTGTTCATCTTGCGTATACAGAAAGATGCAGCAATATGCTAAATGAAGCACAGCATATTTTCCTTTCTGTAGTCAATATGCAAATTTTATCAATTACTGGTTAATAAATTAAAGGCACGAAATAGATTTTGTTTCAGCACTTGCCCTGCAGTCAATGTAAACTGAATTCACCCGAGCTGAGTGGAATGTGAATTTACAATCATGTGTCTTACTCCAAACCAGCAAGCTCCATAACCAGAGTCCAATTTTGATTCCCATTGACATTATATTTCAAAAACTATATGCACGAATGATGAAATCATCAATTAACCCCACACATTAAAGAGGCCTCACCATGGTTGGCCACTGTGCTGTGTCTGCAGATATTTAAGTGCATTATACAAACAACATTCCATGAATTCAGTAACCACAAACCATACATAGTTATTACAGCATCTATATCAAGAAACTCATTACCTACAATAGCAAATTCAAGGGAGTGAGGAGCACAGGAGTGGTGTCATTGAAGCAGAACATGAATCTATTTGCTTGAAGAGAGAGAGGGGGAAATCAGGAGATCACAAAAAAAACTTTAAATAAAATTAGAGTCTTGCTCAAAAATTCAATGTATCAATTATGACACTAGGTCAATGTTTCAACATTTAACACCAGCTTTGCCCCTACAATACTGTGCCTCATCAGTGGACATGTGGACTACTCCCTACATCCTACAGTGGCTCCATTCAGTCAAAGCTAGCACAACAGCAAAAGTTTCCAAGGAACTGATCCAAACATGGGAGAAAGAAGTTGCCCACGTTAGTACTGTTCTACATTCTTTCAAACAAAGATAAAATTCCCTTTTCATGATAAGGCAAAATAATATAGCCTATCCCATATGCGCTGGTGTTCCTCCAACAGTAGCTGCTTGTTCAAATGCAATTGTCCTGTTCTTTTCACATATCCTGTCTTTTCAAATGGTAGTCCAATTGTCTTTTAAATTATGTTACAACGAACCTACATAGGCACTTGTGATGTACTCCATGCTCTAATAGCTGTATGGAATTGTTTTTTAAAACTCTGATTTTCTCCTTAATTCCATGAATAATGCTGAATATGTGTTACTTTAATGTAATTCTTCACTGTTTACCTTGCAAGTCATTCAAAAGAAGGGTCAAACCCTCCTGTTATATTCACTCTTAACCTCTGCTGATCTGATGAAAACAGCCTAGTTTTAAGCTTTCTTCATAATTACAACTTTGCACTTTCCACTTTTTTTGTTGTACTTTTTCATGGTTCAAGCATTATAAAGGGTTGCTTTGAACTCCAAGCAACACAGTGGAAACAAACTGTTTCTTGCATTTGAAAAGTCCTTGTTGGTTGCAAGGTGCGTTAAGAAGTTCCAGAGTTGTGAAAAATACCATTTAATTGCAATACTTTTCTTTCTGTAAAACCTACAATCCAAATTACTCCAATGTTTCCTATCCACACTTGCCTCTTTTAAACAATCTACAAGACTTAGTTAGGAGGCTTATTGGAGAAACATGGTCTCTTCGTCATTGAAGGCAACTAATTCATGACGTCAACATGACCAGGTAACATCAGATCCAGAAAACATGGAAATCTGCTCTTTCCCCACTGCCATCTAGTTTTATACAAATTTAGAAGTAGTGGAATAGATTCTCAGAGAAGGCCATGAAGGTAGACCCATTTGGTTCATTTAAGAGCCAGTTAAAAGCTATGAGTGGTGCCAGAGAATACGGCAAGCATCTGGCTCACCTTCTAGTTCAAGGTGAACAGCTTCAACTCAGCAGGCACATAACTAAAACTGAATGGAGAATATAGAGGAAATATTGGTGAGACAAATTCCAATTGTCAGTGACTGGATGATGGGAAACATACTGAAGAAAACAGAATAATGCAAACAAGTGCAACTGAAATCCATCAAGAATAAAAGCTAAATACGACAGACGCCGAAAACATGAAATAAAAACAGAACATACAGAATAAACTCAAGTCTGGCATCATCTGTGGAGAGGGAAACAGAATTAATATTTCAAATCCAATATGACTCTTCTTCAGAAACACTAATTGCTTCTCCATCCACAGACTGTCAGACTCGCTGAGTTTTTCCAGTTTATTTGAAACTAAACTGCTGACTGATACATAAAGCAGGAGACACCCTGTTTACCAACTGTCCAGGAGCAGTTCAAAATTGTGTATTTTCAACACTGCAGAAAATAAAAAAGTTAATAACAAATGGCAAATGTTTTTGAAAGGAAACAACATCCTTCACTCCACATGCTACGTGAATCATTAAACTGTAGTGATCTCGACAAAAATAGTCAAAATGAGCAGCCCTTAGCCAGAGCCTTTGCCCTGCGTATAACACATACAGCCAAAATGGTGCGATATGCCAAAACACATTAGTTCACTGCAAGAGAACATCAGCAGAGAAGAAAAGGAGAAGGACGAATATAACTGCATACGTATCAAAGACATAGGAATTCTTGTATCAATCAGTTAAATTCAACTCTGATAAATGAAAGCATTAAAACTCAATTGTGTGTGTGTTGGAATGTGCTGAGCTACTGAGAGAATCTCAGCATAAAAAAGAATCAAAAGAATTGAACTACCATAATGTATAGGATGGGCTGAAGGGCTAAATTTGTTGAAGATATTTGACGGTTGCATGACCTTGAATGAGTCCTGTGAACATTCCTGTACCTGCCAAAGACAACATAACCAAAGCTGCTTTTCTGTCCTCTTTTCTGTATTGGCTGTTTGTTACATGGTATAAGAGAGACAGTTTCGTTCCAAGTCATCAGACTTCACCTCGGACCAGGATCGCAAACGGTGTCAGGAACAACCTCAGCCTCCAGACCAGCCATCAATCGAGGGGTCTCCAATGGGCAGAAGGGTGGGAGGCTTATTTCTTTCCTCTTTTTTATTCTTTTTATTTACTTAATAAATGTTCCTTTCTTTTTCCATCTTTTATTATTACTCATATTTAAGCAAATTGCCATTTGAGCCTTCTCTTAACTACATTTAACCAAATCCAAAAAGAACTGCTTGGATATGCTGTGATCCAAGACACACAAAGAACTATCCAACAAACTCACAGCAGAGACCGAAGTCTAAAATCAGTGACAGTATAGCTTCCTGTCCATCAAATTAGACATCAATTAGTACAGTTCCTTTTAAGCAGCTTAACATTCAAAGTGAAATCCTCTTCCATTACTTTTCACTTACTTCAAAACAGAAATGTTAGGATGACTGCAGTCAGAAATTTGTCTTTTTTTTGTCTTTTAAACTGTGAAATGGGTGCCTGCTCCAGATGGACTGCCCCAACTGTATTGACCAGGTTCAATACTTGGGCTAAAACTCTTCACATTAGGACACTCTCATCTTTGCTGATATTAGTGGGTGAGGGGATGAACCACGAATGCAAGTGATTCCAAGACTGGAAACTGAACAACTTCATCATGACTATTAGTGCTTAAGATACAATGAAAAACAAAAAAAAAAAAATTGAGGTGAAGCGCACATTGAGTGACACTGAATAAAAATTCCACCTCAAACCTACAGATCACACACTGCTATTCAGATGGCTGAAAATTATACAGAATATTATAACAACATAATACACAAACAGGTCCATCCATCAGTATCAGTAGAAAAAGAAGATAAAGCTAAACATGTTTTAGTAGCAATATTTTGTCTAAACTGGAAACAAAGGAAGTACACAATAACTGCAGAAACAGACAGACTTCTTGGAATTCCAGGCATTTGCTCTGGTTTCATATTTTGTCAAAGACCAAAATATTAAAAATTAAAAGATGAAAGCTGAACTTTCAGAATAAGTATCAAACTGCAGATCACTATCATCAAACCAAGTCTCAAACTCAATTGTATGCAGTTACAGCCCATCTGTTAAAATGAATTGTGACATCCGAAGATTACCAACTGTTTGACAAGTGTTCACGAGTTTCAAATACATGCTAAAGTAGTAACTTTGGAATTTAATAACCTCCATAATTAAAAATCAAATTCTGAATTTGATTGAATGTTAATCTTTGGTGTTCCCGCTCAATCAAGTTTTAAAGAAATATTTTGAAGTTGTCATGAACCTCTGTTTTCTCAAAAATGATTTGAAATCGGAATTTATATTCTGCTACACTACACTATATTAATGATCGTGGAAACTCCTTCTGCAGAACATTTGGAGGAAGAATATTTGCAGATGGGGAAAAGAAAGCAATCATTCATCCTCCCGAATATCCACATTACACACTTTGTAAGAAAACCATTCCTCTAAAGTAACAAATCTCCTACAATAAATTTTGTAGGGTTAACGAAAAGATTCTTGGCAGTGTGGAGGAGCAGGGGGATCTCGGGGTTCATGCCCACAGTTCCCTGAAAGCTGCCACCCAAGTGGATAGAGTTGTGAAGAAGGCATATGGTGTGTTAGCTTTCATTAATAGAGGGATTGAGTTCAAGAGCTGTGAAGTTATGCTCCAGCTATACAGAACCCTGGTTCGGCCACATCTGAAGTACTGGGTCCAGTTCTGGTCGCCTCATTAAAGGAAAGATGTGGAAGGGTTGGAAAAGGTGCAGAGGTGATTTACCAGGATGTTGCCTGGAATGGAGGGAAGGTCTTATGAGGAAAGGTTGAGAGAGCTAGGGCTTTTCTCTTTAGAACGACAAAGGATGTGAGGTGACTAGATAGACAAAATGATCAGAGGTATAAATAGAGTGGACAGCCAGAGACTTTTTCCTAGGGTGGAAGTAGCTATTTCAAGGGGGCATAGTTTTAAAGTGAGTGGAGGTAGATATAGGGAAGACATCAGAGGTAGGTTCTTTACACAGAGAGCGGTAGGGGCGTGTAATGCATTGCCGGAGAGGGTAATGGAGTCGGCCCCATTAGGGGCATTTCAGCGGCTATTAGATAGGCATGTGGATGACAGTATATGGCAGGGGTGGAGGTTAGATAGACCTTAGGTTTAGGATAAAAGTTCAGCACAATATCGTGGGCTGAAGGGCCTGTACTGTTCTACATTCTAGGAGAAATTACAACAAAACAAGAAAAATTGTTGTATTTTCCACTTCTGGGCATATCTGGTCGGGTCTGTCCTTTTGTACAAATCATTCAAAAGTCAAAGGAAACACTATTTCCTTTCCTGAACTCTCAGATGCTGGATTGCAGCACCACAATGCTAAGACATGCTATGCGCATCAGGCAAGTGCAGGATAAAATGCCCAATCAAGCAGGAGTGCTGCTGCCAAATTTCTCACTCTCAATCCCCAAAGTGTTGAAGCTCAAACTGTTGCCTCGAAACACTCACCAAGTCATGAACAGTTAACATAGCACACTCAAGGAACAGAAACTAGCAATGTTTGCTTTCTTCCACATTGAGAATATTAATATTGGCTACACCTAAAACACCCCAAGAAAATCAAACTTAGTGCACCTCCAAATGAGTTCTGTAGGTTCCCAGAATGTGCAAGGTCCCTGCAGGATATTGCCTGCGTCACAAGTGCTTATATTCAGTACAACACAGTTCAACTAAAGAGAAACAGGTCAGCAATGATAGCAAACTTATTCAAATTAAACAAGGTACTGTATATGACATTTCAAAATAGGAAAGAAACTACAAGTTATAGTAATTAGACTTAAAAAAAATGTTGCAAATATATAGTTGGCTATCAGCTGTACGATGATAAAAATGCTGGTTTTGTAGTATGAAATTTATGCTATGTTAAGTCAGCTATCCTTCTAACATCACAGTCACACATGGCATGCTCTGTGAACCCCTCCATGGGCTTGGTGACCTCGCTAACCCCAGCGTCCAACAGCACAAAGACTGGTCCTACTGATATTCACTAGCCCGGCTAGTTGCAGGACTTCGGGCACCCAGCATATTACAGTTGATTAATTTTGTTCCCTAAATTAAAGTACACTGACAACTTTAAGGCAAGCACCCCATTTAGCTTTGCTCAGGTTATCTGCTGAAAGCAGTTTTATAAAATCAAATTTCCACTGAGGTATTAGTGAAACATTACACAGCTGTTGTTAGTCATAGGATATCAGTCTAAGCCAAATGGCCGGATGTTAATTTGTTCATTTTTCTACCATCATCCAATGTCTTAAAAAAAATTAAATGGAAAGACTCCCTCTTTAAAAGTTTCCATGAATTGTTTTTCTGAAATAAGATAAATGGTCAACTAGGTACTTCCTGATTGGGCAGTGGATGTTTGTGATAGAGTTTTTCAAATATAGAAATAGTGGGCTGGGTTTCCCTCAAATTCACTTTCTTTCCCTCTAATCACTCTCCAGATTGTGACCAATTGTACCAAAATTTCTATGTTTCCCTTTCATCTGATAAGAACTGTTGAGGAATGGGGAAAATGCAATGGTATCCTATCAAATTTAATACAAATTCATCCCTTCCAATATTCAGCTTTTCAGTTGCTGAATCAGACAAAGTGTTCTCAGTCATCCACAATTAATCTCCAAATAAACTAAATACGAATCACTTACAACAACAACTCTTAGAATAGAGTTGACGACAAACAGCAATTTTCTAGGATTCCTTCTACTACTATTTACCGTGGAGATAAAGACAAGGAGATAAAGATGATCTATTTGAAATTGAAATCATCACAGCTGATGATGGAAGACAAACTCTATCAATTCTGGGTGGTGGATTTAATAACAGCCTATCTGCACTAGGCAAGTCTGCAGGCATCAGGCTTGCTAATGCCATAACCTCACTGAAGAGGTTAAGAAAAACTACATAATCAATTCCACTCATGTAGCTGCAGGTGGCGACAGAATCAGTAATGAGGGCATGGAGTTTGCAGACATACCCAATTAAAAGGAAAAAACAAACCTCGTCCTAAAACTGTTCGACTATCTTCAACAACAATCACTGAAGCCCAGAAACACTGGTCATTATCGAGCAAAATTTCTACACAATTGCAATCTACCTTGTGTTCCAAATCTTAAGTTAAGATTTTACAAAAACGGTTATATAAACTTGCACAGTGCCCACATATGCAGATAATTGCAGCATCATTCTGGGAAGTAGGCACTCTGCATCAATATAACAAATCAAATCTTAACCTGCTGACTTTCAATTCAAATACCAAACGTTAACACTTGTATTACAAGACCAAGGCACTTCATGACAATTTGAGGAAACACTTGCATTTCTATAAAAGGTTTAATCACATCCCAAACTGCTGCATGTCATTTTTCGTAAACTACTTTGAACCATTAGATTTGTGCAGCCATTTCTCACACCGCAAGATTCCACAAATTGTAAAGCAATAAACAGCAAGTTGTTTTCATTTAATGTTAATTGAGACAACAATGTTGGAATAGTTCCTAGCATTTCAGACAGTCCCTCTAAATCATCAACATCTATCCAAAATAGACCATGGACAGACACAGTCTTGCTTCCATGCTTTTGCTCCAGAACTGCAGTACCAACCATGCAATGTTCCTTTAAAACAGCGCTGTTGGGGAAGCCTGGAAAGATGCTGGAAATGTGAAATAAACGCAAAAACTGTTAGAAACCATTATCAGAACAGGCTGTGTCTGTGAACAGCAAGGAAAGTAGAATTAATTTTGCTACTCAACGTGTCCCTTTTTCCTCTGCAAAAAGGTCATCAACTTGAACTACTGACCCTTCCTTCCTCTCTCCACTGTTGCTGCCTGGCCTGTCAAAGGTTCCAGTATTTAATGTCATTGACTAGAGATTAGAAACACAGCCTTCAACTTCAGTAAAGTGCATATACACAAAGTCATATTCTCCTGAGATTGCCATCAGTGTAGCATCCTTTCGGGTGTTTGCTGACGACTGCACAATATTTAATACCATTTCCAACACCTCAGATATTAAAGCATCATTCCTTGACATGCAATGACGTTACCATCACTGTCAACATCCTGGGAATTACCACTGACCAGTAACTCAACTTGAGCAGCCACAAAATATCCTGGCTACAACTCCAGGTCAGAGGCTAGGAATTCTGGGGCAAGTAGTTCAACTATGGACTCCTCAAAGCTTGTTCACCATCAACAAATGTAGAAATCAGGAATTTGAAGGAATGCTCTCCACTTACCTGTATGCCTGTAGCCTCCAACAACACAAAAAAAAACTTGACAATCCAGGGCAAAGCAGCCTACTCGACTGGCATCCCAATCACAACCTTCAACATTTAGTCCCTTCACTATAAATGGCAGCATGTCAAGATGCACTGCAGGAACTCATCAAGGCTACTTCTACATAGCTTCCAGACCAGAGACCACTAACATCTAGAAGTGATTGGGTTTGAGATGCTTGAGAACACTACCACCTGCCAGTTGCCCATAAACCATCCTGTTTTAGATCTTTATCAGTGCTCTTTCACCTTGTCAAAAGCCTGGAACATGTCCCAGCAACATTGTGGGTGTACCTACCACCCATGGACTACAAGAGCTCAAGGTGGCAGCTCAACACCAGTTTCTCATGGGCAATTAGGGATGGGCAAGATATGCCAGCTTCACTAGTGACACCCACATCCCATGAATGAATATACAACAATCCAGTAAAATGCAGCTATTTAATTCATCATTTTCCTCCTCAAAACGCTACAAGACAGGACTAAACCATTAAACAGCATTAAATCCACAAGCAGCACCATAACTTAAAGTGTATTGTATAAACAAAATAAGCAAAAACAAAATCTGTCCAAGTGGAAACCACCAGAACTAAACATGCTTTTTCATTCCTTCAAAAGCTAAGTTTACAGCACGGTGGCACATTGGTTAGCACGGCTGCCACGCAGAACCAGGGGCCCAGGTTCAATTCCGTCTTCAGTGGGGAGTTTGCACATTCTCCCCGTGTATGCGTGGGTTTTCTCTAGGTGCTCTAGTTTCCTCCCACAATCCAAAGATATGCAGGTTAGGTGGATTGGCTATGCTAAATTGCCCAGTGTCTAGGGATTCGCAGGCTAGGTGGATTAGCAATGGGGAATGCGGAGAGAAGAGAAAGTGAGAGAGCAATAGCAAAAACATGAGAATTGAACAGTGTTTTGAAATAAAAAATTGTTCTGCCTCACTCCCCAAGAAGGGATCAAGTACACAAATCAAGAACTCTATTATTATAGAATGAATGGGGTAAGTTGACTAACTGAAAGAGTATAACAATTTACACTAAAATAACATATTCAAGATGGATCTTCCAGCAATCATTCATGTCTGTTCAACTGTAACTAGCAGTAACAGATTGTACTTCAACATTCAATTTCTCAGATTCAAAGTGATTCAAAGCTTCCCCACAATGTTATGGTCCCTCCCTGAAACTCAGGGAAAGCATTCCAGTAAAACAGAAAGGCCACTTTCAGGGCAATTATTGAATTGCTTGCATAAGGAGATATGTATATGTATATGTATATGTATTTTCACTGCTTTTCAAAAAGAAAATAAAAGCCAGAAGCTTTGGAATTGAAGAGAATGCGCTTCAAAAACCTGATACACAGTATTCGAAATGAATTAGGGAGTAACTACCCAGTCTTTAAACACAATCCCGTGGAGGTATAATTAGAAAACTGTGGACTAGTGAGCTGAATTCCACTGTACACTAGTCTAAACCACAAACATCTTAAATTTGAGTACAGGCTACAATTAGAGACTGTCGCTTTTCATGTCAGCTTGCAATTTCCAAGTGTTTCATGCTGCAAAAGCCACTACAACATCCTTGAAATCGTAGGACAACAGAAAAAAAACAGCAAGAATGCTGATCAGCCAAGAATTCAAGGACATACATGACAGCTTTCGAAAGAAAAGGCCTCCAGCCAAGCATCCTACAAAACTGTACGCTGAAGCAAATACTGTATAGCCATAACTGTGTACGAGGTCAATTTCTCCCTAATGCACCTCACTTCAAATAAGTAACCTGTAATTAAAGAACGGTGGCCCACTAATACCAGAACCACATTGAAAAAGCAGCGCGCGCATGCAAAAATACCAAAACAATTGACTGTAAGGCGATTCCCAATGAGCACGAATGACAGTACCGAAGAATCACCCAATTTTCTCCACTTGAACCTCAACTTTAAAATAAAAAAGTCCACTTTTTACAAGCTCAACAGCATAGATGTTCATTTGAAAAGAAAGAACTAAGACTGAAAAGGAATGCAAACTCACAGATCACTTTTTATTGATAGGATTCCCTTTGTAAGCATATTAAACACAGTAAAACACTTCTCTCAATAAAACAGCACCACAATTTACCACTATGAACCCACACCCATCACAGACCTCTGTGCACAACAGTTATTCACAGCACTATTTCTGTACCCCCATTCACAGTTTTGTGCCATATTCACCCTCCACGTACCCATTTTATTACAGTTAAACCACCACCTTGCACTTGTCACCCTTACCCCCACCCAAAACCACAGTCCTACTCCAGAACACTTCTCCACTTTTCAAAACAAAAGCCCAGTATCAATATGCAGTCACAGAATTATCCATACTTTCCAATCTAAGAGGACACAGTGTGTCAAATTATAACAGGTAACAACTGAAACAGAATGAAACTGAAAGAGTCTATGAAATCAATTAAGAATTATTTACAACAATAAACACAAAAGGATAATCCAATGAGTTATGGGGTGTGAGGAACTGTTGCTAAAGGGATAGGACACATAAAAGGTAAAAGTGATTCAGAAGCAATGCTGGTTGCTTAATGACGTACTCCTAAATAGACAATAGAATCATACAATATAGAAAAGGGCCTTCAACCTATCATGTCTGTACCACCAAAAATATGTAACTATGTACACTGGTCACACTTTTCACTTGCATGTCAATTCCAAAATCACGTCTATTTATTACTGCTTTTCACATACTAGATTGTGGATAATTTCAGGTAAACCACCTCAAAAAAATGGAGATAACAAGCATGCGGCTGGATGAACACAGCAGGTCAAGCAGCATCATAGGAGCAGGAAAACTTGACGTTTCGGGCCTAAACCCTTCATCAGAAATGGGGGAGGGGAAGTGGGTTCTGAAATAAATGGGGGGAGAGGGGGAGGCGGATAGAGGATGGATAGAGGAGAGGATAGGTGGAGAGGAGGCAGACAAGTCGAAGAGGCGGGGATGGAGCCAGTAAAGGTGAGTGTAGGTGGGGGGGTAGGGAGGAGATAGGTCAGTCCAGGGAGGACGGACAGGTCAAGGGGGCGGGATAATGTTAGGAGATAGGAGATGGGGGTGTGGCTTGAGGTGAGAGGAAAAACAGGTTAGGGAGGTGGAGATGAGCTGGGCTGGTTTTGGGATGCGGTTGCGGGAGGGGAGATTTTGAAACTTGTGAAATCCACATTGATGCCATTGGGCTGCAGGGTTCCCAGGCTGAATATGGGCACATTCAGCTACATTATTGCTTTCAACTTTTTTTTAAAATGACAGAATAATTAACTAATTCTTTTATTTATCCACAATAATATTTATTCTAATGCTCATATCATTCAGACCTGGTTGGTAACAGTGTCAGAAAGCTAAATTGACGCCAGTGATATAAACCATTACCCAGAATGGTGTTACAGTTTCAATCAAGTATAGTAAAATTAGCCTGAGAAACTCTTCCAATCTACCATTTCTCCACTGAAGGCATCAGTATGCTGAGCTTAAAAAAAAATTCAACAGAAGGGTAGAATTAAACCAACAGAAATGCTCATTTAGCCAACGTGTAGCATGAGCAGTTTATGCTCATTCATAGCCACAAATCAAATTCTCTCATCCTGCATATTAGTGAGCAAAAAAGCATTTTCAAACATTTGCATGGAAACCCCTCAAAATATTCACTCACCACTGTTACCAATTTCTAACTAACAGTTTTGTTCATACGTTTGTTCAATATACTAATACACAACAATAATGTGCTTTTGAATGAACAAATGCAGGATAAGCACACAATACACAAACCACATGGTGTGTCTCAATACAGATAGCGAAACAGTCATTCAATGACCTTACTAATATAATGGATTTCCCTTCAAGCAGCAGTGTGCAAACTTACCATTCAGGGAAAGAATTTTGTATATCAAGAGCTCATAAATCAGGGGGAAAAAGGACTATTAGAAAAAAAACACATTTCATTTACCATAATTTGTAGAGCACTAACAGTGTTAACAAGCAGCGCAATATTTTAAATTTCTGTATCAACCTTAATTTCTTAAGGACCAGCTTAGAAAAATGATAAAGCTAACAACTAGTTTACTGTAGGCATTCTCATCTCTTTCAAACACTGGAACCCCATCCCTTAAAAAGGTTCTGGTGTATATAACTATAAATGGAGAAAGTGCACTAGCAGAGCCTATTTTGACAATGTTACATTTGAAGAAGGGAATCAGTCCCAACTCTAGAAGAACCTTCTGGTCCAACAGGAACAGACAGAATGTTCAAAACAGGATTAGCCATGATCAAAGCTGTGGGACAATTCCCAATCTATACAGAGCTGAACCAAACAGCAATTGTGGCATCTTTGGAGGAAGTGTGATCAGAAGACTAATTCAGCTAAACCAAATGCTTAAATCAGGGCAAATAACAAAGTCACCAAATCTAGTTATCTGCTCAGAAACCTGCACTCTCAGTGCTTTAGGATGTTCATTCAAGATTGCAGTACTTGAGTGGCAAGTTATCCTGAATGCAGGAACGGACTGTCATACGACAATCAGTTGCCCTAATTTCCTGCTCACCCCTCCAAACAAGATGCAAATTCTGTATATAGAAAGTTCCCCAAACCCCTGTTAAAAGTTAGGAAGCACTTTAGTCATACTGTCATAACAACAGTCATATTGTCAGTGACCTGCTGGAAGGAGTTGATACTCAAGGACTCCAACACCTCCTGCGGGCAGGAGGTGTTGGAGTCTCAACAAAAGAAGCCAGCTACACACCATCATCACCCAGAGGCAGTAATTCATCTGGGGAAGAGAAAACAAGGAAGAAACACATATCTGTTTTGTGCCTTCAATTCAACTGCTATGGAAATCCATTAACCTTACCAAATCAAAATGTAATAACAGTAGAGTGTTTTGTCCACTGGAAATACAGACACCCCTTAAATCCACTAGAAACCTCTCTTATTACAGAGTTTCATCTGATGTTTCACTGACAAATCATCAACGTTAACCATTGAAGTTGGAAGTTCTGAAAAGGAATGCAAACTCACAGATCACTTTTTATTGATAGGATTCCCATTGTCAGCATATTAAACACAGTAAAACACTTCTCTCAATAAAAACAGCACCACAACTTACAAATTCCCGCGGAATGTATCCATTGGAATTTTCCAACCCTCACTCTCTAACGGGGTCAACTTATTTGAATAGCCTTGAACTATTCCTTGATGTAGGAAGACAGTCTACATATTTAACCTGTTTGCTCCAACAAAGCAGGAAGACTGAATGAGAGATAATAGGAACTGCAGATGCTGGAGAATCTGAGATAACAAAGTGTGGAGCTGGATGAACACAGCAGGCCAAGCGGCATCATAGGAGCAGGAAAGCTTGACATTTCAGGCCTAGACCCTTCATCAGGATGATCCTCTTTGGCACCAATTATTGTACTGGTTATGCACTATATTTTTGATGTAATACTTGTTTTGCTTCTTAGGCTATAACAACCAATGCTTATTTCTCAGTTCATAGTGACCACAGCTAACAATACAATTCCAGCATTATAAAAAACTGGAAATTTAAATTTTGCAGAATTTATTATTGATGTCTAATCCATGCAACTCTGGGAAATCTCCTTTCAGACAATCCAAGGGAAACTTTGCAGATCCCTAGTTTTCCTTTCACAAGTTGAGTAAAAGAATCATAGAATGATATAGTGTAGAAGGAAGTCATTTGATCAGTTGTACCTGGGTCAACTCTTGGAAAGAGTTATTCAACCAATCCCCTTAACCGTGTAATCTTCCAAACAATCTGAAAGTCACTGCTTCTTCCGCCTTTTCAGGCAATGTATCCTAGATCATTACAACTCACTATGCAAAAAAACTTCTCTCCTCACTACAACAATTAACTGAATTCCTGAAATTCGTGCCCTCTAGTTACTGACCTTTCCAATAGTAGCAACTATCATTCCCACATGGATTTATCAAACCACCTCATAATTTTGAACATCTGTGTTATCCCATATCTTCCCTTAAATGTTCTTAATATTGAGAACATTATTCAGATAATTGAACTGGAGTCCAGTATCAAGGAACCCTACCAAAAATTACCAATGAGAATTAGAAGGGAACCTCCGCTAGTTAGTCAAACTTAGCACAAAAGATGAAGGTTCTGGATGCTGGAGGCCGATCATCTCAGCCCAAGACACTGCTGTAGGAGTTTCTCAGCGTAGTGTCCTATGTCCGTCCATGTTCATCTACCTCACTTGTCCTCCCACCATAAGACCAAAAGTGAGGAGGTTCACTGATGTTCAACGTGCTTGGTACCTTTCACAACTTCAGAAACTAAAAAACAGCGCTCACATCAATGACATTCAGGCTTAGCTAACAAGTGGGAAATAACATTTGTTTATCACACAAGTGTCAGATAACATGCATCTCCAATGACAGAGTGTAATTATAACTCCTTAACATTCAACAGTACTACCACTGCTGAGAAAACCCAATAACATCTTTGGAAAACCACTAAACAGAATTGTAATGCATCAGTCACAAATAATATGGCAATTCAAGAGGCGACAGAAAACTACATATTCTTTGGTGAATAACTCCAAAAAGGCTTGTCTGCCATCTACAAGACACGAATCAAGGAGTGTGATGGAATACACTCCATCTGTCTGATGGTGTTGCTCCAATGCTCAACACCACCCAGGGCAAACAGTTACTTTGAATATCCCAGCACCCAACTAACACCAACAGTGCACAGCGGCAGCAACACGTGCCTTCTACATTATAAAATGCACCGCTACAATATGCACCTCTTCAGCAGCACGACCTGAACCACGTCCTCAAATCAATGGGAAGTACGAAGGAAACAAATGCATGGAACCATGCTCCACCACTGCATGATCACCTTTGAGTCACTCACCATCCAGATAAGGAATTATAAATCACTATTTCATTATCTTTACTCAGCCAAACTCCTTCAACTTCCTTCTACTAGTGCCACACAGACTGCAGCAATTAAAAAAAACAACAGCTCACACATCTTTTCAACAGGCAACTGAAATGGACAAAACTCAGCCTGCCAATGAGACTCACTTCCCAAGAACAAATGTAAAAAATTATACTCTCTCAGAAGCTCATGTAGATCACTCAGCATAGAAGCGACGTGGGAACAGGATATGGAGTAAGTTTGAATCTGGTCGGAGGATACATTAAAAAAAGCCAGCTTAGATGGTTACTGGAGGCCCTATATCACCACATTGATGGGGAGAGGCAGATATTTTGGTTCATAAATACAGCGAAGTTTGCTTTAACCAGCACCCTTGATAAAACAGCAAAAATTACATACCTCAAATACCATGTAATTTACTGTATTATTCTGTTCAATTATTATAGTTTAATTTATCTCAATGTAAATATACTCGTTCAATTGAATGGTCACACAAAATATTAACAATTGTTTCAATTTCTCCTCAATTACAACAATCTATTACTACACTCCAGTAGTCAGTTCAGGGTGCAAGTCAAAAGGCTCTCTGCCGCTAAGTTTTATTTGAGGCAATGTTGCATTATTATTTAAGTGATATTATTTAAAAAGTGATTTATACTGCAAATAAAAGTATAACAGTAATGTGTATACCCCCTGTATTACATTTCTGTGACATGGCGTGTGTTTTTACATTGATTACGTGGGCCTCTTGATTATCCGAAACATCTGATAAAACTGCACACTTGTAGTCGCATATCTGCCAGTTAATAAGAAGCTTGCTGTACATGAAAAAGTGAAGCGGAACTAATCAGTTCACTTGTGGCTGTGATCGTGCCTTACACGAAAATATTTTTCAGAATAATAGGGCATTTAAAGCAGAGATACTGGAGACACATAAGCAGGCACTGTATAAACACATCTTTTTTAAACTTTTCCACATGTCTCTGCCTGTAAACTTTCATTTGTTCCTATAGGATAGGTTTTGACCTGCCCATGCAATTTTTTTTTTAAAATGTGCTCAATGAAGCAAACAGGAAATCAATACCCGTTGGACAATTTCAGACGGTCATTAAAACCACATTTTTCGTGAATTGTATGTTCCTTCACTGTCGATAAGAAATTGATAAACACCTGCACACACTGCAGTTTACTGAAATCACGATTTGTTATGTGTTCATACACATAATGCAACCATAAGGCAATATGTAAAATCACTTTGCAACACACTGATCTCTTCAGCAGAAGGATGCAACTTCCAATTTCTCTGATGTTGAACAAGTAATACCCTTCCCATGGGGTCACATTTCCAACAAAAATTGAACAGAGGCCACATCTGCCTGCTAAAGTGGGCATTTGTGGCAGTCACTATTTCACTTTTATGATTCTCTGAAGCTACATAAAAAGGTACTGCAGAGGTGTGGCAACAGATATGACTTGTTCAAATAAAAAAGTGTGGCAGGATAAAGTAAAATAGCCTTCTGTAAATTAAATTGCATAGAATTCATCGTACAGTTACTAAAATGAAAAAAATACTGCTATACTCCCATTCTCGGCAGTGGCCCAGACTCAGAACTTTGTTACCGATAATAGCTCATCAATATCATCAAAATAGTTCACTTTTCTTCTACAGACTACTTTCTGGACCCAATTTCAGTTTCAGTTAATGATACACATTCAATGTAGTAACATGGTGATTCACAATTAAATAATGTAGTCTCAAGAGAAAAGATAAACACAGCTTGAAAATTACAGTGCTCAGCTGCAACTGAAAAATCACAAGCAGTCACACTGCAGAAATATGGGTCAAAGGACAAAAATCAGCAAACTTGCTCCACCTTAAAAATATTACAATCCATGGCACTTTAGAACAACTCAAATCACACACCATCATAATATACCACTGGCAATAAATACCAGCCTCTGCATTACCACATAACAGGACTTCAAATCTATGCCAGCTAAGAGAAGCTGAAGAGTTAGCTACAGCAACTGCTAACACAAAGGCCATGCGCAGCTTACAGAAGTAAGCATTTCCCCAAGTTTGCTTGTGTATACATCATTTAACTCAGTAAAATGACCCAATGTACAAATTTCAGAGCAAATGCCATTCAAAGAAAAATTGCCTCCCATCTCCTATGAAATACAACTGTTATGCAACGAGTATAACAAATCCTGTGAAACTGAATACATGGGTAATCCAGTTATGTTACAGTAGAATCCCCTAAAACTTAAAGGATGATATAATGTAAACAAAAGCAATAGTCATGACAATTTTGCAGGTGACCTAAAAGCCAGTGTGAGGCACCTACGTAGATTTTGAGAATCAACAGCAGCCGTCACTGCCTCACCATCAAGCTGATTCTGCAGACAAATGGTTCAGGACAAAAGTACTAACATTAAGAAGAAAACCCAGTAACAATTATTACAATACACCCAATCAAGTTATCTGTCACCAGTCATCTGAACTGCTTCATTACATCATCAATTAGACTTAAAATCATTTGAGGTTTTGATACCAGATGGTACTAATATAATCAAAATACTCCATATCTCTGAGCTTTCATATTGCATTGCTGTCAACACCCAAAATGGTAGTCTTATCCATGGCATTACTAAATTAAAATGTTTTAGGCATCTTGATGCAAACACAAATCTTGGGGACATGCTGGTTGAAATTATTTTTAAAAGACAGTTTTATTTGAAATTTATTATAGTCCTGCCCTATCCTCCCATATGGATAACTGCCCAGCTATCTGGCCCAATGAAGATTGCTCTCAATCTTCTGATCAGTCATCATTAGTCCCAAAGGAGGTGAGCAACACAGTGAAGCTTGTGATGGTGGGAAGGAAATGAAAAGATACCTTTGTTTCACTCAGATTCATGTGGATGTGGGTACTATTTGAAAATACTGCATTTCTATCACAACTTTCCCAATCACAGGATGTTCCGCAAATGCTTTGGAGGCAACTGCATATTTTTGAAATCCAGTCACTTTGATAATGCTTCAAATGCACTTATACCCTTCCAGCCAAGGCATTTCGGTAATAACGGTGATGTCAGGAATTGAGATTGGCTCTGTGTTCCTCAGCTAGAAGCTATTAGCAGAAACAGTTTTCCGGTGAGTGCATTACACAGAGAAGTAATGCAATCAGCTGTCAGCCTCCCTTGCGCTGCCAACTCTGCAAGGGGTATAAAGTTGAATTTTTTTTATTTATTATAGTTAATATTTGAAAATTGACCAAATCAAAATCATTTCCAGAATCTTGAAATTCATCCTGCATACATACATCCAGCTTTTCAGAATACAAATTCAGAAAATTCAAGGTGTATGCTCTTAAAATGTTTAAGAGTAAGATTCACTTCAAGACTTTCAATTAATCCCGCATAGCGCAATTTTTTCACTTCACACATTATGGCTTTTAAAATGCACATTTCAAAAGCCTGGTAACTGATATATTAAGTGGGTGAGGACAGGGTTGATGTTTGCTTCAATGATTATAGGACTAAATTAGTCAGTATTTAATGTCCAGGTTTGCATAAAATAACTTCAGTGAAATTTGGTGGGATAGGCAGTTCCAGTGGAACCAGACGCCATTACAAGTCAGTAACCTTAGCAGGGAAAAATACTGTGTTCTCATCCTCCAAAGTTATAGATTGTCATTCATTTACGGCTTAAGATAACGTATCTCGCAATCTGCAAATCTTTAAACCAACATTTTTGACATTGGTATGAGTACCAGCAATATTACTGCTAATAAATAAAAGGAACAGCAGTAAACCATTCAGCCCTTCAAGCTTGCTCTGCCATTCAAAGGCTGAGTATCCTCTTCTCATTTTCACCCCATACTCTGATTCCTTTAGCCCTAAGAACTGCAGCTATTTCCTTCCTAGAAACATTCAATATTTTGGCCTCTACCACTTCTATGAAATTCCACAGGCTCACCACTCTCTGAATGAAGAAATTTCGCCTCATCTCAGACCTAATTGGCCTGCCTCATATCCTTAGACTGTGACCTCTGGTTCTGGACTCCCCAGTCATCAGGAACATCCTGTGACAACCTTGCCTGTTCCTGTTAGAATTATATAGGTTTCTCCTGTGAATACAGCCCTAACTGATATAATCTCCATGGCTTCCACAGGTGGCTAAAGATTCAACCATGGTTTTGACTGAATAATCTATAGCCAATGATCTTCCATTGATGAGCACCCCCTATTTACCCTTTCATGCCTGTGTACTTCGGCTGTGCATCGCTACCTTTAGGACTTCTACACACACGAGCTTCATATGAACACCAGTACCTTAAAACCAAGTACTTCTTATCTACGTTACACCAAAAACAGTTAACTGCAAACTTAAATCAGTTTAACGACAATAAACACCAGAGAGCAGAGGGAATAAAAAACAGAAGATACTGGAAAAACTCAGCAGGTCTGGCAGTAACTGTGAAGAAAAATCAGAGTTAACGTTTCGGGTCTAGTGAGCCTTCCTCAGAAATCAGAATCAGACAGCGGTGCTGCTTGGAATGTGAGAACAGTTTCCTTTCTCCACTGTCTTCGTCCCTCTCCCAATGAATCCAACTCGTTGATGAAATACAACCTCCTGGGAACACTCCAGTATCCATCAATTTCCATGGCAAAGACAGATGGCGAGCACTGACAAAATAAGTGACTCAAGGGACACTCAAATCCTGTCCCCCATCTGATGCCCTCCCGTGCACTGCCAGAAAAGGGTAATTGGACATTGATCAGGAGCAACAAATAAAGCGACTCTCAGCCAGCTAAGGCAAACTTTAATGCCTCAACCTACTGAGCTAAAACCAGACTAACACAATCAAACCTGTAAACCTTCCTCACAACATTGCTGATGGGCTCAATATCTTCACAACACACTTATATGACAAAGGTCCAAAGCTTATTTTCCAACAAACAAGGATTTTTGCAACTCTGGCTACTAATGATCAGGAAAGGCCATCAACATGTTTTGGTTGGGGGGCACGGTTTTGCAGGGATTGCACCAATCCTCAGCCAAAAGTGTCAAATGGATAATCTATTTCTGCTTTCTCAGGAGGTCCTCAGCGTCACACGTGCTAATCTTCAGCCAATTCAATTCTCTGTATGTGACATCAAGGAACAACTCAAGTCAGAGGATACTATGAATGCTATGTGCCCTGGCAATAGTACTGAAGACTTGCGCACCTGAACACCTACAGCCATGCTGTTCTAGTACAGCTAGAATACTAGCAATTACCCTGGAAGTGTGGAAAATTACCCAGGTTTGTCCGGCACACAAAAAGCAGCATAAATCCAACCTGGCCGATCACTACCCCATCAGCCTATTCTCGATGATTAGCACAGTAATGGAAGGGGTCATCAACAATGCTATCAAGCAGCACTTGCTTAGCAATAATCTGCTCATTGATCCTGGCTGAACACAAAATGCACATCATTCATTACAGTGTTGATCCAAACATGGACAAAGAGCTGAACTCCAGAGAGGACGTGAAGCTGACTGCCCTTGACATCAAGGTCACATTTGACTAAGCAAAACTATAGTCAATGGGAATCAGGGGAAATCTCTCTTCCCTTTGGAGTCACACCTAGCACAAAGTAAGACACAGTCATGGTTGTTGAATGTCATATTGTCTCCAAGACATCACTGCAGGAGTTTCATACAGAGGTGTCCTAGTCCCAAACAACTTCAGCTGCTTGAATTATATTCCCTCCATCACAAGATCAGAAACAGGATGATGCCTGATAATTCTGTGATGTTCAGCACCATTCACAACTCCTCGGATACTGAAGAAGTCACTATCTAAATGTACCAGGACTGAGACAGAATCCAGGCTGAGGGTGAAAAGTGGTAAATAACATCTGTATCACACAAGTCCTGGGGAATGACTATCTCCAATTTGAAAAAAAATCTAACCATTACTCCTTGACATTCAAAAGCATATCATTGTTGAAACCTGGACAGTGTTATAACATGACTCAATTTTGCTAGCGTGGCAAGAATAAAAGGGAAAGTAGTTGCATGGACCCAAAGTTGTCGAAGTGATAGGAATCAGAACATAGCAGTGATGGAGATAAAAGGTACTGCAGATGCTGGAGAATCCGAGATAACAAGGTGTGGAGCTGGATGAACACAGCAGGCCAAGCAGCATCATAGGAGCAGGAAAGCTTGACGTTTCGGGCCTAGACCCTTCATCAGAAATGGGGGAGGGGGGTGGAGGAGAAGAGGGTTCTGAAATAAATACGGAGAGAGGGGGAGGCGGATAGAAGATGGATAGAGGAGAGGATAGGTGGAGAGGAGGCAGGCAAGTCCAGTTGTTTTTCACAGACTAAAGTAACGTGAAACTGGGTTTCCCCAGGTGCTGCTATTTGAACGACTACTTTGCATTTAATGACTGAGGTTTGGGTGTACAGGGCAGAAATTCAAATCAAGTCTTGTGAAGAGAAAGGTGATAAAGTTTCTAGATGACAAAGACTGACTCTTCGAATGGCCAGACACAGAGTCGAGTCATACAGCATGGAAACGGACCCTTCGGTCCAACTCATTCACACGGACCAGATTTCCCTATCTGACCTAGTCCCATTTGCCAGGATTTGGCCCATATCCCTCCAAATCCATTCTATTCACATTCCCATCCAGATGCCTTTTAAATGTTATAATTGCTCTCACCTCCACCACTTCCTCTAGCAGCTCATTCTGTATATGCACTACACCCTGTATAGAAAAGTTACCCCTCAGGTCCCTTCTAAACCTTTCCCTTCTCATCTTAAACCTATAGTTTGGGACTTCTCCACCCTGGGAAAAAGACCTTGGCTATTCACACTATCCATGCCCTTCATGATTTTATAAACCAACATGGCAACTGAACTTTAATGTTAATGGACTCCAAACCAGGTGCACAAACAAAGACTTCGGGAAATATGCGTATAAACTATTCAAAGTAGCAGTGGAGGTTGAAATTAAATCATTAATAGACCATGTGAAGGCTAGAGTTTCTAATAAATGAGCAAGGAATTTACAATGAACTTTTATAAAACTCTGGTGCAACACTGCTGAAGTGTTATGCACAATTCTTGGATATATACATTGGGAAGGATGTGAAGCTTATGGAGAGGGGCAAAGATTCATATGGATGGCTCCAGGGTTGAAGGATTTCAGTTCCATGGATAAACTGGCGAAGCTGTATTCTATTTCCTACAAAGTATTGAAGGAAAAAGGATGAATGTGTACAAAATCGTGAGGGGTCTATAATCAGAGAGGGCAAGAAAGAAAATCTGTTTCTCTCAACAGAAAGGTCAAAGGAGACCAAATTCAAGGTGAATAGCAAAGTAATAGCAAAGAGTGGTAAAATGAGGGAAAAAAAAGCTTTTCTTTTAAAACTGTGTGTGTTTAAGATCTTGAATCCAGTGCCTGAGAACATGGAAGGGGCAGACTAAATTATGGTTGACAAAGAGGAACTAAAATTACCTCAACAGAAAATATCTGGAGGGCTACAGGCAAAGGGCACACAAGGGGGACCAGCTGCAATGCTTTTGCATAGAGTAAGTAAAGATAGAACAGATCAGTTGGAAAACACAGGTGATTACAGTTGGTGGTCAATAGATAAAAGACGTATACCATGGGTGATTTGGTGATGGGAAAAAAAAGTAAAAGGTACAACAGATCAAATGGCCTCTGTGCTATAACCATTTGATACTTCTTCGAACTGAATAAAAAGTATCAAACAACTTTAATTTCATGAATTAACTAGCAAAATGCAAATATTCCATTGATGAGAATGATAGATCCTTCTGCTGGTTAGTTAACGATATTAAAATGGTGAAACTTTAATCACATTAGCAACTTTACAAAAAGGGAAACACACTATATCTCAACGTCATTGTGCTGAAGGCTTCCGAGTAACTTTCATATCAAAGAGGATTTCTTAATAGCACACAGAAACCAATTGCTGTGTGTCTAAAGTCACACACAGGCCAGACAAGGCAAAGATGGTTGACTTCCTTGCCTAAAGGACATAAGTGAACCAGTTGGGTTTTTCCAAAAAAAAAAAAAAAAAAAAAAAAATCGACAACTTGCATTGTCATTACTAAGACTTTTAATTCCAGACTTTTTTCTTGAATTCAGATTCCAACAACTACCATGTCAATTCTCAAACTCAGGTCCCCAAACATTTTCTGGATCTCTGAACTAATAACCTCACTAGGCCACTGCTTCCCCTTATAAATCATTTTCCTACTTTTTCTGGATGTTGCTGGTAAATTCTAACTAGACAGACTAACTTTTAAAACTAAAATCATAGAATTGCAGACCAGGAGGCAAAGGTAATTGTGATCACCCACATTATACTAAAAAATGTTTCAAACAGGTTATTTAACAAGCTGCTTGCAAACATTGAAAAACAAGGAAAGAGATGGATATCAGATGAAACCACCACCACCCCGTCGCCCCCTAAGACATATATTGGCTGATTTGTACAACAGATTTACACAAAAATGAGCTGCAATCTTTAACTTAGGCTGCTAATACAGAATATTCAGCCAAAAGCATGGTGACCCTTGGGTTGGCAATGCCCCAGCAAGCAATTGCTCACTCACCTCACTATCGTTAAGTGTAAATTTACTTTCTCCTTAGCCTTACTTCAACATAAATTTCTTTTAGGTGGCTATTTCCTGGTTGTTCAGCTCTGTAACCCTCTCGAGGACAAAAATATTTTTATAACACAGTTATGCTGCTGAGATTCACTGCCCTCCATTCAAACAGTACGTTGGCGTTTGAACATACTGGTCAACCTGTGATCACATAAAATAAAATACAAGAACCTTCTTAAAATAAAATTAGTTGACCAATAGTACAGCAACAGATTACAGGTGCAATTTAACACGGTGGCTGCTTGTACTTTTGTGGAAATAGATGCTATATAATCCCAATCTCATTCATGACTGTATTACCCATAGCTTTGCACTCCTGGCTGACCTCCCTTCTTTCACCCTCCTTCAACATTAACTCATTCAAAAGGTTTGCTGCACACATCGTGATGTGTACCAACTCCTATTTAACCACGACTCTCCTGCTCACTGACTTATAATGAGACTTTGCCAGAATGGGATTTATCACCAGGATGCAGTGGAAATATGCTGAGAATAACATTATATAATCATCAGGCTATGAAGTCGTATACAAATACTTGATTACTGCAGTGGTTTTGTGACATCATTGCACAATTCCCAAGGAAATTTTACAACCCAAATGGGAAAACTACAGACAAAGAGACTTCTGTATTTCACAACAACAACTTGCAGTTAAGTAGCTCATTTAATAAATTAAAAACATCTCAAGTCACCTCTCAGGAGTGTCAAACACAAACTTGATACCAAGCCATGCAAAAAATTAGATTGGATGACCAAAAGATTTTCTTTCCCTAATGTCTTAGAGGAACAAGAGGCAAAAATAGGGAGTGGTTTAGGAAGGGAATTGCCAAGGCAGCTGAAGGAACAATAACTAATGGTGGAGCAATTAAAACTGAGAATACAAATTACAGTAAAAGGAGTATAGACATCTCAAAGGTTGTAGAGCTAGGGATGGCTTTAACAAAAAGGAAGGAAACAAGGTCATAGAACATGGGAATTTTAACATTGAGGCTTTGCCAGAATGAGCACCAATGTAGGTTAAGTGGTCACAAGTGTGATGGTTAAATAGGAGTTGGCACACATTGCAATGTGTGCAACAAAACTTTGAATGAGAGATAATAGGTACTGCAGATGCTGGAGAATCCGAGATAACAAGGTGTGGAGCTGGATGAACACAGCAGGCCAAGCAGCATCATAGGAGCAGGAAAGCTTGACGTTTCAGGCCTAGACCCTTCATCAGAAATGGAGGAGGGGAAGAGGGTTCTGAAATAAATAGGGAGAGAGGGGAAGGCGGATAGAAGATGGATAGAGGAGAGGATAGGTGGAGAGGAGGCAGACAACTCAAAGAGGTGGGGATGGAGCCAGTAAAGGTGAGTGTAGGTGGGGGGGTAGGGAGGAGATAGGTCAGTCCATGCAGATGGCCTAAAGGCCCTCCGCTTCTTCCTGTCCCGCAGAACTGACCAATCCCCCTCCACTGATACCCTCATCCGCTTAGCCGAACTCGTCCTCACCCTCAACAACTTCTCTTTCAATTCCTCCCACTTCCTACAGACAAAGAAGGTGGCTATGGGTACCTGCATGGCCCCAAGCTATACCTACCTCTCTGTAGGTTACGTGGAACAATCCCTCTTCTGTACCTACACTGGCCCTAAACCCCACCTCTTCCTCCATTACATTGATGACTGTATCGGCACCGCCTCGTGCTCCCACGAGGAGCTCAAACAGTTCATCCACTTCACTAACACCTTTCACCCCAACCTGAAGTTCACATGGACCATCTCTAACACTTCTCTCTCCTTTCTGGACCTCTCTGTCTCTGTCTCGGGTAACCACCTAGAAACAGATGTCCATTTCAAGCCCACTGACTCCCACAGCTACCTGGAATACACCTCCTCCCACCCACCTTCCTGCAAAAATGCCATCCCCTATTCCCAATTCCTTCACCTCTGCCGCATCTGCTCCCAGGATGAGGCATTCCACTCCTGTACATCTCAGATGTCCTCATTCTTCAAGGACCGCAACTCCCCCCCCGCAGTGGTCGAGAACGCCCTCGACCGTGTCTCACTCAACTCATCCCTCACAGCCCCTCCCCACAATAACAACCAAAAAAGAATCCCCCTCGTCCTCACGTACCATCCCACCAACCTCTGGATCCAACGCATCATCCTCCGACACTTCCACCATCTGCAATCCGACCCCACCACCAAAGACATTTTTCCCTCCCCACCCTTGTCTGCTTTCTGGAGGGACCACTCCCTCCGTGACTCCCTTGTCCGCTCCACACTCGCCTCCAGCCCCACCACACCCGGCACTTTTCCCTGTAACCGCGGGAAGCGCTACACCTGCCCCCACACCTCCTCCCTCACCCCAATCCCAGGCCCCAAGAAGACTTTCCACATCAAGCAGATGTTCACCTGCACATCTGCCAACGTGGTATACTGCATCCGCTGTACCCATTGTGGCCTCCTCTACATCGGGGAAACCAAGCGGAGGCTTGGGGACTGCTTTGCAGAACACCTGCGCTCAGTTCACAACAAACAACTGCACCTCCCAGTCGCGAACCATTGCAACTCCCCCTCCCATTCCTCAGACGACATGTGGGCCTCCTGCAATGCCACAATGATGCCACCCGAAGGCTGCAGGAACAGCAAATCATATTCAGCCTGGGAACCCTGCAGCCCAATGGTATCAATGTGGATTTCACAAGCTTCAAAATCTCCCCTCCCCCAACCACATCCCAAAACCAGCCCAGCTCGTCCCCGCCTCCCTAACCTGTCCTTCCTCTCACCTATCCCCTCCTCCCACCTCAAGCCCCACCCCCATCTCCTATCTACTAACCTCATCCCGCCCCCTTGACCTGTCCGTCCTCCCTGGACTGACCTATCTCCTCCCTACCCCCCCACCTACACTCACCTTTACTGGCTCCATCCCCACCTCTTTGAGTTGTCTGCCTCCTCTCCACCTATCCTCTCCTCTATCCATCCTCTATCCGCCTCCCCCTCTCTCCCTATTTATTTCAGAACCCTCTTCCCCTCCCCCATTTCTGATGAAGGGTCTAGGCCCGAAACGTAAAACTTTGAATGCGTTTGATGACCGTGGAGGAAGATGGAAGGCCAGCCAGATGTGCACTGGCGTTGTCGACTCTATGGGTAACATAGGCATGAATGAGGGTATCAGCATCAGGTTAACTGAGACTGGGCAAAGTTGGACAATTTACCGAGGTGGAAATAGCCAATCTTATTGATGGTGCACGTACATGTCCAGGAGGTCCTCCCAGGAAAAAAGAACCCAGTTTAGCTTTTTCCTGTTAGTGAGAGACAGAGAGAGAGCGTGAGAGGGCGAGCGAGATCGAGCGAGAGCGTTGGACAGTTAGGGAATAAAGTTTACAGCAGGAACCAAAGAATGGTTTCCCCTTACTTAGTCGCACTGATTTTCTAATCAATCAGCACTTAAGTTGCATGGCAAACCAGAGAAAGAGGAAAGGTTGAGAGAGGCAGTACTGCAGGTAGAACTGAATTTGCATTCTGAAGATATCATTAACAAGCAATAACACAGAGGGGAAATAGGAGGGGGTGATCAAAGATAGAAATCTGGGTAATCCCAGAAGGAATGCTATGGGAATGGCTAAAGAAGCTTTGTGGTTGATATATATGTAATTGTAGCCAAGATAAGAAAGTAACCAAGCAAGGTAGTGTCAAAGGAGTAAGGTCAGCCATCTTAAAAGCTGCAGATCAACTGACAAGGATGAATGCCCTGGTCGAACCATTGTCTCCACCTGCTCCTGCCCCACCGAACTCATCTCCACCTACCTAGACTCCATTTTCACCCCCTCGGTCCAGGAACTCCCTACCCCGCAGAGGGCGTTCTCGACCTCGACCGTGTCTCCTGCATTTCCCGCAACTCATCCCTCACACCCCGTCCCCGCAATAACAACCAAAAAAGAATCCCCCTCAAACCATCTTCTATCCGCCTCCCCTTCTCTCCCTATTTATTTCAGAACCCTCTTCCCCCATTTCTGATGAAGGGTCTAGGCCCAAAACGTCAAGCTTTCCTGCTCCTATGATGCTGCTTGGCCTGCTGTGTTCATCCAGCTCCACACCTTGTTATCAAGGATGAAAAGGATGGTTTACCACTTCAGAAAAGATTTACCAGGATGCTGCCAGGAATGGAGGGTTTGAATTATAAGGAGAGGCTGGGACCTTTTTCACTGGAGTGTAGGTGGTTGACAGATGACCTTATTGAGGTTTATAAAATCATGAGGGGCATAGATAAGGCAATAGCAAGCGTCTTTTCCCTAGGGTGGGGGATTTCAAGACGAAGGGTCATATTTTTATGCTGAGAGGAGAAAGATGTTAAAGAGATATGAAGGGCATCTTTTTCCACAGCGGTTCATGTGTGGAATGAATTTCCAGAAGAAGTGGTGGATGCAGGCACAGTTACAACTTTTAAAAGATATTTGGACAAGTACACGAATAAGAAACGTTTGGAGGGATATGGGCCAAGCACAGGTAGGTGGGATTGATTTAGTTTGAGATTATGGTCAGCATGGACTGGTTGGACCAAAGGGTCTGTTTCTGTGCTGTATACCTCTAGGATGTGATTTTGATGATGACCATCCACACCACATACTTCCACACCCTCACAAGGAAGAAAATCTGATCCAGGAATTCAAACACGAAGTTCTGGGAAATATGGGCATAACAGGAGACATGTTCAAAGAATTTTCAAAAACGTCAGTGCCATTGTATATGGCTGATCACAGAAGATAGAAAGTTTACAAACAAGCTGTTTTGATCACCCCAAGCCACATATTACAGATATTTTCAAATCAGCCTGTTCAAAGAAGGAATTACACACCTCCGCAGCAGATGGGAGGTATTACACAGTCTTCCTGGCAGAGGAAGTTCTAGATACAGAAGAAAATGGTGGAAATGGGGACGTCCTCCATTCCCCAACAGCGTTCACTACAGCTAAAGTATAAAACTAACAATATCGAAGCAAGCAACGCTCTGAAATCAAAGAAGCCTTTCAATCTGGTCCAGTTATTGAGAATGTATGTGCGCATGTGTGGGAGGGGTCAATCCTAAACTTTTAAAACGAAAGAAATTCGGATTTAGAGAATGCTAATCACATCCTCAGAATTTCTCCGTACTGCCGAAGTTCAATCACTATAGAGTGCTAGACAAACGTTCCAACCAATCTGAACACGAGTGAGACAAATGTACTATTTTATTGATGTTTGATACTGAATGTAGCCAACATTCCAAAACAATAAAGACAAGATATTAAGCTGGTCAGGGAATTCTGCAGAGCAGTGTAAGATGCCCTGAAGTCTGGACAAAGTGGTCACAAACAAGCTCCCTTCTAGCCGGGGAGTTGGTGGCAGGCAGGAAGCATGAACCTATGTTTGAAGCTATCCAGTGAGCTATAAAATCTAATGACTAGACAATCCCGAGTCAGAGGTGAAACTGGCCATCTCTCGGTTCAATTTTAATGAGTTGTTCCAACGCATCTTAAGATCTCCAGTTTAAAATCAAAGAATCTCCTTCTCTAATCATAGATTTTCTTTTAATTCTGTTTACAAACAGCTTTGGGGGTGCTATGGCTGTCCTACCTTGAATTCACGGCTGAGCTGCGGAGTGTATTCTGAAGTCCAGAGTGCTCGGACCAAAGAAGCGAGCTGTTCAGTGACTTCTCCTCTCGGGTCCGCCTGGGTTTTCGATCGGAATAAAACTCCGTTGGATTTGGAAGTTTTGTCCAGCTCTTCCTCATCTTCTGCCTCCCGGCTCGGGGTCTCTGTCCCCTCGGGCACATCGAGCCAGCCGGGCGGCCGCTCCCGGTACTGCTCCAAAGCCAAAAATTCGGCGAAGAGTTCGGTGTTGCTCAGACACTGAAGCACAGCGTTCATGAAGCAGGTGTTGCCGTGGTTCTTCAGGCCGGCCACGCCGGGGGGCTGCCAGCGCTCCCCAGAGAAACAGCTTTCGGACGAGTCACTGTGGCCGGCGGCGGCGCACCGACCGGCAGCAACAGCGGCCGGGTTGATGCCGCTCATCATCATGATGATGGAGGAGGCCGAGGAGACCACCCCGACTCCCGGCCCCAGCCCTATGCCCAGTCCCATAGCCGCGCCGGCCTCGGCGGCTCGGAAGTTCTTGAAGCCGCCGTCGTCCTTGTCGTCTTCAGCCACCTCCTCGGTACCGAAGTGCGAAAGGGTAGACAGTGTCTTCAGCACCCTATTCATAAAACTCCCGACCGACCGCGCCGAGCCCCGCCGGAAAAGTTTCTTACTAAAGGACTTTTTCTCCTTAGCTACCGCCTTAGACATGTCCCCAACCTCCTCCAAAACAGTCGCTACAAGGAAAAGTTGTACAATGGATTAGAGATCCAACACCTCCGAAAAAGTGCAACTACAAGAACGCTTAATCTGTATTTTTTTTACATTGCGTTAAAAAAGTAAACCAATTGATTCATTTGCAGTTTGAGAAAATGCAATTTTTTCCAAATTGCAGTTTGAAAATGTTTTAAACTTGCGATTGTATTTTTTCTAAAAAAAAAGCTGTTGTTTTTCCCAAAAAAGCAAAGCAACGATTTGTAAAATGCAAAAAAGAGACTTTCAAAGATGCAAAAGAAATCAATGGGAAAGTGTTCAGATTTGCAATACAGTAATTCAAATGGGCTGGAGGTGCATTTCAAGGCGATCTTTCCAATGGATGGATGTTGTTGTTCAAGTTGTGAGGGTGAACTTGCAACGGCCCCGGGGTGTCGAATGCGCGTGCGCCCCGGCCGGCTGCCCGACCCCGTGCTGACCCCCGGCGCTGCTGCCGTCCGCCTCAGAGAGGCGCTCGATCCATGAGGCGCCGCTCGGCTCGGCTACCCGGCTTTCTCCTTCGGCGGGGGCTCGGGATCGCCATCGACATGGCCCCTGCAGCGGGCGGAGTCTGTGTGGGTTTGTGTATTTTTCTCTCTGTCTCCCCCTCCCTATCGTCGTTTTCCTTCGCGATCGGTTCTCTCGCTCAACCAGACTCGAGATTTAGTTCGATCCCCTAGAAAGCTGTCGGCCTACGAGCCGACCGTCGGAGCCCATGCTCCGTGCCCGACTCATTCTTCGCCGCGAGACGCCGGTGTGTGCCGAAAGCCACAAGTCACCGCCAGCCAGGCCTTTCCGTCCAACCATCCTCCTGAACCATCGCTGGGGGCGGGACCACTCCCCGGTGGGCGATGCCCTGCCACCTTTCACCATGACAACCAACGCGTCCTCTCCCAGCCGCCACTCTGATTGGCTTCTATAACTGTACCTGTACTTTTGATTGGGTACAAGTTATGTCACTCGCCTGCCCCGCCCTGCGGCATTGAGTTGAAGCAGTTTAAAGGGCGAGGGACATTCATTTAAAGGGGAGGGCACTGTGGAAAAACGTTTGACAACACTGTTTTCCTGCATAAGATCGTAAAGATTCTTTATACAATTCATGATACAATGCATCACAATCTGCTCCTCAATTTCTGGTTCTGTTTTCTTCCCAAAAATCATGTGTTGAGTTCTCAACAACAACATGCACTAAATGTATGATCTTTAACATCGTAAAATCATCATTCAAAATTGAGCATTAAGTCAAATGAAGAGATTTTAAGTAAAAACAGAAACAACTGCGGATGCTGTAAATCAGAAACAAAAACAAGTTGTTGGAAAAGGTCAGCAGGTCTGGCAGCGTCTGTGAGAAAGGATCACCGGCCCCGAAACGTTAACTTTAATTTTTTTTCTTCACAGATGCTGTGAAGAGATTTTATGACCTCGGAGCAAAACTTGGTCAAATTGGCATGAGTTAACAAGTGCCTTAAAAGTGGAAAGATAAAGTCCGGGGGAGGGAATTCCAGCGCTTGGAGCCTACACAGCTGAAAGATGCTGCAAGATAAATCATCGCTGTTGCTCATAGGGTCATAGAGATGTATAGCATGGAAACAGATCCTTCAGTCGAATTCGTCCATGCCAACCAGATTTCCTAAATTCCATTTGCCAGCATTTGCCCCCATCCCTCTAAACGGTTCCTTTTCATATGGCCATCCAGATACCTTTCAAATGTAGTAATTGTACCAGCCTCCACCAATTCCTCTGGCAGCTTATTCCATAGACGCACAAACCTCTGTGTGAAAATGTTGCCCCTTGGGTCCCTTTTATATCTTTTCCCTCTCACCCTAAACCTGTGCCCTCTAGTTTTGGACTCCCCACCATGGGGAAAAGTCGTTGTCTTCTTACCTTATCCATGTCCCTCATGATTTTATAAACTTCTATAAGGTCACCCCTCAGCCCCAGAGAAAATAGCCCCAGCCTATTCAGCCTCTCCCTATAGCTCAAACCCTCCAAACCCTGGTATCATCCTTGCAAATCCTTTCTGAATCCTTCCTGAATTCCTTCCTAAAGCGGGGAGACTAGAATTGCATGCAGTATTCCAAAGGTGGCCTAACCAAAGTCCTGTACAGCCGCAACATAACCTCCCAACTCCTATACTCAATGCACTGACCAATAAAGGCAAGCATATCAAACACCTTCTTCACTTCCTATCTACCTGCAACTCGACTTTTAAGGAACTATGAACCTGTCCCCAAGGTCTCTTTGTTCAGCAACATTCCCCAGGAACTTACTGTTAAGTGTATAAGTCCTGCCCTGATTTGCCTTTCCAAAATGCAGAAGAACATATTTACCTAAATTAAATGCCATCTGCCACTCCTTATCTTGGTGTAAACTCTATATGACAGATTTTCTTCCATCGTTCTCTTTCCTGAATGGGATCTTGCAAGACCTGTTGAGCCTAGTGTAGATCTAGAGCCTAGTGCAGAGTAGATCTCAAAACTGTGTGACCATGGTTTCGACTCCACCCTCTCCAATTAGATCCTCAGCTTTCTGACCCATCGGTCACAAAAAGTGCGGATAAGTACTTGCACATCCTCTACAATAACACTCAACACTGGAGACCCCTAAGGATGCGTCCTCAGCCCCCTACTGTACTCCCTGTACTCCTACAACTGTGTTGCCAAATTCCGAACGAATGCTATCTGCAAGTTCACTGACAACACCACTGTAGTGGGACAGATATCTCACAAGAACAAGTCAAAATATAGAAGGCAGATAGAGAGCTTGGTGACAGGGTGCAATGAAAACAATCTGTCTCTCAACACTGGCAAAACTAAAGAACTGATCATCAACTTCAGAAAGAAGAGAGGAGAACGTACGCCAATCTACAACAACAGAACTGTGGTTGAGAGGGTGAAGATCGTCAAGTTCCTCAGAGTGATGATAGCCGAAGACCTGTCCTGGACTTCCCACATAGATGCGACAGTCGAGAAGCCACAACGATGCCTCTTCTTTCTCAGGCAGCTCAGGAAATTTGACATGTCCATAAGGTCCCTCACCAACTTCTACAGATGCACCATTAAAAGCATACTGTCCGGTTGCATAATGGCCTGGTATGGCATCTGCTCTGGCCAGGACTGTAAGAAACTACAGAAGGTGATGTGCACAGCCAAGACCATCACGGAAGCCAACCTTCTGTCCATGGACTCTATTTACATGGCTCGCTGCTGTGGAAAAGCAGCCAACATCATCAAAGACCCATCTCACCCTGATAATGACCTCCTACAACCTCTTCCGTCAGGCAGAAGATATAGAAGCCTGAACACACGCACAAGCAGGTTCAGGAACAGCTTCTTTCCAGCTGTTATCAGACTGCTGAATGGACTCTAGCCTCAAATAATGTAACCTGTATGTCTCTAAGTCTTTTTGATCTGTACATCCTTTGCTTGCTGTGATCTGCCTATATCACTCGTAAACAAAGCTTTTCACTGTATTTCGGTACTTGTGACAATAAAGTCAATCAAATCAAATCAGAATTTAACCACATAGTTGTCTAACAGGGAAAGATCTTTTATTGCATGATAACAGCTAGGTACCAGTTGTGTTGGTATAATAGAAATTTTACTGAAACTATGAGATGACTTCAATGGTAGGTTTTACACAGTAGAATCCTATGACATCATTATATTGGCAGTGCTTAATGCACTCCGAAGCATTAACTCTTTCAGGTTATCATCCCTGCCATTCCCCCAAACTATTTTCTCATTACTAACATTATACGTATGTGTATATAATTACATTTACTACCAACCCATCTCCCTGAAGTCCCTGATTTCATAAATTCAACAGTCTGGAGGTTTCACTATCCTCCCAGAACATGTTATCTTCAGACTTAGAAAATTTTTAATTGAAAGCTGTATTCTTTGGGCTGAACTTTCCCTCTTTTGGCAGTGTTTTTTAGGTTGAGATTCATAATGGGCAGTCACCTTGGTTTATGTTGACTTTTCTCATACATTCTTCCTTTCTTCACCCCATTAATTATGCAAGCAACTTCTATGTGCCCAGATCGTGGAATTGTGCAGCAGGAAAGGCAGTGGTACTCACCATTTGTTGGAACTTGTTGACATTCAAGCTCTGGCACCATATTTAAACCTCAGCTCCATAACACAACTGATGCTGCAAGCCAGGAATTGGCATTCATACTCTAGTTCTGAACTATTATCCTAACAATATTGTCCGGAAAGGCAAGTTAGCTCCTTGTTTTGCCAGCAGAGACCTGGAGGTGCTTGTGAAAATGATAGTCAAAAGAGGGGAGTTTTTTTTTCCTGCTGACCGGCAAAGACAGCCATGCTACCAAATGCAGCCACAGCCTAACTCAGGTCAGTCTCGTGTCCCAGGTTAAAAGAAACACCCAGCCATGGACGTAAGAGTAAGTGTTACCATCTTCTCTGTTACCTCACATTCACACCACTATTCACTCAGTACTACCAGTGCATGTTCCTCTCAGAAGGCTCCAGGATAACAACTCTCACATTGCATCCATCATTCAGTGCCTCACAACCACCTCATCCAGTTCTTTGAGTTTCCTACTTGGTGAAGACATCTATACGACCCCAACATGACCACTAATACCTCTCCCATTTACTTCCTTGATACTCAAAACTTCCCTTTGTGACATTGCAGGAAAAATTTCTCACAACTGGGTTGAGAAGCTGAAGACTGGCAGCATGGCAAGTGGGCATTAGGTTTCTCACCCCCTGTGAAGAAAAAGTGCCAGGGGGAACTGTTGGTCTGGAGATGCAAGATCTTCATTAGCAACCAACCAAGTGAGCTTGATCATGCTGTGCTGCACTATTCTTCCATTACCAACAGTGCTAGCTTATTCTTATCCTGAAAAAGCTTGTTAGTCCTTTTATACAACTAACTTCAACTCTTGTCTTATATAGGCACCTATGGGACTCAGTGATCCACCAGGAGAAAGAGACCAATACTGGAAACCCTTCACTCTACCACCACCTCTGAGTAGGAAGCCACTCAACTCACAAAGGATTAAATGGCAAGTCTGTAACCTCCATCAGTTCAAAGACTTTCACCTCAGTGGGTTTTTGACCTAGATTAATAAAATCTGGTGAGCACATTACTGACCACATCACTGGTCAAGAGTTATTGCATCATTGCATTCTCACTTTCAGCTTTTCAAGAGAGTACACTGCCATTCAAGCTGGCCAAGAAAGAAGGAACCCGGGTCTCTGGCACTCAGTGGACCTCCGATGATGAGGCACCTGCTCAACCTAAAGCAGAAGACAATCTGACAGTTTTGGCCATTAATGACTTTGGTAAAATGTACAGAGAGATTTAGAAACATCAGACAGGCTTGTCAGGGGCAATTGGTAAACTGGATTGAAGGTTGGAAGAGTCCACCAATGCTGTCAATTTTGTCCTGGTTCCAGCATGCATGCATCTTGCATGTTTCCATCAACAGGTCCAGCACACTCACTGACTGCCAGATATGCGCACAGACACATTGCTCAGCATCAATGGCAGACAAGAGAGATACAACGGACATCAATCTCACAGGTTGGTGCCAACAGATGCCCACAGGGAGGAGGACCCACATACAGAATCCCCAGAAGCTTCCTCTCGAGATACTACAGACTCTCTGGTCCCTCCTCCTTCCCCTTGTCTGTGTTGCTGAAGCCTGCATTAGTCTAAGCTGAGGAGGGTGAGCCTGCATCTGGGAAGGACACTGGCAGCAGGCCTGGTCCCTCCAGGCACAAATGCCCCTGGGCCAAGTCTTCCAGGCCAACAAGACCTATATAGGAGCAGGCATCTTCTACCCCAGCAGTGCAAATCAAGACTACACTTAATGGTTGTGGGAGGGAAAGAAATAAAAAAAACCCTACTGCCGAGACATAGGTTGCACAGGTGACACAGCATTGTAAATATATTATGCACTTTTGGAAATATGTGTTCACGTACACATCAAAAATGTCTGCTGTAGTCATTTTGTAACTGTTATACCTGGTAAAGTTTCACCCATTTGAGATCTTTTTCAGACATCCCAAAATTGAAAGAAGGTGTAATCGACAAGTATTATTTATCTCCTACAAGCAACCAACTCCTTGACTGCAGAAATCAGGAATCCTTGTTTTGTCACATTGATGACTGCAGTCAAGGCATTGCATTTTAAAGCAGACAACACTGATACTACAAAAATATTCCAATTTGTGGTTGGCTGTACCCTCCATAGATCATCCATACTTATACTCATCCTATGAGTGAGAGGACTCAATCAGTGATGATTCCATACATCTCTGAAGGTATTGTTGCATTCTAGCTTTCAGTTTTTCAAGGAGCACACTGCCATTCACAGTGAAGTGGTATACAATGGGACGTTCAAGTTTCCACTCTCCCCCATAGTTCAGTGGGCTGTTGAAAGAAGCTGCTCACAGCACTACATCTCTCATATTCTAGGATGCTCAAATGTTTGATGCGTGGCATAGTGGTTAGCACCACTGTCTCACAGCACCAGGGACCTAGGCTCAATTCCACTCTTGAGCGGTTGTCTGTGTGGAGTTTGCATGTTCTCCCTGTGTCAACAGAAAGTAATTTGGTAGAATCTGCAAAGTATCCCTGAGTCCAAAAGTGAAATCCTGAAGTGTTCAAGTGATATGTGAGTTGGTCTGAAAGTAGCCATAATGATGTGATGAGCCTGCAATAAGATTAATTTTTCAAGGAAGTAGAGGAGACCTAGTTGTGTAGAAATGAGATGAGATTTCTCTAATAATGAGATGCAAATATAAGAAAATAAGGTAGTTGCTACTTTTTAGTGCGATTCAGAACACAACTCTAAGGGGAAAATTGGAATTTTTTTCTTGATGTTGAGAATCTAATGTTACAATTTTACTAAATCTTCCCAAATTTCCCGCCATTGCCCATGTTCCTCAAGAGCACAGAAAATACCATCTTTTGTTATTGTTCTTGACAGTGTGAAATCTAAAAAACCCTTCAAACTGGACGACCTTTTACCTCTTGGATGTCCATTGCTAAAGATGTCCTTCTTGATGAAGCTGGAATTGTTCTATCTTAATATCTGGAGGACATTTAATCTTATGAATTTGTTTTACATTAGATGATTGTCCTGTTAAAACAGATACTTTATATTTTCAGTATCCTGGATCTCTGGGACATCCATTTTTGTTCTTCATGGCAGTATCTTCAATCTCTGAGTTAGGCAGTTTAATCTTGACAATGTCCTGATTCCCTGGACATTAGTTGTCCCATCTCAGTGTTGGCTTCAATGGAGTTGTGTGTGCTGCACCTTCAGTTTGTGTGAGCAAATTTTTAATCTCAGTTTACTGACAAATCATGAAGTACACAGACCTTTCATTTCAACTTGTTCATTATGTTTTAATACATCCAGTTGCCCACAGTGATTCCATTATTGGTGAAATCAATATGTTACACTCCTCTGTTCTGCTATTCTGTCACTGAGGATTATTCCTAGGGAGATTTTAAAAAATGAAATTCTATGTTTGAATTGAGGTCTTCCCAATCACCTCAGCATCTGACATAACTCTTTGTTCACCAAAGTGTGTTCCATTTTATTAATTGTCAGTTAATTCAAATAAAGTATACTGCTCATAAATTAAATGACTGATTTTGTTTTCTTGCAAACCTTGTTGATCCCTGCAATCAAAATTCTCTTCAGTTTTGTTGGCAGTTGTAAATGTTTCTGACTTGTATAGTAACGGGGTTTCACAATGGGTTATGAAATCTTCAATGTCCTTGGAAATCCCCAGCCATCACACTGTCGGCCAAGCTCTGACTCTGTAATTGGCAAACCAAAATGTTCCTAGTGTATCTTTTCCAGGACATCTTCTCAAAGTGACATTGGAATAATTAGTCTTCCATCATGCACCAGATTGTGAAATACTGAAAACCATTAAAACGTGTGTCAATTGACAACACGCTGAACTTTTGACCTGATCATTCTTCAACACAGTATCGAAGAACGCTGACACATCTTATTCACTCTTCCTCTCCTGTCACGTATGGTGAAGTTAATTATTTCTTTCTGGTCACTCTCTCTAATCAGCAGAATGAAACAAATTTCTTCTGCCAACAGGCAATTTCAAAGCTTCCTATCTTTTGTTTGGGTTCTGCCATAAGTCTAGGAAGCCCTATGAAATTCTCTTCTAGTTGTCCCTGGACCAGTTGTTCAGTAACACGAATCTCTTCCACTTGTTGTTCCCTGACTGCCTGAACCTAGACAGGTAGTTTCTCCGCTGAACTAATTTGACTCCATCTGCCGTTTGAAGAAGATATACATACCCAAGACTAAGAATTCTTGATTGTGAAGAATGTACAAGTTCTCTAGTATCTGACACCTCATGTGTTAAAGCATAACTTGTACCATTTGTTTAAACGCTAAACCTCCCAGACCATGTCGTTACATTGTTCTAAGCTATAAACAGTATTTCTTCAACCACAATACACTTTCTGATAATAGACTGACACCTGCCTTTGTATCAAGCTTAAATCAGTGAGATGTTGTCATAGATAGCTTCTCGCCAGAAATCTAAATATGGTTCACCTATTTCCCCTAGAAATGCCTTTAGCCTTGTTTTCCATTGTAGGCTGACATACCTCGTTATCTTCTTTGTTTGAGTAGCTATTTGTCTTCTTGCTGCTATGTGGCCTACTTTGGTACATTTTCCGAAAGTGATCTATTGTTTAAAGATAAAGCATTCTTTCATAATAGCTAAGCACAACTTATCCCTTGAGCTTCCCTTCTCCACAGCACTGACACTGACTTTTATTATCTGGCGTTTGTCCTATTCTCTGTAGGACCTTAAAAACTGGATGGACTCTTCTGAGTTCATATGATAAGGCTGATCCTCTTCTCACAGGACTGATTTGGGTTGCTCCTGGACTTCTGCCTCACCCTCCAGAACCAAATCTTCTTTTGACTATAATAAAGTCAAAGAGATCCACAACACAGCAAAAAACACTTTAATTCATCATGCCTGCGTCACTCAAAAACAACCCTTTACTAATCTAAGATAACAAGGTGTGGAGCTGGATGAACACAGCAGGCCAAGCAGCATCACAGGAGCAGGA
>JAHRHZ010000022.1:28434879-28449705 GCA_024137785.1 Ginglymostoma cirratum | reverse complement strand
GATGAAGGGTCTAGGCCCGAAACGTCAAGCTTTCCTGCTCCTGTGATGCTGCTTGGCCTGCTGTGTTCATCCAGCTCCACACCTTGTTTTCTCGGATTCTCCAGCATCTGCAGTACCTATTATCTCTTTACTAATCTAATCCCATTTTTCAGCACTTGGTCCATTGCCTTGTATGCCTTGGCATCACAGATGCACACCTAAATATTTCTTAGATGTTGTAAGGGTCAATTAATAAATGCCTCGACTAATAAAGACCAAATATACCATAAGTTTTCTTAACTACTTTATCCACATGTCCTGATACTTTAAGGGGACCGCTGGACATGACACCAAGGTCCCTCTGATTATTGGTGCTTCCCAGGGTCCTACTGTTTATCATATATTCCCTTGTCTTGTTTGTCCTGCCCAAATACATTGGCTCACATTAATCCACATTGAAATCCGTTTGTTCCTGATCAGCCCATGTGACCAGCATGTCTATCAGTCATCAGCATTGCAACAACAATTGTGCTTATGAATTCTGACTTTAAAGCTCCATAGTTACATTTTTCTACTAATCAGTAGAGATGATTAATGAAATTATCCATGGATTCCCCTTGAATGTGAAGTATTCTATCAACTTTTCCTGTTTCAAGAATTGTATTTGTTCTAAGATTAAAATAATTGTCAATGCTTGCAGAAAGTATCTGTTGCTTCTGTTGCCCATCGGTAAACTATGTCATCAGGTATTAACCCATTTGAATTCAGAAGTGTATTTACTTTATCATCTTATAGTTTAGTCTCTAGTTTGAAAGTAATTCTGTATCTTAAGCATTGATTTCTCTAGATATCAATTCTATGTTTTATTTGGACCATCTTGGAAATTAAATCTTCCCAGCAATATTGTTTCTGTCGCTATTTGCTTCTGATGTGATAACTTATTTACCTTGCTTTTTCTTATGTTCCTTACTATCCAGCTTTTAATTCTGCAGCACACCTTTACTGCTGATGTGTACTGTTATACAGGAGGTTTCCCTCATTTGGGCAGTCAAAATAGAGGATTCACAACCACTGTCAGTAAAATGGGTGATTCCCACTTTTTTGCAGCTTCTCTAGATGAATCTTGCTAATTGTGGATTTAATAGGTGATTCATGTTTCCTTAATGACTTTACAGAGTGAATCCTACTGCCTATGGATTTAGTGAATGGTCTCCGTTCTTTTAACAGCTACACTGATTTAATCATGCTCTTCACAGCTTTATAAGGTGAGTCTCTAAATGATTAATGCTGAAGTTCTACCATTTATCCCCAGTTATTCACTGGGGTCCATGTGATGTCATCATATTGGATTATATTTAATGCATTCTTCAGCATTAACCTTTTGAGATCCTCACCTTATTAGCTTTTCAGGCTCTTATACCCTCATCCACCAGAAGATACAATTCTTAATGGTGAAGCAAAAGCAACCGGGGGTCTCAACAGACCAGAGTTGGAGGAGATTGGATTTCTTCCTCAGTGTTGCATCTTAGTGCCATGATAAAAGCCCAAGTTCTGGTGTAGGTCTTAAATTCACAATCTTCTGAATCAGGAAAATAAAGTTATCTAAGTTTATAAAGCAATGATTTTCAAGTGGTAATTTGACAGATAGCATAAGTGAATGTTTCAGCCATTAAAACATTCACTGAGATGCACATAAATTCTGTTTCTGTTCTTACATTTGCCTCAGAGAAAATCCAAAAACAACGAATCCAATAATAGGGTCATGGTTTGATGATATGGTTTAAATATGGTATTGGAATATTGGTCAAAACAGGAAACCAATCTTGGTGTCACATTATCTCTCATATTATTAGTAACTTTATGTGTTGCCCAAGAGTGATAGCGAGCGTATCCTGATATATGATGTAATTGTTTGAACAGTATTACAATAAAATCTGACCACAAAAACCATGCTGTACAACTACTGGCTGAGTATTCAGCAGTAAGAAGCAAAAAGATGCTATTTACTAGCATGGTTTGGGTGGAAAATCTGACTTGAAAACAAAGTCAATGGTGGAACTAACATCAATATCAAGCTCAAGGCAAGTGTAATGCAAGCTGTAATGGATTTTGAATGACGTTATTTGATTTTCAAACAGTTCTTGATTCCTATCAAAACTGATTCACTGATTTAGATCTCCAATAACTGCATAAGTTTAAATAGAAAGGTGTTCTTGGTATTCAAATACTCTGTGCGTCATTGTCAATGTTTCAGTATACCTCAGCCAACAGAAATTGAACATTTAATGAGTCATTGGTTGGGAGTATGACTCCGTGATTACACCATTATAATTATCCAGATACATGTGAACTATATGTTGCAATGTTGTAATTTAGATATTTGCAGGGCTCTGGGGAAAGATTGGGGAATGGAACATATTGAATAAAAGCAAAGGACTGCGGGTGCTGGAAATCTGAAATAAAAACAGAAAGTGCTGCAGAAGCTCAGCAGCTTTGTAAATAGATAAACAGAGTTAATATTTTGAAATAGTAAGAACTGCAGATGCTGGAGTCAGAGATAACACAGTGTGGCGCTGGAGGAACACAGCAGGCCAGGCAGCATCAGAGGAGCAGGAAAGTTGATGTTTTGGGCATTTTGAGTCCTGTACGACCATTATAAGTTTGAAAAAAGAGTTGTACTGGATCGAAACATTAACTCTGTGATAAAGTGGATAGTTCTTTCGTAAAAACAAACAGAAAATGCTTTAAATACTCAGCAGGCCAAGCAGTATTTGTAGAGAAAAAAAAAGTTAAAATTTCAGTTTTAACAAAAGGTCATTGATTTAAAATGTTAACTCTATTTCTCTGCTGCTGCCTGGTCTGCTGAATATTTATAGCATTTTCTATATTTGTTTCACATTTGCAGCATTCTTTGTGTTTTGCTTTTATGCTAGAGCTTTTTCAAAGATCTTGCGTTTATACAATGGGTCAAATACCTTCTTCTGTGCTGTATGATGGCATTGATTTTGTCTGATAACCTGACCAAGAAAGAAAAAAGGGATTACTAAAAGGTCCCTGAAATACCACTACAGTCATTGCTGTATCTGGTGACTGATCAAGCAGAAATCAGCTAAAACCCTGAGTAATGGAAGTAATGGAAAGATGATGGCTTGTTGGTATTGTTCTGGGAAACTAAACTCAGGTCCAACCATGACAGATGGAATTTGAATTCAATAAAAATCTGGAATTAAAAGGCTAGTGATGGCCATGAAACCATTGTCAGTTGTTGCAAAAAAAAGCTGGCTCACTAATGTCGTTTAGGGAAGACTGTCCTTAGCTAGTCGGGCCTACATACGTCTCTAGACCCGCAGCAGTGTGGTTGACTTTTAACTGCCCTCTGGGCAAATAAGGATGGTCAATAAACAATGGCCTGCGAGCAACACTCATATCCCATGAACAAATGAGAAAAAGATCAGCACAATGTTACACAGAGGCTGGAAATAGGGTGAATGTCAAAACCTGCTGTACTCACGGTTAGCAGAACTTTCTCTTAAAAAGTGCCATTACATTTCTTCAGAATAAATTATTAGGAAAGCTAACCAACATATTAAGAGCCTATTGACTTACACTTTTAGATTATAACATTTGTTAAAGTTTGAGACACCATAGCACCATTTAATTGTAAATAAATTCAGGAAAGGTAGTCCATTTGAGGCTTACTGTCATTCATTCCAGATAAGATGATGCCATTGTAACATAATGTCACATTGACCAAGCCAATTACACATGACAGGCCACTACCGTGGTTCCTACACCAAAACTTCATTCTCTGTAGTAAACTGTCTCTTGCTTGATGGAGTCTAGTGTCCAGCACTGCCATTCCTGATGTTGTTTCACCACCACCCCCAGGTCTCAGAAGATCAGAGATCAGATTTAACTTAGTGTGGAGTCTTCTCCCTATTAACAACTCGACTGGAGCTATCCCTGTTGTTGTATAAGGGGTAGCCCTATAATCAAATAGGAACCGGGACAGTTTGGTATCAAGCAAAGCTGCAGGCTGTTTCTTCAAGCCTGCCTTAAAAGTTTAGACCGCACTTTCTGCCAGACCATTAGATGATGGATGGTATGGAGCTGCCCTTATGCATTGAATCTGATTCAACTTTAGAAAATATTCAAATTCCCTGTTGGTAAATGATGACCCATTGTCTATGGCCAAAACTTCTGGGAGTCCATGTATTGCAAACAATGTGTGCAGTTTTTCTCCCTTCATTCCTGTGATTGAGAAATGAATTCTACACATGTCAAACCACTTTGTGTGAGCATCTACAATGGCTAAGAACATTGACCCCATGAAAGGACCTGCATAGTCAACATGTAAACAACTCCAGGGTTTACCCAACCATTCCCGCAAATGTGAAGGAGCTGCTGGCAGTAATTTTTCTTCCTATTGGCACTCTGGGCACTGCTCCACCAACGCAACTGTGTCTGCATCCGTACCTGGCAACCAGACATTACTTCTCACCAACATCATCATTTTGGAAATCCCTGGATGACACTGGTGGGGTTCAGCCAGTATCTGGCAGCAGCCTTTGCATGGGCCAATCATTCTTGCTGCCCAAAATAACATGCCATTCTGTACTGTGATCTGGTCCCTCTGATACCAAAAAAGTTTCAATTCAATTAAGGATTGTAATGTTGAACCTGTAACTTTATTTCTTTATTTTTCTATTTTATAAGGACTATAATGTTGAACTTTTAACTTTTTTTTCCTCTACTTTGTACCCAAGATGGCGCGAGGAATGGTGACTTTGTACACTTTTCACTGTACTCTGGTATCCCTGTACTTGAGTAAAATCTAATTCTAATTCTAGTTAATTTTGTCTTTCAGCCAGGGCTCTATGATTGGACCAGATTAACAGCCCCAATCAGGGAACTCATATTCTATGAAGTCCATCCGACTGACTTCTTTACAATCACTACACATGTTGGTCATTTTTATCAAAAGGAGCTGGGCAATAACACTATACACCTTCTACAATTGGAAAACAACTGTTCGTCATTACCCTGCTTTCTGTTCCTTAGTTAATTTTGTATCTGTGCTGACTTTGTATTTAATTCCCAATAATTTAATTCCCTTTAATTTGGCTAACATCTGTTTTGTGGTACTTTGTCAAATGACATTAGAAAATTCATAAACACATTAACTGCACTACCGCCATCAGTCTTCTCTGTTACTTCATTAAAAACACTGTTAAGTGAATCACAAAATTTACCTTTAACAAATCTCTGTTGATTTTTATTTATTTATATTACCAGTGCAATGTTATTCCATCTACTCATGTGTTGTTGCATGTGGCTCTCCATTAGGTTGGCCATTCTCACAAGGGAAGAGGCCCCGAGCAATGGTGGTAATTATGAACTGAATGGATACCTCTACCGTCAGCCAATGATGCTATTTTGCCTCAGAGACTCTGTCGTGTGGGCACACATCTGTCGCTACTGATCAATTTAGAGCTATCTTTCTTATATTTCCTAAGCCCTGCATCTGCACTGTACTGGGCAAAACAATGTCTATCCTCCAAGTGGAACTATGTAAGCTGGCTCTGACTTTCTCAGCTCTTCCTACTCACTAGCATCATGCTGTTTATCCAGTGCTATCCCTTTAGCCATGTGCAAGGACCCACTGATATGACTGTCAAGTGCTGTTGGAGTGTGCTTTTGTATGATGCGACAATGTTGGCTCTGTTGGTTCAAATGCTTGAAACAACTCCTGTGACATGGTGGAACTCAATTATTCACCCTGTGGGAGACATGAGGTGGACATTGTGAGTACTCATGTCTAAAAGCAAAAATCCCTGAGGCTTCCAAATACAGCTGATTCTTTGGTACTGCAGAGATCATTAACATTGGAGGCAGTCTGTTCTACAGTTAGATTGACTATTCCTTAAAAACTACTGAAAATTTTAATATGTCATTGCATCTTTTTAAAGGGTACAAACAATAAATGGCAAATTTTATCAAAAACTGAAACTATAGTATTGTCCCTTATACCTAACATACATTCTAGTGCACTTTAGTTGCAAAAGGTCTCAAACCTATTGGCATCTTTTCTCTCCAAGAACATTCAGGAAGACTGCAGTCCAGATTACTTTGGGTTTTGTGAGTATGTTCATTCTTCTTGTGGAAGTCTGTCCCAAGAGTGTGTCTAACAGTCAATGGCTAGGTGGCAGCAAAACACTGGTTTGCAAAACACTGCAATTTTGCTGAACTCACATGCTAGTGGGTTGTATTCACATCAAGCTACAGATGCACATACCATTAATTAATCACACCTCATAGAACTGTTTGAATAGAATCTATGGATTGACTGTTACATTTTTTTGGCTAAATCCAAGTCGCTTCAAGACTTTCGGAGGGTTTTTCACAGCAAAGCCGAGCATGTTTTCTCGCTGCATCTTACCAAACCCACCTCAACTAGGTACCCTGCCCAAGGTTGGGCAGTCACTTCTGATTCTAGCTCCACCTTACCATGTGCCATTCCCCTACAACTTACCACTCAACTGATAACTGCCAAAAGTCCAACATCCCTGCATGCATGTTATCTTTATAAGGCATTATGCATCCAGATGAGCATTGGCATTCTGATACTGCCCTTCTCAGTCATTTGCAGAAGGCATTAGAGAAGGGGTAAATAATTCTTCGATTCTCCAAAAAGAACCCAGATGTGTTCGTCGCAGGGTTAGTGGAAAGGTAAGGCATCCTCTTCCTGGAGGACTGGCAGCAGCGTTCCCTCTAATTGTCTTTCCAGCTGTATATGCCTCTGAGGTCTCTGTAACCTCTGCAAATGGAAGTCAATTCTGTGATAGGTAAGCAGACATGGATTGCTATGTGCAGATCCTTACAGTGGCTGTGTGGGCAGATTAGAAGGAACACTGACCACACCTGCACTCCAGCATCCAGCCCATTGGTCCTCAAGACTAAAGGCATGGTGACAGGAAACCTAATGCACACTCCAGATGCCCCTTCCTCACGAGGAGATAGGGCATTATCAATAGACACCCATTCTGAGGAGGAACTGTGCAAAAGCCTCCCCAGAAGTCTCCTTTCAGGACACACCAAAGGTGGTCAGGCCTTCCATTGAACCCAGCCTCGTATCCTGAGCCCCACTGCACTTCAAGTTGAGGTGGGTTCCAAACAAGACACTCTCAGCATGTCTGGGCCATCCAGACATAAATACCCCAGCATTGTACTACCAAATCTCCAACACCACAGGCTTCACTGTAGGGAACAGACACCCCAGCTGTGGAACCCAGGTCTGCACTGAGATGTAGTGGGAGGGAAGGAACAAAGTCCTTCTGAGGGCACATTGGTGGCAGGAGTGACATTGAATATAAATAAGTTATCACATTTGTAAACATCTGTTCACTTCAGCTATCCATGCCACCGACTGTCTAGCTGCAATCACAACTTTGAAGCCAGCCCTAGCGCTACACAATGTTCATTGGGCCAAGGTGTGAAGTGAGAAGCTCCTGTACCATGTGCAGGCAATGCATAAGTAGCTGGTGATTGCAACTTTGGCAACTGAGTCAATCTTTCCAGGAAGCAAAACATTGATAGTCCATTACTGCCATTAGTGGGATTGCATGATGTGGTCAAGAATACTTGAGGCAAGGATTTGGACTGCGCACATTAGTTTTATGCCTAACATTCCCACATCATGTTCTCCCAGGTATCTTTCAACTTTGATGTATGGATATCTGTTTAATACTGGCATGCGGAAAAAGCAGAGATTAACATTTGGTAATACTGCTTATTTGAGGAGCCAGTGCAGGTACAATAGGCCAAACGGCTTCTGCCTTGTAAGACTTCTGTAGTTCTGTGAATGGCATTGAATTTCAAGGGATGATGGCTAGGTTCTCCCTTTTTAGAGACAGTTATTGAATGGCACTAGTGTGGCATGAATTTACTTGCCACATTTCAGCCCAAGCCTGGATATTGTTCAGGCCTTTTTGCATATAGACACAGATTGCTTCAGTATCTGAGGAGTCACTATTATTGCTGAGCATTTAGTAATTATCAATGGCTATCCCCACTTCTGACTTTATTATGGAGAGACGACATTGATGAAACAGCTGAGGACAAATGGCCCAAGAACAATAACCAATGGAATCTCTGAAATGATTTCCATGAATGAAGCCACAACTACGCTCCTTGTGCTGGGTATGTCTCCAATTAGGGAAGAATTTTGACCTGATTTCCACTGATTCTAGGGCTCTTTGATGTGATACTCAATCATATGCTGCCTTGATTTCAAGGTAAGTCACTGCACCGTCACATCAGGAGTTCAGCTCTTTTGTCTATGTGTGACCCATGGCTGATATGAGGTCAGGAGCCGACTGGAACCCAAACTGAGCTCCGTTGAGCAGTTTATGACTTTGCAAGTGATGTTTGATAGCACTGTTGATGTTTCTTTCAGCTTTTTGCCAATTATTGAGAGTATGGCAATAATTGGTCAGGTTGGATTTGTCTTGCTTTTTGTGTGTGGGTCATAGATGGACAATTTTCCATTTTGCTGGGTAAATGCCAGTGTTATTGCTGCACTGGAATAACTTGGCTAGCGGTGTGGCTAGTTCTGGAGCACAATTCTTCAGTGCTGTTGTCAGAATGTTATCAGGGCCCTTAGCTTTTTCAGCACCAGCGCTTTCAGCCATTTCTTGATTTCACGTGGAGTAAATCAAATTGGTTGAGTACTGACACCTATAGTCCTGAGGACTTCAGGATGAGGCTGAGGGTGAAGGGGTTTTTAACAGCCTTCATTTGAGAGACGAACACAAGGATGAAATTTCAAGATGATCTTAGAAAAGGTGCTTCTAATTGGTTCCAGCCCATGCAACTAAAGCTGTCAGGCATTGTACATAGCATAGGACAGCAACCCAATCTGACGTCCCCCATCCCCCACCACTCCATTGGAGCTAAAATGCTAATGGCAGCAGGATATGGTTCCTAAAGTGGCTATTAATTGACCATGTAAAGGCTTCAATAGGCCAAATGTGGGCAGGCTGACTGACATTACCTATGTAAAATTTAGACACATCAGAGTGGGCAGGAATGTGGCAGAAAGGCACACCATCTTCAAATGTGTTAGCAGGGGAGCGTGAAATCCAGCTCAGAATCACATAGAATGACAGAATTGTTATGGTGTCAAAGGAGGCCATTTGGCCCATTGTATCTGCACCAGCTCTCTGAGAATTTTAACTTCGTGCTGATCTCCTGTTTCTTTCCCAAATAACCTTGAATGTTATTTTTATTTAGCAAAGCCTCTAATTTCCTTTCGAATGCTTCAATTGAACCTGCCCTCATCACACTTCCAGGCAGTGCATCCCAGACCCTAAACACTTGCTGTGTGAAAAGATTTTTCTCACCTCTCATTTGCTCTTTTGCAAAACACTTTAAAACTGTGCCCTCTGGTTTTCAAACCTCTTGTATGTACAGTTTTTCTCTATCAACTCTATCAATACTCCTCACAATTTTGAAAACTTCTATCAGATCTCCTCTTAGCCTTCTCCTCTCCAATCTATTCTCATAACTGGAGCTTCTCATAACTGTGACCATTCTTGAAACCTCTTCTGCACTCTCTCCAGTGCATCCACATTCTTCCTGTAGTGTGGCATCCAAAACTGTTCACAATAATTCAGCTGAGATCTAACTAATGTCTTATATGAACTTACCATAACATTCCAGATGTTGTACTTTATGTGTCTATTAATGAAGCCTTAAATACCGTATGATTTATTATCACGTCCTTCTACATTTAATATATTATACTCACTTACACCAGATCTCTCTGCTCCTGCGCGTCCTTTAGAATACTATCTTTCATTCAAGTATTTCCAAATGTATCATACTTCTCCACATAGAACTTTTTCAGCCACCCCATTTGCCCACTCAACCAACTTATCTGAGGTAGGACGTCCCATGCGGTAGTGGGATTCAGCATGCGGGATTTACTCCCTTTCCTGTCCTTCGTTGTTGTTGCTCCACCTCATAATTTAAATTTTGGGACTAAAAGCATGTTGCAGCTTAATGGACAAGCGGCCACCATTCTGTGATTAGCAACAAGCTCTCCACATTAATGCCAATACTGCAACACTTCAAGCAGAGTTCATGGCTTTGAAGCATTTGCTTTATTCTCCAAACCTTGACCCCACCCTGGAACACTGACAATTTGAAAGTTGAGAAAACAGGTCCTATATGGGAGATGGCATTCAGCCACCTGGACAACTGTCCAGTCCAGTGTAGTTGATTTTGTAGGGGTTTTGCCTGAATGCTTATGGAACTGGCTTCAAGAAAGACACTAACCTTTGTCTAAAAGTCCTCTCATTGAATCTGAGGAATGTAGCAGAGGAATTACAGATTATAAGATCATAAGAAATAGGAACATGTGTAGGCCATTTGGCCCCTCAACAGAATCATGGCTGATTCAATATTCCTATGTCCACTTTTCTTCCCTTTTTCCATAACCCTTGATTTCCCCACTAATCAAGAATATATCTATCTAACCTAAATATACACAGAACACTACCCCTACTCTCTGGCAAGGAGTTCCAAAGATACACAATCCTCTGAGGGAAGGAATTCCTCCTCATCTCAGTCTTCAATTGCCACCCTTTGTTCTGAGACTATGCCCTCTTGTCTTAGACTCTCCCATGAGGGGAAACATCTCCAACCATTTACCAGTCAAGTCCCTTAAGAATCCTAAACACAAACAGAAATTGCTGTAAAAACTCAGCAGATGTGCAGAGAAAACAGAGTTAACGTTTCAGCTGCAATGATCCTTCTTCAGAATCAATTTTCTTGGATGTGTCTGGCAACAAAGACCATTTTAGAGGATGGTCTATAAATGATAAAGTATAAAGATAAAGGAGCAAATTTCAGCCACTTGGCCCATCAAGTCTGCTCTACCATTCAACAATGGCTTGTATGTTTCTCAGCCCCATTCTCCAGCCTTTTCACCATAACCTTTAATCACCTTTTAATCAAGAACCTCTCTACCTCTTTCTTAAAGACATTCAATGACTTGGCTTCCACAGCAGCAATGAATTCCACAGAGTCACCACCCTCTGGCAGAAGAAATTCCTCCTCCTCTCACTTCTAAAGTGTTATCCCTTCATTCTGAGGATGTGCATTTGGGTCCTCGTCTCTCCTACTGTGGAAACATCTCCTCCATTTCCACTCTTTCCAGGTCTTTTTGAATTGTGTAAGTTTCATTTAGATCCCCCATCAACCTTCTAAACTCCATCAAGTACAAATCCTGAGTCCTCACCCACTTCTCACAAGACAAGCCGATCATCCCTGGGATCATTCTTATGAACCGCCGCTGCTTGCAATATTCCAAATGTGGTCTGACCAGAGCTTTATACAGCCTCAGCAGTACATTCCTGCTTTTGTATTCTAGCCCTCTTGAAATTAATGCTAACATTGCATTTGCCTTCCTGAATGCAAAATGAATCTGCATGTTGACCTTAAGAGAATCCTGAACTAGGATTCCTAAGTATCTTTGTCCTTCTGATTTTCGATGCCTTTTGCCATTTATAAAATAGTCCATGCCTCTATTCTTCCTACCAAAGTGCACAACCCCAGGCTTTCCCACATTGTATTCCATCTGCCTTCCTTGCCCACTCTCCAAGCCTGTCCAAGTCCTTCTGCAGCCTCCCCACTTCCTCATCACTACCTGTCTCTCCAGTTACCTTTGTGTCACTAACAAACATGGCAACAACGTTCTCAGTTCCTTCATCTCGATCACTAATATATAACATGAATAGTTGTGGTCCCAACACTGAACCCCATGGAACTCCACAGGTCACTGGATGCCATCCTGAAAAAGACCTCTTTATCCCCAATCTCTGCCTTCTGCCAGTCAGCAAATTCACTATCCATGCCAGTACCTTGCCCCTACCCCATAGGCACTTATCTTATTTCATAGAATCCCTACAATATGGAAGCAGGCCATTCGTCCCATTAAATTCACACCAATTCTCCGAAGAGCATTCTACTCCCCACCCGATCCCTGCATTTCTGACCCTAGACACTATGGGCAAATTAACATGGCCAATCCACCTAACCTGGATTAATTCAGAATGTGGGAGGAAACCCATGCAGACATAAGGAGAATGTATAAACTCCACTTAGATTGTCACCTGAGGCTGGAATTGAACCTGGGTCCCTGGTGCTCTGAGGTAGCAGCACTATCCACTGAGTCACCATGCTGTCCCGTATTTGCAGCCTCCTGTATGGTGTCTTGTCAAAGGCCGTCTGAAAATCCAAATAAATCACACCCACTGGCTCTCCTTTGCCTAACTTGCTTGTTACCTCATCAAAGAATTCTAATAGATTTGTCAGGCATGACTTCCCCTTGACAAAATCATACACTTCAAAGTACTCCAGAATCTCATCCTTAAAAATGGATTTTAAAATCTTATCAATGACCAAGTTCAGGCTGACTGGCCTTTAATTTTCCATCATCTGACTCCCTCCTTTCTTAAACAGAAGAATTCAATTAGCCATTTTCCAATCCTCTGGCACCCTCCCTGACTCCAATGATTCCTGAAAGATCACCAACAATGCCTCGACAGCTATCACCTTTAAAATTTTAGGGTGAAGTCCATTTGATCTGGTGATTTACCTGGTGGCAGGTCTCCTACTCACTTACAGAATGCTTCTGCATTTCAAGGCTGCACCTTAGGCTGTACCTGGGTGATTATTGTAATGCTGCCATAAGGACAGTTTGCACTCAGGAACATGCCCATGGACTGGACCAGACTGCATCTCCAAGCTGTTGACACATTGTCTTAGCACTCACTATGAGCCTACCTGGATGCTCCCAGCATCCTTGCCTTGCAATGCACATCTTGCCTTGCCTTTTGTGTCTTTCCCCTTTAGCCAGGGATTCCAGGCTGAATGCACTCTTGCATTGCCTTAGCATTTAGCGCAGACACAAAAACAAGAAGTTTTTCATGGTTGTCAGCAATCCTCAAGTAAAGCCAAGGTATATAGCCTTCAGTGAGGGGGTCCGGGTCAGTCAATCAAGCCCAGCCTCCATTACCTGTCCAGGAACTTGGACACTGTTGGTCAGTTACTGGGGGCAGTCAGAGTAAGGATCCTCTTCACAAGGGGTGAGGAACCTAATGTCGGCAACCCAGTACCTGTTCCTGTATTATTGTGAGCTGTTTTCCTCCTTGAATGAGAGAGAGAGAGATAAGTACTAAGGGAGATGAAAATAGATGGCTAAGCAATTACTTCTAGTGCAGTGACTAAGCGAATGAGTCAGTAGTGCAGAAGGCACGCAGAGTTAGTGCTGTTTGGGGGTTGGGGTCAGCGCTGTTGGATGTTGGAGTCAGTGATATTGAGTGAGGGAAGATTTGCAGGCAACAGTCAGAATGGTAAAGCATGATCTTTGGTGGGATATCAGTAACTGTAACTCTCTCAGATTGGTCTCCTGGTTGAGTCTTGTCTGACTAGTTACCTCTGGGTCAGTTTTCATGCAGTTTTGCCCGACACAGTTGTGCCTCCGTGTGGCCCAGCAGTGACAGAGATAGCACTGCTATTGGCTATGACTGTAGCAGCGCTGTTGCCTGGCTAAACGACGCAGAGGCAAACTACAAAGTGGGTGTTTGATCCACACAGATCCAGGTGGTTAGCGTAGCTTAGTACCCACACATCAAAAAGAAAAAGAAGAGACTGGTTGGGAGCGTCCAGGGCAAACAACTTCCTGCAGGAGTGTCAGTGGTGGTGCCCTGTGATAAGTACAGATGCCACACAAAATCCAGTTGTCCATCAGAAGAGACACTATACCGTTATACTGTTCCTGTGTAGAATTGGATTCGGTCTCGGGCTTGTTAGAGCAGGGGTCCAATAGTTGAAGATTAGCATATTATCGATGAGGCTGTCTGGGCAGCCCACCCAAAGGGTTGTAAGACTCATATCATCTATATCAGAAGCACTGGACAGGAATAATAGAATAGATCTTTATATCTATGTTAAAACTGAGCTGGTTTTATGCAATGAGGACAAACGTTTTCTCTTTGGTGCCAGGGTACCATGTGTATATAGGAGAATTGATGATGTGGTCAACGTTGGCACTTGCACATGGTGTTACTGTATGGATGGTTAATTTGTGAATTGGCTGTTATTGTTACTTGATGTTTAATGAGATTGTAATTGTATTGGTGTTATTAAAGAAAACAAAAAGGGCACATCAAATGATGTTTTCAGTAAACTGATTAGAATGGTTTCTGGCTCTATGTTCCAAGGGCGATAATAATTCGTGCTTGGTGATCTGATTCATTTAGCATTCTAGGTAACTTATAATCCCACTCCTCCATAAGACCAGTGGTTAGCTACTAGAAGTTTTAAAATATCAATGGACGATGTACAAACCAGGACAAAATCACTCATCAGCGTATCTCAAAATAGCAAAGATAGAGTCTTGAGTGTGAGATATCGGAGAGAAGATGGTGACACTTATGCTAGCAAAGTGGAAAAGGTTATTGACCTTCTTCCTATATTGCTGTCGACTTATCTAGACAGCTGAGACTACACTGACCCAGGTAATGACCACTATCCAGACTAGCATGGTTGGGTGTCATGTCTTCCAAGCCAGTTCTGCATGTAATGAAAGTCCTGCCTCTGCATTACCTTGTCCACCAGGTCCTCCAGGTCCTTGCCCACAAAGCACGGTGCCAGTTTTCCCTTGTCTACCATAGCAGGAACAATGTAGGGCAGCTCCAGATGAGCAGTGCTTGCCTGGGCGTAGAACAACCTTTTAAACATGGCCACTGCACCAGGGAAGGCAATCCATTCTGGGATATC
>JAHRHZ010000022.1:28398493-28434869 GCA_024137785.1 Ginglymostoma cirratum | reverse complement strand
GAGTTTGGTAAGATATGGCAAGAAATTTCACTTGTCCCCATGAAGAGAAACCCTCCATGAATCTTAACAAAACTGACACTTATCTAAATAAAAACTCAGCTCTCAGGTTTTCATTTCCTACCACCAACTGTTTTCATCTGGACTTGTCTTTGACAGTGAGTTGTTGAAGTGCTTAGAATCTTTTTTAATTTGCAATTTTGGGTTGTTCTGCCAGTCAAGATAGGCTGCTCAATTTTTATTCTAGGAGGTCTCATATTCTTCATCGTTTTCATCAAATCAGTTCTGTTGACAACAATATTAAACCAAATGGTCTCGTGTAAGAGTTTAGAACAGCAGACTGTATTCAACCCAATGATTAAGGAATTGAGTTGGTGTATAAAGCTTTTCCAGATTCATCATGTGCTGCATTTGGATTTCCACTCTTTTGTTAGGCTGATTTAGAGCTGAGACATTGACTTCCTCTTGCATTTTTGAGCCTTGCAATGAGTTGGTGCCTGATGGTTAGCGTAGCTTAGTACCCACACATCAAAAAGAAAAAGAAGAGACTGGTTGGGAGCGTCCAGGGCAAACAACTTCCTGCAGGAGTGTCAGTGGTGGTGCCCTGTGATAAGTACAGATGCCACACAAAATCCAGTTGTCCATCAGAAGAGACTTGGTGGCTGATGGATGTTCATCACCAATCGACTAAGACAAAGTACTGTCATTCAGGGGAATGTTATTATCCAAACAATCTCAAGGGGGTGATGATCAGATTTCAGTGCTATGTTAAACCATGGTGATTGGGATCACCCTGCCAATGCTGACTTCTTCTGCTTTTGAAATTGCCAGTGAAATGCCTAGTCTTCATCTGTCTGTTTTGCTATGGATAACACTTTGGATTGTACTTTGTTTGGCATCTTCATGCCTTGCACTATGGATCGCCCTACCAGGAGCAAGTTGCTCTCAAAGTTGCTCTTAAACATGGCCACTGCACCAGGGAAGGCAATCCATTCTGGGATATCCCAGTAGTGATGAGTTATTCCGGGCACAGCAAGTGCTATAATAGATCTAGAATCAGGCAAGAGAAAAGCCATGGGTGGAGTAGGTAGTTAATGATGTGAGTTCAATAAGGTGAGTTTGGTAAGATATGGCAAGAAATTTCACTTGTCCCCATGAAGAGGGATTGTTGAAGCATGGAAGTCTCTTCACCATGTAAAGGTGATGATCCATGCACAAAGATCCAATCATAGTGTATCTCACAAGAGTTGGCGTGTCACACATAAATTATACTGGTCTACCAGTTGTAGTTTGTTTAACACCAGGCATAGTGAGCTTCATCATTCATTGCATATCTCATACCTTATATAGTGTGTTGTAAAGTGTGTGATTTATATCTGTATATTAATATAATTTAACTTACAATTTGGATTTTGAACTAATGGCATTCAGAGTTTGCTCTATGGATATGAGGGGGTTTAATAATTAATTTTTCAGTCCTTCTGGAGCTATAAATTTTTGAACTAGTTTGAGAGAAAGAGAGAGAGCTCCAAAGTGACAATGTGAAATTATTGAAATTGTGGGAGCTTTACAAATGAGCAGAGTAAACATTTCTGATGAAGGGTTTACGCCCGAAACGTCAAGTTTTCCTGCTCCTATGATGCTGCTTGACCTGCTGTGTTCATCCAGCCCCATGCTTGTTATCTCGGATTCTCCAGCATCTGCAGTACCTTTTATCTCTGATTGAAAAACATTAGCTTGCTTTCAGTTCAGATGAATCAGGAATTGATATTTTTTGCTGAGGGGAAGAATCTATAGATTGGAAAGATTTTGGCTCCTTGTTCGCAGAATTCCTGTTTAAATTTAGATGCAACACGGTTTATCCTGGGGAAAGAAATTAGTTCAGCATAGTTAGAAAATAAATTTCAGACCAAAAGTGCGTGGTTAAAACCCTGAGGGATTCTTTGAAAATGAGAAAATCTAAACTCAGGTGTGTGAATAACCAAGGAAAAATTTATCAAACTCTCAAGATCAACAATCGAAAGAAACAGATAAGTCATGCCTATAGATGTGATGGAAAAGGGAACTCTCTCTAAAAAGTACTGTGAAGTGATGCTGTTGGGACAGATGGTATTGTATGTTTACTGTGTTTAGGAATCTTTCAAATATGGACAATGTAAATAGCTTGGTTTATTCTAATTCATCTTAACTTCTTTTAAAAGATACATTTCTGTTTTACTTTTAAAACTAAATCTGCAACACTGTGTGCTTGTGTTTCATTAAAAGACCACCTTGTTCAATTAAGAAAAGCAGAATATGATGTATCAAACCAAATTTCAAACCAGGACCTAACTTGTCCAGTAATAACACCAGCTAGGACCGTAACAGTAATATGTCTCTTTCAATTGTTATGTGTTTCAGCCATAGCTCAAAATGACTATCCAAGATGCCTAAAACTTTATTCTCCCACAGATCGAGCAGCCAGATCAACACCTATGCAGATTGAGTATTGGGACCTCCCACTGCTCTATTGGTGCAGTTTACACCTGTTTTACATTAAAAAAACAGGTACAACCTGTACCGTTTACTGTCCCCTGAAGTGGTGGAACAAGTCCCTCAATTGTATCATCAATCACCTTTAGCAGTTAGGGTTGGGCAGTAAATGCTTTGCAACTGTTCCCATCCCCTTACAACCTGTTGTTTTATATTTTCCACTATATTCTTAAACTGGTAATTAGTTTGGTCTCTCAGCTTTCTTCAATTTATCGATGTGTGCTGGACATGGGCCCAGTTTGTTTGTATGTAGAATAAAGTTGTTAGGTCATTGACCAGGGGTTGTACCAGAAGGTGTCACTCTGAGTCTTGGAGCAGTCTCTTCAACTGGGGGTGGCTCTGTTCAGCAACAGCTGGCAGTCAAATCAGACTGTCCAAACTGACAAGCCACACAAACAACTTCAGGACTCTGCATTCCCAGCTTCCAGGAGTTGCTTAAACTGCAGCTCTGTGTGTCTCTCTCTCACCTTAAACAGGTATGTTCAAGGTTTTTTTTAATGTGAATAATCCCTAGTTATAAAGTAATGTAAAATGTAATATAACTAAATACTGTTAAGTAGATAATCTAAACAAAATCTCATTGAAGTGTTGGTTGAAATACCTTTTTTAACATCGTTAACGATCATGTTTGATTGAAACTGTTTCCCTACACCCTCACTACACCTGAACCTTTTAAAATAGATTTTAATGAGATTGATATAAGAGAGGGCACTTTCTGGTAAGTTTTACGATTGAATTTAATGTGACTCCAAGTACTGAAGTGTTTTGGAGTTTCATTGTGTTCCTTCTTTAAGTGGCAACCCTAAAAAGCTTAGATAAACATGTACTTCAAATATCTTTCAGTTGTAAGAAGGAGCAGTAATTTCCCCAAATCCTTTGGAGACTTGGAGTTGGCGAGTACTAACTAATTGCCTGTGCTGCTGGTAAATACAACTAGAGTCACTTCAAAAGACACAAATCTTCCTTTTAAAAAAATTTAAAACCACGTTTATGTATAAATATTTGTTTTCAGAAGATTTATCTTCTGATAAAGGAGTTCATTTATTTAACTGCAATTACCTTCTCAAACTGCACACACGCCTCCACCCCCATCCCTACTCCCACCCCACCTCATCACAACGCTGTCAACACTGATTTATTTCTGGGCCGTGTGCCCCAAAGTGTAAGTCATATTTATGAATTATACTTGGCTGCTTATTCTCCAAATGTGGGACCAGAGTAGGAAGACTGTCTTTTCCCTTCAATGCGGGCATTGTTATCCGGCTGTTGGCTGTAACTCATTGAAAATAGCTGACAGACATGAGCCTGACCCAGCTATTTGACTGTGGGTATCTTGCTCATTATTGTTGAGGTCAGACACATATTTTACAATTCACTTGATTTTACTCATCAGTGACCTCAATAAATTTCAACCTCAAACCATTCCTTTCTCCCCTGGCAAGCTGGTTTAAAATTGAACTTACAATATGCTTGCTATTTATTTCCCATTTAAGCAAAGCCATGGGAAGTAGATGCTTATTTATTACAAACAAACAAAATGGGAATAGAAGTAAACCATTTCACCCTTTGAGCTGCTCCATCATTCAACAACATTTGTTTTCTGCATGTTTAGAATTCTACATTCCCACCTTCTCCCAAAAGCCTTTGATTTCCTGCCTACCAAGAATCTATTGTCCTTCATCTTAAGAATATTTAATGACCCCACTTCTATCGCATTCACAGGCAGAGACTTTCATCACCCAACCCTCTGAGAGAGAAAAAAAGTTCTCCTCATCTCTGTCCTGAAAGGGAAACCCCTAATTTTAAAACAGTGGCCCCTCTTTCTGGACTGACCCACAAAAGGAAACTTCTTCCCACAATGACCTTATCAAGACTACTTAGGATCTTCACCTCAATCAAACCACTCCTGACTCTCTGAAACTCCAGAGGAAACAAACCCAGCCTGTCCACCTTCCCCATGAGCCAAACCACTCATTCCAGGGATCATTCCTGTAAATTTCCTCTGAACCAGTTCAAATATGTTTAATCCTTCTTTAATTATGGAGACCAAAATTGCATACAGTATTCAAGATGTGGTCTCACAAATGCCCCTATTCTTGGAAAAAGGTTACAGGGTGGAGGGATTTCAGATATGTTGGAATAGAGAGGGAAGAACTGGGAAAGGCAACAGGATAGCATAAGGGAGAAGTGAGGAAAAGGAGTGAGGGAGGAGATGGGGCATGTGGGAGAAGGACAAGAGACAGAACACGGAAAAAGACAGGTAGATGTGAGGCAGGAAGAGGATGGGATTCAGGCATAGGACAGGTGAGAAAGTGTGGAAGAAGGGAATGAGGAAGGGCTGCTAGGGGAGGGGAAAAGGACAGGGCATAACAGTGTTGCCGGAGTTGGAGGGTTTGAGCTATAAGGAGAGGTTGAATCGGATGGGGCTATTTTCCCTGGAGCATATTAAGCTGAGCAGTGGCCTTACAGAAGTTTATAAAATCATGAGGGGCATGGATAGGGTAAATAGCCAAGGTCTTTTCCTCAGCATAGGGGAGTCCAAAATTAGAGGGCATATGTTTAGGGTGAGAGGGAAAGATTTAAAAGGGAATTAAAGGGTAATTTTTTCACAGAGGTTGGTGCATGTGTGGAATGAGCTGTCAGGGGAAGTGGTGGAGGCTGGTACACTTACAACATTTAAAAGGCGTCTGAATGGGTATATGAATAGAAAAGGTTTAGAGGGATATTGGCCAGATGCTGCAAATGGGACTAGATTAATTTAGGAAAACTGGTAGGCATGGACAAGTAGACCAAAGGGTTTGTTTCCATGATATACAGCTGTATGACTCTATGACTCTAAGTGGTCACGTAGAGTTTGATATGAAACTTCTTCCTGTGTCAAGGATCCACTGCAGAGATACCATGGAATCAGGGAGAAAGCAGTTGAAGAAGATCAAAGAGAAGCTGCCGGTGACAGGACCACAGGCAGCGAGTGTCCCTGAGTTACTGCGATGGTACTGCTATCACACCAACACCCATGGCTGCCGCAGGATTGTGGTATCGAAAGGCCGTCTGCGGAGGGCAGCTTGGATGATCCTGACACTGAGTGCGGTGGGCATCATCGTCTGGCAGTGTGCCCTACTCATCATTTCTTACTACACTGCCTCTGTCACCATCACTGTCCAATTTCAGGAAATCACCTTCCCAGCTGTTACCATATGCAACATGAATCCATATAGGTCAGTATTTATGATCCACAACCTGCAGCTCATCAATTCTCAATCCTCAGCCTCTTACTAACTCTACACTCTCTGTGGATACTAGGATCTGTCTAAAGAATACACCTCCCATTTATGTAGCATCTTTCTCAATCTCAGGACACCCAAAAGTGGTTTATACGCATTGAACTACAACAGAAATGTTGTCACTTGTGTAGGAAATGCAGCAGCTAATTTGGAACACAGCAAGCTCCTAAAAGCAGTGAGGACTTGATAGGTAATGTGCTTCAGTGGTGTTGATTGAAGAATAAATTTGGCCACAAAAGTGAGGGAGCTCCTTGTTCATCTCCGAACTAACACAATAGAACCTTTACATCTACTTGAGAAAGACAACAGACCCTGGTGTAATAATTCATTCAATAAAATTTCTGAACGGATGATGTGAGCAATTAGTGAGTGAAAGGTCAATTTATAGACTTTAGTGTTAATACATTCAAATGCAAAGTAATTAAATTTATTTGGGAAAACAATAATAGGGATACAGTATCTGAATAGTTTTAGATTAGTCACGTAGTGAGTGCACCATAAGTTTATAGGAACATGTGATTTTGTACCTACGCTTCCTAAAGCTTTTCATCAATGGGGTTTTCCTCAGCTCATATCTGGGACTGTCAGGCATCTAACTGATGGAGATTAATCATTATGAATAGTCAACAACTCCACTGTCATCTACCAAGAGACAGAGGTTGAGCATAATGGATATTGAATTATAAGCCCAGTGATTCTTATTCATCTGGGTTTGCATATTTCTCTTCACAGAAACAATGCAACAAGGTATCTCTTTGAGAAACTCAACCAGGAGACTCTGATGGCCATCAATGAGCTTTACCGCTTAACTGATAATCCCAACAACGGTCATGTGAAAGTTCTTCACCAGATTGCCGTAAACAACCAAGATAACATCCTGTTCCCAAACATTCCATTGCTGTGGATTGGCTTGGTTACCCAAGAGTACAGCATTGTATCTGACCTCATCACCAAGAAATGGCACAGGATCGATGGCACAGTGAAAATCCAGTCCTTTGAGAGCATCAACATGCAAGACCGAACCAATCTGGTCGGCTTCCAACTGGTGAGTTCCACTTCCAGTCTCCCAGCTTCTTTTGGCTCAAAAATAACCTGGGAAGTGGAGGGGGCTGTGAAGCAAAGTTCCATGAAGGGATCAGAGTGGCCCGAATAACCAGAGAAAACAGCTTGGTACTGACCACAGTGAGCAGGCTGATTCTGACAAGAACACGAGATCAAGATCTGACCAGAATGAGACAGTGGATTAGACCTGACTAGAATTAGTGGACTGGCACTGACTAGATCAAGCAAACTGCCACTGACCAGAGTGAGTTGACTGGCACTGACATGTTTGGCTAGACTGGCACTGACCAGACTGAATAGAAGGCACCAAATGGAGTGAGTAGATTGGCATTGAACAGCATGAGTGGACTGCTGCTGACCGGAGCAGGTGGATTGGTATATACTGGACTGGGCAGAATGGTGATAATCAGGATGATTGGCCTGGCACTGACTGGAATGAATGGACTGGCTCTAATTGTTTTAAGGGAGTTGTTAAAGTGAGTGACCTAATGGGAACAGGAGTGATTGAACTAGCACTGACCAGGGTAAATGGACTGGCACTGACTGAGGTAAGTGGATGGACATTCACTAGGGTGAATTGACTGGCAGGGATTGAAGTCAGTGAACTAGCTCTGAATGGAGCAGGTGGACTGGCACTGTTTGGAATAAATGGACTGGCACTGACTGGTCTGGTTGAACTGGAACTTATTGGAATTAATGGACTGGTGCTGACCAGAGTGAGTGAACTAGCACTGATGAGACTGAACAGACTGATGCTGACAGGAACAGACAAACAAGAACTGCCTAGACAGAGAGGGTCTGGTGCTGACTATAACAAGTTCACTGGCACTGACCAGAATAAATGGGTTGCATTAGCTAGAATAAGTGGGCTGGCACTGATTGGAGGGAGTGGATTGGCACTGGTAGGAGTGTGTGAACTGGCACTGACCAGAGCATGTGGACTGGTATCGATTCTATCAAGAGGTCTGGCATTGACCTATTGAGCTGGCAATGAACAGAGCGAATGGCAATGACCTTGTGCTTTCGTAACTGCTGCCTGTCTTAGTGATAACAGTTTTCTTCTTCCCTCACCATGGTGACAGTGTGACAATGACAATAATGAAAACTCTACTTGCATCATCTACACATTCAACTCAGGCATAACCGCCATTCAGGAATGGTACCGACTGCACTACCTCAATATCATGGCACAGGTGCCCTATCAGAAGAAACTACAGATGGGTTATTCTGCTGACGACCTCATATTCAGCTGTCTGTTCGATGGACTACCATGCGATTCAAGGTTAATATATCGAGATTTATGTAACTGCATTTTTTAAATTGTTAAGCCTTAGAAAAGTGGACAGCACTCTAGCCTCTGATTGCGGTCATGAGTTCAAGGCCCTCTCCAAGCTAACACCCTACGCAGCACTGCCAAAAGGGTAGTGCTGTGGGAGATTTGGACTGTGAGAGGAGCAATAGTGAGAGTGCACTGCACTGTGGGAGGGGCAATATTGAGGGAATGCTGCACTGAAGGACTGTATTGAGTGCACACAACAGAGGCACAGTAATGAGAAGATGTTAAATTTTCAATGTGGTGGTGCTGAGGGAGTGCTGCACTGTTAGAAGACCAGAAGTGAGGGAGCACTGCTCTTTGGGAGGATAGTAATGACAGAGTGCTGCACAGTTGGAAGGGAACTGCTGTGGGAACCTGCACTGTGGGAAAGGGAGCACAGCATTATAAGTGGGACAGTAATGAGGTGCTGCAGGTGCTATAAGAGTGGCATCACTGAGGCAGTGCTTCAGGGTTAGAGAGGTGCTACTGAAGGAGTTCTGCACTGTCAGTGGAGCAGTACTGAGTGAGTGCAGCAATATTAGAGGGGTGGTAATGAGGAAGTGCTGCAATCAGAAGAACAGTAATGACAGACACTCTGAAGCTAAACACATGCTTGCTAAGTGGTAGCAGTTGTCCTTTCTTTCCAATGACTGCACTGCCTTGCCTGCTGGGGTTTTCCTGTCCAGCTATTAAGATTTGTGACTCTGTCTCTCCTCAATGCAGGAACTTCAGCCTAATGCACCATCCCCTGCATGGAAATTGCTTCACCTTCAATGGTGGAGAGAACGGCAGCATTCTCCGGACCATCATTGGTGGCAGTGAAAATGGTAAAACAAACAGGGTTAAAAAATATTTAGTCCAGCAGAGATGCAATGTTAAAAGTTAAAGAGAAAACTGAATTTCAAATGAGTTTTATTTAACTCAGGTAGTGCAATATACTCTGGCCCCCTGGTTGGGCCTATCCTTTAGTCTGTCCCCTCTAGGTGGCTTGAAGTGAGGTGTCTTGGTAAACTGTTGATCTGCCACTATTATGCTGTGATACAATTATTAAGTCCCGCAACATAAGGATGAGAAATGGGTCACATAGTACGTGAGGAATTCAATGAATTTTTATTACAGCTCCTGATATTTACATACATACACTACAATCACAGGTACTCATATGTCTCAACTCAAGCTCAGCAATTCAGATGTACTGTTGCACACACTTCCCTCAGCCTGTAATGCTGCAAGAGGACACAGCTCAGTAAGATGGAAACAGATCCTTTACTCTGGCCCTTGAGAACAGCCAATCTTCTAATAGGGGTGTGGCCTATACATTGGTCCCAGGATGTGGTTTTTACTCTGAGTGCCTGGGTGTGGCCTACACCGACACTCACCCTTGGATACAGTCTTTATTCTGGGCCTCCAGATGCAGCCTACCCTTTATTCTGGTCCCCTCTTGTTACAGTCCAGTACCAGCTAACAACGCAGAGTAAGGCTTAACTCTGGCTCCTTCAATTCAATTACTGTACGGATTAACTCACTAAAACTATCAAGAAAGCAAATCTTGTATCATATATTTTGCATCATTTTTTTCTTTATTTTTCTTCCTTCTCCTCCAGCAATTTCAACTTGTTTCCTAAGTTTTGCTAATGATTATAACCACAAAGTAGATGACCTTCAAGACAGACTTAAGCTTGCATGTAAAATCTGACCGATATCCATCATAAACTCTGACTGATAACCATCTCAACCTCTGACTGATAACCATCTCAACCATATGAAATCTTATGCGCTCCTATACCCATTATCCTCTTATCAACAGTTTTCAACTTTACATTAAACACACTGTCACACTCGGTAGATGCATGATTGCACTCAGGAACTAAAATTACACACCTGGGCAGCACAGAAGGTGATTATTTGGCCCATTGTGCCTGTGATGGATGGCTCTTTGAAATAACTCAAACCAGCTTCCCCATTTCCTTTTCTTTCCCAAGCATTTATTCAATTTGCTTTCAAATGCTCTTATAAATTCTGCTTCCCTCAAATGTTTATGGTTGAGTATTCCATATCCTCTGTTTAAGACATTTCTTCAACCTCTCCTTTTATTCTTAAAATGTTTATCCTCTAGTTACCAAATTTTCTGGGGGACAAGGGAATCAGCCATGGCCCAGTAGGTATCTCTGTTGTTCCCTGTGTTTGAAGTCATGTGTTCAGGGACCCCCTGATTTGAGAACATAATCCTGACAATCCAGAACAGTATTGAAGGAGCGCTATACTGCTGGAGGCGCTGACTTTCAGATGAAATGTTAAACCAAACTCCTAACTGCCCTCTCAAATGGATGTACAAGACTGCATGGCACAAATGTAAGAACAGCAATGGAGTTATTCCTGGTGTCCTTGCCAATAAATATTCCTCATTCAATATCAACAAAACAAATGATCCAGTCATTGCTGTTGTGACAACTTCCAAAAACAAATTGGCTGCTACATTTCCTTTAGTATATAACAGTCACAATAGCTCATTGCTTATAAAGCAATTTGGGATCGTAGAATCCCTACAGTGCTTGAAGAGGCCATTCGGCCCATTGAGTCTGCACCCTCCACAGAGTATACCACCCAGATCTAGCGCATCCATGCAACCCCACATGGGTTTTATTTTAACCATGTCTAACACATCTAACCTGCACATCTGGGGAATTTTTTAGCATGGCCAATTCACCTAACCTGCACATCTTTGGACTGTGGGAGGAAACAGGAGCACCCGGAGGAAACCCACTCAGACATGAAGAGAACATGCAAAAACTCCACACAGACAGTCACCCAAGGCATGGGATGTCCTCAAGTCTTAAAATGTGCTGCGTAAACACATGTCTTTCTTTCCTCTCTCCCAGGCCTGAAGATGATTTTGCATTTGGATGAAAATGAGTATAATCCATATCTGGTCACCTCAATGGGAGCGAAAATTGTCATTCATGATCAGAATGAACAGCCCTTCGTGGAAGATATGGGAATTGAAGTACAGACAGCAACTGAAACAGCCATGGGCCTCGAAATGGTAAAGCAACAAATTGGAGCTTTGTCCAGGAGGGTTGGGACATAGGGAAATTAAATATCATGCAACAGCTGATAATCACAAACAGATCAGCCATGATCATATTGAATGACAGAGCAGACTTGAAAGGCTCAATGATCTACCTCAGCTCCAATTGCATATGTCTGTATTTCCACATTGACAGGTGTCTCAGTAAATCTCATGGTGCTACAAAGTCAGGGCTGTTTTATTCAGGAGAAAAAAATGGGAGATTTTGAGGTTAATAAGAACAGAAAATGCTGGAGTAACTCAGAAGTCCTGCAGGACCTGTGGACAGATGATCAGAGTTAAAACTGTGAGCCCTATACAACTCTTCATCAGAGTTCAAAGTTTGAGTTTATCTGACAAAAGATCCTTAAAGAAATGGATAAAACTGTTGTGCTGCAATTTTAAATGTTGTGTATTAGGAATAAAAATGGTAGTGACAGAGAGAGAGACAGGACTTTATGGTTTGCTATGGAGTGTTAATTGTACATTTATTGTGTTTGATTGTCAGTGACGGGCAGTAACAATGGTTTTATTTGAGCATATCTTTAAAAGAACATACCCTTCAAAGTATGTTCTTTTTCAGTGTTGTATAGGGCTCACAGTTTTAACTCTGTTCATCTGTCCACAGTTCCTGCAGGACTTCTGAGTTACTCCAGCATTTTCTGTTCTTGTTAACCTCAAAATCTCCCATTTTTTTCTCCTGAATAAAACAGCCCTGACTTTGTAGCACCATGAAACTGAAGGTGGTTGAATTAGGAGATGTATGTTTGTAATGTTTAAATCTGAAATTAAATTGCTTCCAGTAGTATCTTTTACCAAAAAGCTTTCCAGAATATAACACAGAAATGCAGCTAGTATAAATGGACTGAGTGGATAATTTAATGTGCTTTTGGATGGAGAGAAAGAAGAGTTCAGAGAATAGGTGGGAATGTGAATATATTTGTTTGTTTAACTGGTTCAGTTTTTTGATGGAATAACAGAGAGGGTTAGTGAGGTTTATATGGTTGATGTGGCGTACAAATTCCAGCTGACTTTTGATAAAATATCACAAAGCAGGCTTGGCCTGCATACCCATAAACTAAAGGGGATAGCGGCAACATAGATACTGATTTGGTTGAGGGACGGGAAACAGAGTAGTGATGAAAGCTTGTTCATCAGACTGATGGAAGGTACTTGTGGAGTTTCCTATCTGGCAGTATTAGGACCACTACTTATTTTGAAATGTACGATTGATTTGTGCAGGGCACAGTTTCAAAATTTGCAGATGGCCCAAAAATTTAGGAGCATTGTGGGGTATAAAACAGATTTTAAGAGAACATAGACTGGCTGGTAGAATGGTTGGACATATAACAATAAAATTTAATGCAGAAGAGTTTGAAGCAATATGTTTTGGTGATACGAATGAGAAGAAGCAAAATAAAATTTAACTCATAGATTTCACTACTTACTTTACCCTCTGTACAATCACATCACTGCTGCGTGAATTCTTTTCTGTGATGCTCATTTTAACACTTGTAGGGCCTGATGTTCCTGGTTTATGGTTGTGCATCTCCTTAATGTGATTGAAGTTCGGATTTCTAAATAAAGACACAGAGCGTAAACGAAAGTAAGCTATGGTGAACCTTTATAAAACACTGGTTAAACCTGAGTTGAGGAGCTGGATCCAAGCTACAGACATTTAGCTACATCAAGAAAGGGAAAACTTAGCTAGACACTTGGTCCAAGAGGCAGTCACATTTCCTGGATTAGAGCATTCATTTTTGGTCTATGATCAGGGACAGGAGGGTGTGACTGTAGATAAGCTAAGTATAACGCGCCAAGGGTTTGGATTTGAGGGCCCTCAGCTCCTGCAATTGTTTAACAGTTACAAGGTTCTTGTAAGCTGTGTGGGTGAGAGTGGGGACTGCACAGAGGATGAGCAAACTGATCATGGTACTGTAGTACAGGGAAGAATTCAAGTGGAAGGAGAAAATAGGACCATAGTCATGGTAGGGGACAGTATGATTAAGAAGATGGATACAGTTCTCTGCAGCCTTGACCATGTGGCCTGAAAACTAATGCCAGGATTAAGGACATCTGCTCTGGGCTGGAGACAAACTTGGAGTAGGGGGGAACAGATCTACTCGTCTTCAGATTTGTAATAATGACATTGACAGTGGCTGGGGCAGCACGGTGGCTCAGTGGTTAGCACTGCTACCTCATAGCACCAGGGACCTGCGTTTGATTCCACCTTCAGGCAACTGTCCGTGCGGAGTTTGTACATTCTCCCTGTGTCTGTGTGGGTTTCCTCCAGGTCCTCCAGTTTCCTCCCACTGTCCAAAGATGTGCAGGTTAGGTGGATTGGCCATGCTAAATTGCCCATTGTGTCCAGGGATATGCAGGCTAGGTAGATTAGCCATGGGGAATGCAAGATTACAGGGATAGGGTAAGGGCTGGGTCTGGCTCGGATGCTCGTGGGAGGGTCAGTGTGGACTTGATGGGCCAAATGGCCTGCTTCCACACTCCGTTCTATTCTATGATAGGACTGAAAAGGAGGCTCTACTGAAAGAGTTTGAACAGTAAGGAACTAAATTAGGAAATTCCAAGGTCATAATCTGGATTAATACCTGACCTACAGTCAAACTAGTATAGTGCAAATAAAGTCAGAGTTAAATTCATGGCCGGTGTGGGTGGAATGGGTTTCAGTTCATGGGCACTGGCACCAGTACTGGTGTAGAAGGGAGCCTACCAATGGGATGCTTTTCACTTTAACCAGGAATACAGAGTACAGGGCTGATGGTAAGATTCTTGGTAGTGCGGATGAGCAGAGAGATCTTGGTGTCCATGTGCATAGATCCCTGAAAGTTGCCACCCAGGTTGATAGGGTTGTTAGAAAGGTGTACGGTGTGTTAGGTTTTATTGGTAGAGGGATTGAGTTTCGGAGCCGTGAGGTCATGTTGCAGCTGTACAAAACTCTGGTGCGGCCACACTTGGAGTATTGAGTGCAGTTCTGGTCGCCACATTATAGGAAGGATGTGGAAGCATTGGAAAGGGTGCAGGGGAGATTTACCAGGATTTTGCCTGGTATGGAGGGAAGGTCTTATGAGGAAAGGCTGAGGGACTTGAGGCTGTTTTTGTCAGAGAGAAGAAGGTTAAGAGGTGGCTTAATAGAGACATACAAGACGATCAGAGGATTAGATAGGGCGGACAGTGAGGGTCTTTTTCCTCGGATGGTGACGGCTAGCCCAAGGGAACATAGCTTTAAATTGAGGGGTGATAGATATAGGACAGATGTCAGAGATAGGTTCTTTACACAGAGAGTAGTAAAGGCGTGGAATGCCCTGCCTGCAACAGTAGGCTCGCCAAATTTAAGGGCATGTAAATGGTCATTGGATAAACATATGGATGATAAGGGAATAGTGTAGGTTAGATGGGCTTCAGATTGGTTTCACAGATTGGCGCAACATCGAGGGCCGAAGGGCCTGTACTGCGCTGTAATGTTCCATGTTCTATGTTCTAACTAGGGCTGTAGAAATGGGTTTAATGTAATTTGAGGGGGAAGGGTTTGGGAGAAGGGAAAAGTAGGCTTACAAAGCAAAATGATAGGGCAGCACCGCAGAGTAGCTATTTGGATCAACATACCCAGAATGGGATTGCAAAGGACAGAGAGTACAAAGAAAGGAAAACAGCAGATGGGGTCAAAGGGGGGAAAATGGTAAAAAGACAAAATGAATGGCTCTTGAATGTAAGTACCATTTGGAACAAAATAAATGAATTGACCGCATATATAGAGTTGATGAGTGTGATCCTATTGCCATTATAGAAACATAGTTGCAACGAGACAAAAGCTGAAAACTAAACATTCAGGGGTATGTGACTTTTCAAGGTGACCTTATTGAAATGTTCAAAATCCTTATGGGTTTGACAGCGTAGATGGTGAGAGGTAGTTTCCTTTGTGGAAGAGTCTAAGAGCCGAGGGCATTATCTAAGAGTAAGTGAACACCCAATTATGACTGAGATAAGGAAGAATTTCTTCTCTCAGAAAACAGTGAATCTGTGGAATTTTTCACCGCAGATGGCTGGGGAAGCTATGTTGTTAATCTAAAGCTGAGACAGACAGGTTTTTAACCAGTAATGGAATAAAGGTTTATGGGGAAAAGATAAAAGTGGAGTTGAGGATTATCATTTCAGACATGATCTCATTAAATGGTGGTCAGACTAGATGGGCTGAATGGTCAACTTCTGTTCCTATGTTTTATGGTGTAACCTCACTGAAATATTCAATTCTGGACACCATACTCTTATAAAATGTGTAAGTATTAAAGACAGTGCAGGACACAGTTTAAAAATAAGGGGTAGGCCATTTAGAACAGAGTTGAGGAAAAACTTCTTCACCCAGAGAGTGGTGGATATATGGAATGCTCTGCCCCAGAAGGCAGTGGAGGCCAAGTCTCTGGATACTTTCAAGAAAGAGATGGATAGAGCTCTTATAGATAATGGAATCAAGGGTTATGGGGATAAGGCAGGAACAGGATACTGATTGTGGATGATCAGCCATGATCATAATGAATGGTGGTGCTGGCTTGAAGGGCCAAATGGCCTACTCCTGCACCTATTGTCTATTGTCTATAAGATCTACAAGAATGGTCTGAAGGTAGAGGATGTGCATTTATAAGATCTATTCAAGAAGCTGGACCTACTCTCCTTAGAGATTGGGAGGAGATTTCATAGAGGTGTTCCCATTGATGGAAGGGTCAAGAACCAGAGGATAAAGAACCAGAAGAACAAAGAACATGAGGAAAACAGTTTTCACATACAAGTAGTTAGCATGTAACATAAGAGTATGGGGACACAGATTCGATTGTGGTTTACTGTGAGATATTGGATAAGTATCTGAAAATAAATGAAATTGTAGGGCTGTTGGAAGAAAGCAGATGTGTAGGAGTAGTTAATCTTTCTGGCAGAGAAGCAAAATGGACACAACAGGCTGAATGGCCTCCATCTGTGCTGTAACCATTTCATGCTAAGTGATATGATAAATTCAGTTGATGTACAGAGGCTGGCCACATTGTACTAAGTGATATCAGAGATAAAAGGTACTGCAGATGCTGGAGAATCCGAGATAACAAGCATGGGGCTGGATGAACACAGCAGGTCAAGCAGCATCATAGGAGCAGGAAAACTTGACGTTTCGGGCCTAAACCCTTCATCCAGCCCCATGCTTGTTATCTTGTACTAAGTGATAATGGTTTTGTTGGCTGTAACTTACCTCCTTCTGAAGTTTCTTGGAAGTCCACTGTTTTCCAAACAGTCATGTTTTGCTGATTTTTTCAGACTGTATTGAAGAGGCTGAGCAGTCCATATAATGACTGTACAGTAGACGGAGCTGACGTTCCAGTGACAAACCTTTACAACAAGACCTATTCATTGCAGGTAAGGCTCCAACTCACATTCAGGGAAGAAACCATGGTCAGGAAGGTGACAGCTATAACCAATCATAGCACAACGGGGTCCAGAACACAATTCAGATAGTAATAGAGAGGAAGACACATCAATGCACTGTACTTTTTCATAACCTTCAAGAATACCAAGAATATAAGAACCTTAACTTTCTTCAAGGTCTTCGGGGAGAAGAAGAACTTGCTTCAGCTAAAATTCTTCATGGCAGAGCCACTGTTTATTAAATCAAAAAAATGGATGGTGATAGTGTACCTCTACAACACCCATCTTTCCATCTTGGAAGTGTGTATGTTCCAAACTACATCTCTGCTCTTAGTATTCTAGTCATCTCAAAATGAATGCCAACATTGCATTTGCCTTCCCTACTGCCACTGAACCTGCATGCTACTGTTAAGAGAATCCTGAACTAGAACTCCTAAGTCCCTTTGTGATTCAGGTGTCTGAAGTCTTTCCCAATTTAGAAAACAGACAACATTTCAATTCTTCAAATAAAGTACATAACTTCACACTTTCCCACACTGTATTCCATCTGCTACTTCTTTGCCCACTCTCTTGTCCTGTCCAAGTCCTTTTGCAGCTTCTCCACTTCCTCAACACTTCCTGTCCCTCCACTTATCTTTGTTCACATCGCAGACTGCCAGCAGCAAGCCATAGCCTTACAACACAGATGTCAAGTACTAGTACTTTATAGATGAGGACAGGGAAGGGTGACTCCTGCAGGGGAGGAACGACACTGTACAGAGCTGGAGGAGACATCAAGGCACAAATCATTGTGGACAGTGTACACTAATTACTAAGCAAAGCAAAGAGACAAGCACATCTCTGCTCTGGGAAGCTGGGAGCTGTGAAGTTCTTAGCTTAGGAAAACAGAGAGCAGCAATGCCCTCAAAGGGGAACAGATGTAGATGGGGATACTCCAATTGGAAATACTCTAAACTTTGCATGGAACCAGCAATGACACCTGGCTGGACAAATAGGGTAGGACCAAGATGGCTTCCTCAACCTACAAAAAATGAAATAATTTATGACCACTCTAGGAGTACAAAAGGTGACTGCAACTGCAAAAGTCAAATGGTACTAGTCATTGACACTTTTAAAAATGGGTATTCAGATGACTTCAATTAACATGCGCAGCCTTATGTTTATTAGGCAATGTGTTTCAACCTTGAATTGCCTGGCCAAGACTAAAGCTGACCAGCTGTTTCTGCAGGAGTGTGCGATACAACACCTCAGCTCCTACAGCCAGTGGTCACAATGGTGGTCCAAGGCACCATCAATCTAGTCTGGAGGAAATGGCATGTACCTCTCATCTATGTATTCTGCTGTGGAGATACAAAATTCATCCTCTCCAGATTTAAGAAGAAGCTAGGTAGGTGCCTCTTCATAACAGATGCAATGTACTCCAGTTCCTAACGTGTATTTCCCAGCTTAAAATAGCAAGCAGCTGGACATCCTTCAGCAGCTCCAATCGTTGCTGGCAATGTCCAGTCTGGTCATTGTGGAAAGTGACTTCAACTGCATCATCATTGTTGTGATTGGATGATCCAGCAGGGCCAACAGCACATTGGACACCACGTCCAGACAACTTATGGAAACAATGTAAAAAAAATGCAGGTCTTCAGCAGCCTGAAAATGTGCTGTAGTACAGATAGACCTGGTCAAGGTCAGATATGTGCCTGGTACAAGATAGTATTACCTGTTTGTGACCTGTGGATTAATGCTCTGGTCTACCAATACCAAACCAATGTTCTCTGACTGCTGCCTCCTACTGGCTGCCTCCTACTAGGCATTGGCAGGGGGACATGGAAACTGAATGGGAGTCTGCTGACCCAAGAAAACATCAAAGAACTTAAAGAGGGTTTCAAAGTTTAGAGACCCATGAAACCCCCACCCCTTCGAATCTCAGGACATTGGTGGGAAGCAGTCAAGGTGTTCAGAAAATGATAGAGGAACAGAGGGAAATCACAAAATAACAAAACTGTTATGGCGTAGAAAGAAACTATTAAGCGTCAGCTCCAGAAAATTATGCAAAATATGCTCCAGATGAAGTCAATGGGAGTCAATGTTAAGGAGAATCTCCAAGAAACAAACAGTCAGCCAGACCCATTGTTTGATTCAGAGGATTTTAAAATCACCTTTCAGTCCAAAGTCTGCTCCAAGGTACAGGCTAAGACAGGTTTGTATTTCTTCTTCCAGAAGGTACACAATGAGCTCCATGATTAGCATCCTGAAGGAAGATGATGGCTTGATAATGTCATCACTGTCTGACATTTTGAGGATTCCCTTTGATGCTGGGCTGTATGACATAAATCTCAGACAGCACATTCTCCCAGTCATTCCGGTCCTTGATCCCAAAGGTCCTGGATTGCAGTTTGTGGGAGAATCTGGACAAGTTGCTAACTCTGGAAGAGCTGAGCAAGACGCTAGAGTCTTTTGATTAGACAAAAAGTCACAGAAATGATGATTTACTGGCTGAGCTGTATTCATTTCTGCTAGACTTGAGTGGCCAAGACATACTGGCCGGCAGTGTGTCTGAATCCATGAAGGAAGGCAACATCCCTCTCATTTACCAACAGAGGGAGGAAATTAGCCGCACAGCAAATCACTTTGACAGCTGCTGTGATAGAGTACCTATGTATGGTAAGGGTAAGGGTGCTACTTTGTTGGGGAGATATGATGTCAGGGTGCCAGGTAGATGAATGTGTGCTGACAGTTAGTCAGAGACTGAGGGCATGTCAAGTCCAGCAGCAGTAATAGTGGTTGCTAATGCATTTGATGGGTGAAACAGGGGTATCAGATCTGAGAGGTGTCAAAGGCAGGGGAGTGGATGGGTCTTTGATCCAGGGCAGGTCAGACTAGCAAAGGCGAGAAATAGGGAGAGAACTGTTGATGTCAGAGGATTGTCAGATCCAGCCAGTGCGGAATGGTGAGTTATGTTGGACCGGATCCAAGTGGACGACCTATTTGGGCCTGGGGTCTGCCATTGGGGTTGGGAGGGAAGAAGGTGTTCGTTCTGGGTGGGTGTTCAGGGCACTGGGGAGGTGGGATCACATCCAGGGAGGGAATCAAGCCAGTGGTAGAGGGGTGCATTGGTTTGGGTCAGGGGTTTTTCAGGTCCTGGAGAGGGGGTTGTTGATGTTAGGCCAAGGTCCAGTTGGTTGAGGGATATTGAAGCCACCAGTGGGGGCAAAATCATCAGTTTCATAGTGGTAGGCCAGCAATGGGAGAGGGGGAGCAGGGGAGTCTCCGGTCCAGCAGGGCGGGGCTGGGTTATCATGGGGGGATAGTTGTCTATCGTCTGGAAGATGTAAGGCATGGGATGGGGGTGGCAATGTAGATGCTGGGGGGCATCAGTGATGAGTCAGGGTTCAGTTTAATAGTTACCTAGGAGTTACAGTAGGTTTTTAATCTTTTTCTGGTTAAATATTAAAGCTTAAGAGAGTCATAACTCCAAATTCTATGAATTTAATTTAATGGAAGGTTCTAGACGTTGGGAAATTGACCGTCAGAAAGTTCAAATTTGCAGACTACTTCCACGGAGTCAGCTACATCTGCAATTCCATATGGTCACAAAGTGTAATTCTAGTCTACGCTGCTCCAATATCAATTTGGCCATTAAAGTATCTGTGTTATTCTCTACAGAGAAGTTTGTATCTACTGCATTTTCTGTAATCCTCAATTTGAAATGTTTTAGACCTCGGGATGGAAACCTGACATAGTATGTACTTTGTAAATACCAAGCCTATTACCAATGTATCAATGATATGGAGGTGCCAGTGTTGGACTGGGGTGGATAAGATCAGAAGTCACAGGACACCAGGTTTATTTGAAATCACAAGCTTTCACAGCACTGCTTCTTCACCTGACAAAGGAGCAACGCTCCAAAAGTTTGTGATTTCAAATAAATCTGTTGGACTGTAATCTAGTGTCCTGTGACTTCTGATAAATGTATCGAGTGAAACATGCTGTACGGTAACAAGTTTCTTGAAACTATGTAATGTTCAAATTAAAATGTCTTGTAATGTATTTTTTGCCAATCTTATAATTTTTGGAGAACAAAAGGCAAACCAGACCTAAAGGTCAAGGATAAAGACAGCAATTTAACATATGGCTAATTTTCTGATTTCTACACAGATGTGCCTGCACTCATGCTTTCAAATGGAGATGGTTCGTAGCTGTGGCTGTGGTCACTATGAGAAGCCATTACCAGTGGAAGCAGAGTATTGTGACCAGAAAAAATACCCAGGATGGAGTGAGTTCACACTTTCCTGGTATCTAGATGTTTTCACTTGGGTAGAATTTCATCACAGCCAAAGATGATCTTATAGAGAATCCCTTTGAAATAATTTCGCCTCCATGTATTTAGATATGATGGCCATTCTGGGCATAACCAGATCCACACAAACAGCCACATATTGGATTGCTGATTAGTCTCTTTTGAAAAATAGTGATTGGGAGAGAATGTACAGCAGGATGTTTGGTTAATTGTGGAGGGAAAGATCTGTTTGCAGTATTTAAAATTGTTACAGGATTTGATTGGAGATTTTGTAAAACGTAATGATTGATGTTGAAGCTGCAATCATCTCCAGCCAATCTGATGATGTTACGCAGCCTTAAGATGAAGAAGAAACAATCTAGCATTATATTCTGATGGAGACAGACACATCATCTCCTAATACCCTTTGTAATTATACCTAACTAGTCTATGTACCTTGTACATATTGCTATAATACAATAAGCTCCATCTTGTTGTTCCTCTTCATGTTAAGTCTCAATAATGGTTTATACTGTTCAAATGCTAATTAGGTATCTCTTACACTTAGGGTAGAAAGAAGGGTTCTTTGGCAATGAGTAGTCTTCACAGGAGCTAGGGTCCATCATCACCTCTGCAATGGCCTTTTGATGTAATTTTGTTAAGTTTCTGTTTACCTTTTGACTGTTTATTACAGTGCCCCATCAGTAGCTAACTAAGCTACTAAGGTCTATTTACTTCAAAAGGAAAATTTTTCTGCAAATGATGGGCGCCACAGGGGCTGGGTTCTGTTATCACCCCATAACATGACATTTTAAGTTAAATTTGAGAAGTTTCCTTAGAAATTTTGAGTTTCCCTTCGAGACTAAATTGTTCATTTTTAAATAGTAGAAAGGAGATTAGTGGCAGCAGTCTGCCCCAGTCACAAGCCACCAGTGGCTACTTTCGAAACATAACAATTGGAGAAGTTATTTCATGTATGTGGGGGACAGGAGGAGGACTTGGGGGGCGCGGGGAAGAGTCTGGAACTAGGGTTAATAATGTTAAAATTAAAGCGTAGCCATTCAGAATTGAAATAAGGAGGTATTTCTTCACACAGGAGCAATAAGAATCTGAAACTATACAAATTTAATTCTATGTTTATTGCAAGCCACATTATTGTCGTACATGTGCCCGGTTAAGAAACTGTTTTTGTTTTCCTGCAGTTTTCTGCTATTACAGACTGCGCAGCCAGTTTATTCAGGAGCAATTGGTTTGTCAGAAGATTTGTCGACCTGCCTGTCAGTAAGTTCCTGAGGCTCAAAACCTGACAATCTTTCCCCAACTCAGAAGATACAGAATTGCAAATATTCCCAAATGCAGTTACAACACTGCACCTCCTCAGCACTCCTTACAAAGAAAAGTATCTCCCTCTTGATATTTAGACTATCAGACTGCCTGAATGTACAGTAAAGAAAACTGTCTCTTTGCCACCATTGTCCAGTTCAACACTGTTTTTGTTTTGATATCTGGTTACATGTTGCTTCTGCCAGTGTTTGGTTAAACTGAGCTTGCAGTCAGTGTCCAGATAAATTTATCTATTTTTCTTTTTATTAGATTCTGAGTCACTCATGTAATGCTTTGTGTGATCTTTCCACAGTTCCAAGGAATGGACAATGACTACGAGCGTTGCTCAGTGGCCTTCATCAGCATCTGAGGTGAGAGGTATCATCCTGGGAGATGTATCCACTCTCTGATAACTGGATTATTCATTTACAGTGGGATTATGTCGAATGAGAAATGAGTTTAAAAGAATTGTTGAGCAGTCAAGTTGAATACGTACCAGTAAAACAATCATTTGCACTCAAGCTAAACAAATACATATTCAATTACCCACAATCTCTCTCACATCCTGACTCTCTAAGACAGTCAGATATACATATATACACATGAGAATTTATACAAACCTATAACAAAGATATACACAGACCCAGGGATACAAACAAACACATGTGAGACAGAGGAGAGAAATTCAGGTGGAGGTACTGAACTAATGCTTGGTTGAATATGATGATATTATCTTACTCCATTATCCTTCCTCCAATAGGAATGGACTCTTCGTCTTCTGAGCTGGGAAAAAGGACTCCATGGAAACAGAACTTTAAGAAAGTAAGCTCTGATTTGTTAACTTGTCCAATTTCCTGAGGGAGCTGCCTAGTACAGTACAAAATGAACCCTCCCTCAAAATCCTCATCCCAATCACATTCTTTTGTTCACACTCTCTACTCACTCTGTCACACACAAAATCTGTTACTCAAACACACACGGTCAGACATTCACACTCTACTTCTCACACACACACGTTATTACTCACATACTCCTTTTCAAACAAACAAGCTATCCTAGGCACACTATCACACAGATACACTCACATATGCCTACAAAATTAACAAAGAGCAGAAACTCCTGACACCAAATGTTCAGCAGACAGATGGGAGGAAATGTGCCCATTGGGATTGTGTGCAACGGGAGTGAATGGGAAATGATTTCCTTTCTCGGCAGTAATGACTGCACTTCAAGAAGTCCTTCATTGCCTTTAAATAATTTAGGGTGCCCTGAGGTTGTGAAAGGCACCATATACAACATACCTTGACATTCGAACACATTGCAATCAATAAATCACCCTCTATCAATATCCCTAGGGCTTACCATTGACCAGAAACTGAAATGGACCAACTTTTTTAATACTGCAGTTACAAGAACAGGTCACAGGTTAGGAGTTTTACAGTGAGTAACTCAGATCCTGTCTTCCCAGTGTTTGTCCACCAACCATTAGATACAAGTCAGGAGTGTGATGGAATGCTTTCCTCGCTTGCCTGGATGGATGCAGGTTCAACAACACTTAAGAAGCTCAACTCTATTCAAAACAAAACAGCCTTGTGGATTGGTACCTCATCCAACACCATCAACATTCACTCCCTTCACCACTGATGAACTGTGGAGGTGGTGTGCACTATCTACAAAATGCACTGCAACAACTCACCCAGTTTCCTTTGTTAGCACCTTCCAAACATGAAACCTCTACCACTTAGAAGCACAAAGGCAGAAAATATTTGGGAGTCTACAAGTTTCCTTCTGAGTCACACACTGACCTGATATGGAAATATATCACCGTTCCTTCACTTCAGTATGTCAAAGTTCTGCATCATAATAAATAAAAACCGAAAGAACTGCAGATGCAGTTATAACTGAGTTCTAGTGAAGGATCACCGGACCTGAAACATTAACTCTGACTTTTTCTTCACAGATGCTGCCAGACTTGCTGAGCTTTTCCAGCAACTTCTGTTTTTGTTCTGCGCCATCCTCCCTAATAGCACTGTGGATGTCCCTGTATGACATGGATTGCAGTGGTTCAGAAAGGCAGCTCAACTGCAGTTCAGGTTGGCAACAAATGCTGGCCGAGCCTGTGACACCCACATTCCATTGAAAAAAAATAAAAATAGAAATAAAAATGTCTTTGTTCTCTGACTGGAAATCCGTACAATGAGAATAAGGGTGAAGGATTTAGCATATTTCTCACCTTTATGTCTGTGTCCAAAATGCCAGTATATAACAGACAGCACAGATTGTACTGAGAAGTCATGATCTTATCCTCTTTGACAGGAACGAGTTGGCCAATCTGGGCATCTTTTACAAAGATCTCAATCAGAGGAACATCTCAGAAATAGCTGCAAATAATGTAAGTATTGAAATACACACACTGGAATCCGTAATGGTCTGTAAAGCTTATTGTGACTTCCTGAGCCGAATGGAGCAGGAAGATCTCAGGTTTGCTCATCATTCAGTGCTGACCTAAACAGACAACAGCAGGGGCACAGTCTCAGTGACAATGACTAGTGATTAGAAAATTGGTAATAGTTCCCATCTCAGTGTTGCAGGCACCTCAAAACAGTAAGTTGTATGTCACAGAGTCATAGAATCAAACAGCATGAAAACAGACCCTTCAGTCCCACTAGTCCATGCCAACCATGTGCCCAAACAAAACTAGTCCCACTTGCCTACATTTGGCCCATATCCCTCCAAACCCTTCCTATTCATGTACTTATCCAAATCTCTTTTAAATGTTGTAACTGCTCCTGCGTCCACACTTCCTCTGGCAGTTCATTCCACATGTGTACCACTCTCTGTGTAAAAATGTTGCATCTCATGTCCTTTTTAAATCGTTGTCCTCTCACCTTAAATAGCTGCCCCCTATTTTTGAACTCCCCCACCCTAGGAAAAAGACCTTTGCCATTAACTTTATCTATGCCCCTCATGATTTTATAAACCTCAATAAAGTCACACCTCAACCTCCTAGGCTCCAGATATAAAGTCCCAGCCTATCCAGCCTCTCCTTATAACTCAAACCCTCCATTCTCAGCAACATCCTGGTAAATCTTTCCTGAGCCCTCTCTAATTTCATAGTATATATATAAATTATATATAAATTTCCAGTGCCGTCCACAGGCATGTCATCAAACAATATTTCACACTTAAGTCACACTAAATGATATTAGGTGAAATGACCAAATGCATCTTTCATCAAAGAAGTGGTTTTAAGGTGCATCATAACGGAGGTGAGGGAACTAGAGAGGCAGGATGGCTTAGGGAGGGAATTCCAGACTTTTGTATCTATGAGCTGATAATATGGCCACTAATAGTGGAGTGATTAAAATCAGGATTGCAAAAAGCCAGAAATGGATGTGTAAAGAGATTTTGGAGAGTTGTAAGGCTTAAGGAATTTACAGAAGTAGGAGGAACAAAGCCACAGAGGGAAATAAGAGCATTGGCGAGAACTTTTAAATCGAGGCATTGCTGGATGAGAAATCAATGGTGAAACATTATTGCTCAAGGTCGGAGCTCACAGTATCGAGGGTATTGTATTAGAATTGATTGAGGATTGGTTAACATGTAGAAGACAGAAAATTAGAATAACAGGTCTTTTTCAAATTAGAAAGCTGCAACTGGATGAAGAACCTCAAGGATCAGTCCTACGGTCTCAATTATTTACTATCTATATCAAAGGCTTGGAAAAGGGAACAGAATGTATCCCAATTTCATGACGGTTTAAAAATGGGTGGGAGGGCATGTTATAATGAGGACATATGGAAACTGAAAGGGGATACGGATTGGTTGAGTGAATGGGCAAAACTTGGCAGAAAGAGTTAACCGTAGGAAAGCCTGAGGTCATGTACTTTGATAGGAGGAATTAAAATGTAAAAATTATTTAAATGGAGAGATATTCCAAAAACATCATTGCTGAGGGATCTGGGTGTTCTTATGCATGAAACAGAAAAAGTTAGGATGCAAGTGCAGCAATTAATTAAGATGGCGAATGGAATTTTGGCCTTTATTGGTAGGGGATTGGAGTTTAAAAACAGTGAAGTCTTGTTTCAAATGTTCAGGGTGTTGGTGAGGCCACACCTGGGATGCTGTGTACAGCGTTGATCCCTGTATTTGAAAAAGGATGATTTGCATTCGAGGCAGGTCAAAAAAGATTCACTAAGCTGATTTCTGGGATGAAAGGGTTGACTTATCAAGAACAACTGAACTGTTTAGGCCTTTATTCATTAGAGTTTAGAAGAATGGGGGAGTGGTCTTATGAAAACAAATAAAATTCTGAGGGGACTTGACTTGAGAAGATGGTTTTGCTAGCTGGGAAGTCTTGAACTAAGTGACGTAGTTACAGAATAAGGGGAATTTCACTTAAAACTGAGATGCGGCTGAATTTCTCCTTCCAGAAAGTAGACAATGTCTGGAATTCTGTACCCCAGACAGTTGTGAAGGCTAAATCATTGAAAATATTGAAAGAGGAGAGAAAATATTGGCAAGTTGAGGGCTAAGAGGAGCCAGCATGAAAGATGACTCCAGCAAATAACTTACCTCCTGACTCCCAAAACCTGTCCATCACTTACAAAGGACAGTTCAGGAGTGTGATGGAATACTCCCCACTTGCTTCATTGGGTGAAGCTCTAACAACATTCAAAAAACTTGACACACGCATGAGTGGAACCTCAAGAAATGGGTGAGATACTAAACAAGTATTTTGCCTCAGTGTTTACTGAAGAGAGGGATATGTAAGCTAGACAACTTGGAGAAACAAACAATTATATCTTGAAAAATGTCCATATTACAGAAAAGAAGGTGTTGGATATCTTAAAATGCATAAAGGTGCATAAATCCCTGGGATCTCATGAGGTGTACCCTAGAGCTTTGTGGGTAGCAAGGGAAGAGATTGCTGGGCCCCTTGCTGAGATATTTGCATCATTGATAGCCACAGGTGAGGTGCCAGAAAGATGGAAGTTAGTGAATGCGGTGCCACTATTTAAAAAATCTGGTAAGGAAAAGCCAAGGAACTATAGACCAGTGAGGCTGACGTCAGTGGTGGGTAAGTTGTTGGACGGGATTCTGAGGGAGAGGATTTACATGCATTTGGGAAAGCAAGCACTGGTTAGGGATAGTAAAATGGCTTTGTGCGTAGGAAAGCGTGTCTCACTAACTGGAATGAGTTTTTTGAAAATGTGACAAAGAAGATTGATGAGGCGAGAGCAGTGGATGTTGTCTGTATGGACTTCAGCAAGGTGTTTGACAAGGTTCTGCATGGTAGACTGGTTAGCAAAATTACATCATGTGGAATATGGGGACAACTAGCTATTTGGATGCAAAAATTGGCTCAAAGGTAGGAGACAGAGGATGGTAGTGGAGGGTTGCTTTTTGAACTTGTGACCAATGGTGTGCTGCAAGGATCAGTGCTGGGGCCACTGCTTTTTATCATTTATATAAATGATTTGAATATGAATATAGCAGGTATGGTTAATAAGTTTGCAGACGACACTGAAATTGGTGATATAGTGGACAGTGAAGAAAGCTACATCAGAGTACAAGGGGACCTCGATCAGATGGGCGAATGGGCTGAGGAGTGACAGGTGGAACAAAAACAAAGTTGCTGGAAAAGGTCAGCAGGTCTGGCAGCATCTATGAAGGAGAAAACAGAGTTAACGTTTCGGGTTGGGTGGCCCTTCCTCAGAACTGATGGTGGCTGGGAAAACGTAAGTTTATATGCAGAAAATGGGGAGGTGGGTGGGGTAGGGAGTAAACAATAGGATAGAGCCCAAAGAGAGTGAAAGACAGTGGGACAGACAAAGAAGTTGCTAACGATCAGGCTGGAAGGGTGAGTAGTTGTTAATGGGGACTGTTAGTGACTAACAACAGCGGGTGTGTAATGGCAGGCTAGGTGGTAACAAGGTATGGGGTGGGGGGCTGGGATATGGGAGAGTTTAGGCGCTAAAATTATTGAACTCAATATTGAGTCCAGAGGGCTGCAGGGTCCCCAAGTAGAAAATGAGGTGTTGTTCCTCCAGCTTGTGTTGGGCTTCACTGAAACACTGCAGCAAGCCAGAGACAGAGATGTTGGCCAGGGAGCAAGGTGGTGCATTGAAGTGGGTAGTTCGGGGTTTTTTTTGCGAGCAGAACATAGATGTTCTGCAAAGCAGTCGCCAAGTCTATGTGTCGTTTCCCCAATGTAGAGGAGACCACATTGTGTTGCTTCACCTGGAAGGTATGTTTGGGCACTTGGATACTGGGGAGGGAGGAGATAAATGCGCAGGTGTTGCACCTTCGCTGGTTACAGGGGAAGGCGCCGTAGGGCTGTGGGGAGGTGTTGGGGGTGAAGGAAGTGTGGACCAGGGTGTCCCGGAGGGAACGGTCTTTATGGAAGGTGAACAAGGGAGGGGAGGGGAGTATGTGTCGGGTGGTGGCATCTTGCTGGAGGTGGCAGAAATGGCGTCTGATGATCTTCTGGATGTGGACGCTGGTGGGATGGTAGGTGAGGATATGGGGAACCCTATCGCTGTTGCAGGAGGGAAGAGAACGGGTGAGGGCGGAAGTGCGGGAGATGGGTCGGACTTGGTTGAGGGCCCTGTCAACAACGGAGCTGGGGAATCCTTGGTTAAGGAAGAAGATGGACATTTCGGAGGCTCCCTTGTTGAAGTTGGCCTCATCTGAACATATGCGATGGAGATGGAGGAACTGAGAGAATTGGATGGAGTCTTCACAGGAAGTGGGGTGTGAGGATGTATAGTTCAGGTAGCTGTGGGAGTCGGTGGGTTTGTAATGGATATTAGTGGCCAGTCTATCTCCAGAAATGGAAACAGAAATGTTGAGGAAGGGAAGAGAGGAGTCAGAGTTAGACCAGGTGAAAGTGAGGGTAGGGTGGAAATTGGAGGCAAAATTGATGAAGTTTTCCAATTCCAGATGAGAGAGGGGAGCAGCACCGATGATATCATCAGGTGGACAACTGGAGTTTAATTTAGATAAATGTGATGTGCTGCATTTTGGAAAGGCAAATCCGGGCACAACTTATACACTTAATGGTAAGGTCCTGGGGAGTGTTGCCAAACAAACAGACCTTGGGGTGCAGGTTCATAGTTCCTTGAATGCGGAGTCACAGTTAGACAGGATAGTGAAGATGGTGTTTGATATGCTTGCCTTTATTGGTCAGTGCATTGAGTATAAGAGTTGGGATGTCATGTTGTGGCTGCACAGTTCATTGGCTTGGCTACTTTTAGAAAATTGTGTAAAATTTTAGTCTCCCAGCTATAGGAAGGATGTTGTGAAATTTGAAAGGGTTCAGAAAAGATTTACACGGATGTTGCCAGGGTTGGACTGTTTGAGCTATAGGGAGAGGCCGAACAGACTGGGGCTATTTTCCCTGGTGCATTGGAGGCTGAGGGGTGACCTTATAGAAGTTCATAAAATCATGTGGGGCATGGATAGGGTAAATACACAAGGCCTTTTCCCTAGGGCAGGGGTGTCCAAAACTCGAGGACGTAGGTTTAAGGTGAGAGGGGAAAGATTTAAAAGGGACTTGGGGACTTGAAGAGCATCTTTTTCATGCAGACGTTGGTGTGTGTATGGAATGAGCTGCCAGAGGAATTGGTCGGGATGGGTACAATTACAACTTTTAAAAGGTATCTGAATGGGTATATGAATAAGAAGGGGTTAGAGAGATATGGGCCTAATGCTGGCAAATGGGACCAGATTAATGTAGAATATCTGGTCAGCATGGATGAGTTGGACTGACAGGTCTGTTTCCACGCTGTACAACTCTACGGCTCTATGACCTTCCAGGATGAAGCTATTTGAACTAATTTGTCTGCCCCCCTCCACTGCACCCCGCACCCCCTCTCCCCCCGCCCCAATCAGCCACCTGGAATATTCACTGTCTTCACCACTGGTGTACTGTTGAAGCAGGGAACAATCTACAAGTTACACTGCCAAAACTTAGCAAGGTAACTTTGAAAGCAGCTTGTTAGCTTATAACCTGTGCCACCAAGAAGGACAAGGGCGGACAATGCATTGGAATGCCTGTAATTTCCCCTCCAAGCCACTCACCATCTTGACTGGAATTAGATCACTGTTCCTGGAGCTTCCTTCCTGACAGTACTGTGCATCTACGAACGTCACACAGATTGCAGTGCTTCAAAACTGCACTTTCTTAAGAGCAATTAGGGATGGGAAACAGATGCTGGCCGAGTGAATCAAGTTGACATCCTGTCAAAAAATTTTTTTATCAAGCAATCCCCATCTGAAATTTGTCCCCTTCCCACTCCTGAGTCCAGGCTATTGTCATTATCTCTGCAGTTAATCTAGTATCTCTACTCTCTTATCCCAGATTGTCACCTTACTGTCGAACTTTGGAGGCCAGCTGGGTCTGTGGTTGAGCTGTTCTGTTGTTTGCATCATCGAGTTTGTAGAAGTGTTCTTCATTGATATGTTCATGATCATCGTGCGGAAAGTCATGCAGACTGTACAGAAGTGGTGGCAGAACGAACAGGAGGAGATCCCTCCAACTGTCAGTAATACAACTCATGGATCTCCTGTCTACATAAGTGACGAAGACCCACCAACTTTTAACACTGCCCTGCAGCTGCCTCGAGCACATGTCCAAGACACACTTCCCCCAACTTACGAGACCTTGCGCATACACTGCAGTTTCAGCCCTGAGACCTCCACTATGGAGTCCTGCAAGCACTGACTGCAGCATTACAAAGGATTCTGAAAGCAGTACTGTACATACTTTTACTTAGCTGTAGAATGATACAGTACAGGAGGGGTGGGGAGCCAGCCAATGTAGGGTGAGCATAGGGAGAGGTGGGCCAATGTAGGGTGAGCTTAGGGAGTGGTGAGCCAGTGTAGGCGGAGCACAGGGAGAGTTGAGCCAGTGTAAGGGAAGCACAGGGAGAATTAAGCCAGTGTAAGGGGAGTACAGGGAGAGGTGAAACAGCGCAGGGCGAGTATAGGGACACATGAGCAGGTGTAGTGTGAATGTGGGGACAGTAAGCTAGTGCAAGGAAGGAACAAGCCTATAGAACACAATCATCAAAGCAAATAATTCCAGAAGTCCAGAAGTGAGCCTTACTTTTTACTTAGCTTTTATCTTTGTGATTCAATCAGTAATAAAAGATGTTTCAAGCTGCTTTCAATAACAAGCCACTGATTATCCAGCTAGAACCAGTTTAGTCCCTACAAAACAAGTTCTTCCGTGTTTGATTCTGACATGTAGCTAAGTGTGATGTATGAAAAAAGTCTCTTCACACAGCAAATGGTTTAGGTCTGGAATGCACCCCTCGGAAATGTGGTAAAAGCAGGTTCAATCGAGTCGTTTAAGAAGGCATGAAATAATTATTCGAATAGAAGCAACTTTCAAGGGTACACAAAAAGGGCTGGAGATTGGCACTAAGTCATAATGTTCATTTGGAAAGCCGGTGTAGAAATGATGGTCTGAATGGCCTCCTCTGTGCCATACAATTCTATGATCCTATAAATTCATGGATTGTATATTGTTTTCCTATGATGCTACTGCAAACTGGCAACTAACAACGTTTGTAAAAATAAATATTTGATTTATAATCAAGAATGTGTCACTTCCATTCAGTATAGTAAAGCTCACATGTGTCTCAGTGTTAGCTCCTCTCCCAAAGAAGTGATTAATTCCCATCTTGCACATTGTCTCCAGTTGATATTTTTTGGATCATTGGGTGAGTTTTTATTTTGTGCTCAGGAGAGTGAGGAATTCTTTGTGCAAGTTTTGCACTATGTCTCAGCATTGAGGTGTTCCACCCTATCCACCTCCATCCACAAACTCTGTATCCTCTGACAATAGACAGTTAAGAATTTCTGGCAAAGAATATCGAGCAGACCCGAAACATCAGCTTTCCTGCTCCTCTGATGCTGCTTGGCCTGCTGTGTTCATCCAGCTCTACACCTTGTTATCTCAGATTCTCCAGCATCTACAGTTCCTACTATCCCTCATTCAGAACACGATTGTTTTGTGTAACTGTCAAACTATGTAACTGCTCTACATTCCTGGCTAATTAATTTCCAAATGAGAAAAGAAATGGTCTTCCCCCACCCCTCCATATACTCTACCGCTCAGAGTCTCTCCCAATCCACACATACCTTAATGCCATCTCTCTTGACACACATTACCCCCCAATACTCATCTGCCTCACGCTCTAATCTTCAGTGCTGTCCTGCAGTACAGTACAGGGTAGTGTCCTTGGTCCAGCCATTTCTTCAAGTATCTTCTCTCACCACAAGTCAGCATTGATAATTTACTGATAATTGCACAGTGTTTGGCATCATTTGTGATTCCTCAAATACGCAGCAGTCTATGTCCAAATGCAGCAAGATGAGAGCAACATCCATTCAGAAGTGGAAAGTAACATTACTGCCACAGAAGTGCCAATAATTAGCATCTCCAACAAGCGAGAATCTGACAACTCCCCTTAACATTCCATGGCATCACCATCACTCAATCGCTCACTGTCAACATTCTTGCTTCTATCCATAAGCAAAAACTCAATACTCCACTACTCCATACCAAACTGTCAACAGTTTTACACTCCATACACTTATCCCTCAAAATTCCTCAATTCCACACCAAATTCTCAATACTCCCCTATTCCATACTTTAACCCTCAATACTCCCCTACACCACATCCTTATTTCTCAAAATTCCTCAACACCACACCGAATCCTCAATACGCCTCCACTCCACACCGAATCCTCAATACTCCCTATTCCACATTCTGTCAACACTCCCTCACTCGACACTGAAACTCTCAATATTCCCCTACTCCACACAGTAACCCTCAATACTCCCCCACCCCATACTCTGACATTTAGAGACTCCCACCCCAACCTTCACATGTCAATACTGCCCTACTCCTAAGTTACTGCTCAATACACCCACACTTCATACTCTAACCCTTGTTAGGCCAACCCTGAAAGACCTTGAAGGATATCAGAATCCTGAAGTATTTACAGGCTTTTCTTTAAATTGTAAAATGTGTCTTTTTTTTAACAAGGGCAGAATATTTTAGAAAAAGAATAACTGCAGGTGCAAATTCAGTGATGGACAAATTCCTGTGTGAAGTTGACCTGTAAAGTGTCAGGGAATGACTTCAGAGAAAAGTAACAAGAATCAGATACCCCTCTGTCAGCCAAAAGCCATTTCTTGCAAGCACATCTTTTCTACCCTCCAGAAGCATATTAAAAAAGTGTATTGAAAACTGACTGCAACACTTGTCTGTATGTGTAATTGGCTGTGCAACCCAGAGTGTGAAGTGCGGTGAGGGTCACAGCTTTGAGAGCAGCTGATAAAAACACAACTCCACTTCAATTAAGGCAAAAGGAAAGGCTCTTTCACTCTCTGAATGCTGGAATTCAGTCACTGTGAAAAGGAATCAGAACAGCAGAACTTCCACCAAGCTACAAAGCCAAGAACCTCAAAATGAACTGCTGAACTGCCAGTCTCAATGGGAATGTCCACAAAATCATCAGATCTGCTCTTCATGAACAATTCAGAGAGCGATCTGCACTTTTCTTACCGTTATCTTTTTGGAATCACCTTTTATTTGTGATCGGTGTTGCACTGCTATTTCTTCTTATACTTATTAACTAATAAACCCATCCCTTTTGTTAATTGAAGGAAGCCTGGTTTTAATTAGCTCCTTTTTAAAAATTGGCTCATTTGGGTCTGGGAGAAAGGTATCCACAAGATAGAGATCCTTTTCAAATTGACTCGGCTTTCACCAACCAAAGGAGTAGGTGAATAGTCAAGGAGAGCCAGTTCATCCCTCCTTTATCCTGGAGTTTAATGATTTTTGGACATCCCATGTGAAGCTACACCAGTTTGATGAATCTTGCCTAGGATATGGTCATACCACCCTCAATACCTCCCCATCACCCCCCATACCCCTGCACAGTCCACTTATATGTCAACACTGCTCCAATTGAACCTCGAACTCTCATACTACCTAATTCACAATCTGACCCTTAATACTCTTCCATTTTCCGCTTACCCACCAGTAATTCCCCTCTTACCCCTCTGTGCTACCCCCTCCTCTCTTACCCCTCACTGCTACGCTACCCCAAACCCTAATCCTTAATAATTCCTCAGTCTAGACTTATCCCTCAGTACTCCTGCACTTTTCACTTACACCCCATAATTGTTCCCCTTTTGTTAAACCCTCAATACTCCCCCAGCTCATATTCTAACTCTCAATATTCCCTCATTCCAAATTCCAACAGTTAATACTTCCTCAGTCTACACATCATTACTACCACACACCTCAGTTTTTTACTGTCAAATCCAGATCCCTGATCCAGTCAGGATCCGGTTCTTCCTAAGTTGTGATAAGGGGTTTGATGTATAGATGCTGGATTCCTGGAATCAGGTCTAAGAAAACTTAGATTATTAGGTCTCAAACTCATCTCTGGTTAGAAGGTTGGAGGTTGAACCCCTGCTCCAGAAATGAGCACAAAATCTAAGGTTTTTCAGGGCAGTGCGGAAGAAATGCCGCACAGTCAGGGGTGCCAACTTTCTAACGATACTTTGAAAGACTCCAGCTAAGAGTTTATTTAAAAGTGATTCAGAGATAATAGGAACTGCCAATGCTGGAGAATCTGAGATAACAAGGTGCAGAACTGGATGAACACAGCAGGCCAAGCAGCATCAGAGGAGCAGGAAAGCTGACGTTTTGGGTCTGGACCCTTCTTCAGAAATGGGGGAGGGGAAGGGGATTCTGAAATAAATAGAGAGAGAGGGGGAGGCGGAGGGAAGGTGGATAAAGGAGCAGATATCCACCTATCCCACTCTCTCTCTATTTATTTCAGAATCCCCTTCCCCTCCCCCATTTCTGATGAAGGGTCCAGACCTGAAACGTCAACTTTCCTTCTCCTCTGATGCTGCTTGACCTGCTGTGTTCATCCAGCTCTACACCTTGTTATCTCTTATTTAAAAGTGGTCCGGTTGTTTTCAAAGAAGGGCAATGATACTCCCCTGGTATCCTACCAAAATTCCTCCCTTAACCCGCACCACCAAAATACATTTGTTTATTTATTCCATTGATGTCCATGACAGGTTGTTGTCACCGTGACAAATCTTCTATCCCATTGTGTATAAAATTACAAAGATTATACTTCAAATTAGATTTGAAACAGTCGGGAGTGCCCCGAGGATGTGAAAAGTCTTCAGTAAATGATATAAAAACAAAGAAATAGCTGAAATGCTCAGCAGATCAGGTCACACCTGTGGAGCAGAAAGACAGTTAATGATTCATGTCAGTGCTCTTTCTTTATCCCCAGACACTGTCCGACCTGTTGAATATTTCCAGCATTTTCTGCTTTTATTGCGGATTTGCATCACTTGCAGTGTTTTGCTTTTGTTTTAAGTAAGTGAAGTCTGTTTCAAACTGTGAACAGCCTCTAGGGAAAACCTTTAAGATGCTGGAAGTCTGAACAAGTGCCCCTAAGGGGCACAAAACTCTGAGATCTCTGTCTGAACCTACAGGTTACTCTACTCCACCCAGTCTAGTTGCATTCCAAAGATTCTAGCATAACTATCTCCCTTGATGGAACCATATGTTCTTTCAGCTCTTTATCAGATCTGTATCATTAGTACAAATAGGAATCATTGCTCCACAATAGTATCTTCAATTATGTACTCTGAGGAGGTCCAAACCATAGATAAGAGATAAAAGGTACTGCAGATGCTGGAGAATCCGAGATAACAAGCATGGGGCTGGATGAACACAGCAGGTCAAGCAGCATCATAGGAGCAGGAAAACTTGACGTTTCGGGCCTAAACCCTTCATCAGAAATGGGGGAGGGGAAGAGGGTTCTGAAATAAATAGGGAGAGAGGGGGAGGCAGATAGAGGATGGATAGAGGAGAGGATAGGTGAAGAGGAGGCAGACAAGTCGAAGTGGCGGGGATGGAGCCAGTAAAGGTGAGTGTAGGTAGGGGGGTGAGGAGGAGATAGGTCAGTCCAGGGAGGACGGACATGTCAAGGGGGCGAGATGATGTTAGTAGATAGGAGATGGGGGTGTGGCTTGAGGTGAGAGG